>VDFB02000003.1:676879239-677479239 GCA_007258455.2 Sequoia sempervirens
ATCTTCCAAAGCAATCTACACCCTTGATTCATAACTCTAAAAATCTATAATTTAGACCTCTTAGAGGTCATTTGGATCATATATCTTTATGTGAGTGTTATGTTAGTTCTTTGAAGAGCTAACCACACTTATTCCACTCAATACCTTCCATCTTTGAGAGCAAATCAAGGAGAGATTTGGGTGCAAATATTCTCCATCTAGCTCAATTTGAGGTGGTGAAGGAGAATATGGTACAAGGAAATTGTATTTATGTGTTTGTTTCTTTGCATTTATGCTTTATTTTTATCCATTCCATATTTACAAATGTGGTTTGAAGATAAACATTACATAAATATTTTTTTTTTTCTATCAAAATACACATTCTAAGTCTCGCTTTATGAGTCATCTTGATGATGGGCTTGCAAGTGTAATTGTAAATGTATATTTCTTTGAATTTTTATGTGGTTTTTGATAAGCAACATTTTTGGTTTTATATGTTACATTTTGTGGACCACCTTAGATCATGAGTGACAGTTTGTGGACCATCTTAGTGATGAGTCACACTTTATGGGTCATCCTAATGCTGGGTAACATTTTTGTGAATTATAGTTTGATAAGCCATACTTTGAATAACATCCCAATACAACTAAATCCTTTTAATGTCAACTTAGCCTAGACAACTCTTTTGCCACAATTTGTGGAATGTGGAAGTTAACAATATTTGAAAGGAAATGTGTTTTTTCCTGATAGGGGTTATCACAAGTGGTTTATTAGACATAATAATATATTAATTTTTATAGAAAGATACGTGGATAAATTATAGATCAAACTTATAATATTTTATTCTAATTAAATTATTGTTTAGCTATTTACATTCCCCTTGTGCAAAGCTATTGGTTTTTGTTGCCTTCATATCCTCCTATATAAGGTTTCTAAGTACATACTTGGTTTTATAATTATATGTAGTCCTATAATAATCATTTTTATGAAAATCTAGTAAGTATGAAATTTGCTAATGGATTGATCTTCGTTGTTGTTTGGTATATAGTGATAATAAATATTTGCTAAATGATATATTTAACCTTCAATGATAAACAATGGAAATAATTACAATTTCAATAACTTGTTATAGTAAAACTTGAAACAATTGTGGAGGTCCATTTCATCATTTGAAGCTCCTAACACTACTGTATCATCCTCTTTATGTGTGAGCGGATAAGTGAGTTCTTGGTAAGCCATGTCTAGATTTCAATGACCTAAATAATCAAACTGCAAATATAATAGCTGCAAAATGAGAGTGCACATGTAGAAATAAATTTCGAAAGGGTTTACTACTTTTACAACACTGAGGCAGATTTGATGGTCTATTTAAGCATTTTTTAATTTTGTTATGTATATTATAGCTATAAAATTTATTCTAGACTATATAGTTTGACTTGCTATATTTTTATTAAACCGTAAAAAATTATTATAAGAAAAATATAATATAATATTTTAATTTATAATATATATCATTTTATAACTTTTATTATAAAAAGATAAATTAGTTTAGAATAAAATATAACTTTTTGAATACTTTGTAATATGAATTTAGAAACTTTGACATTCTTATAATAGTTATCATTTTTTATATTAATATATGTGATTTATAATATTATTATAAAAATACATATTAATTTAGAATCTTTTCAAAATAGAATATAATTATTTTTAACTTTTAGAATATATTTAACAAGATTTGTTTTTAATATGAACTTAGAAACTTTTGTTAATTGTTAATTATAATAGTAGATTTTTATATTTATACTAATAATTATCATTGTTTTTTAATTTTTCAAGATATTGTATTTATAAAAGATTTTATATAAAAATTTATAAATAAACAATTTTTTGACAGACATTTAAATGACCAAACCGTCATGGGCAAACCAGTGGGGTAATAGTCAAATTCTAGGCGACAACTTACACATTTACCATTTTCCAATTCTGTCTCTATTTCCTACATAATGTTAGTGTTAGCCATATATGTAGATAATTGTGAGAGAAAACCTATATATTTGCAATGGATATGGGCATTTTGTTTATCTACATTTATTTCCAGATTAATTCTTTTTTAAACAATAAGGTATTAATGGAAATTTCAAAGAAAGAAGATATATATAGAACATGTCTAAGATACGTTTGACTCATAAAATTAAAAGCTTGAACATAGAGTAAAAGAAATCTTGAGATTAAATAAAATAAAATAACCAGAGTTACACAATTTTAATTTGGGAGTTAAATAGAAAAGAAACCAGACATTGGAGGAGGACAAAAGCAAATTCTATTTAGAATATAAGATCTTTTTTTAATTTCAGTGATAAATATAATAGATAGAAACATAAAAAAATAGTAAAGTATATATAAACTCAGAGAGATAATAATAGCAACATAAGGTTAGTTCAAATGTAAGAAAGATAACAACTTACAATGACATGCAAATTTTATAATTTTTTTATAATAAAATCTACAAAATAAGTAATACTTATTGAATAGTGTTCACTTGACATACATATTTCAAAAATCTTCTTAAATTTGTGACAAAAATCATTTATGTTCTTAAGATGGTACTTGAATATCCACCAAATTTTAATTCTCCTATATTACAATTACAATACAAACGTACTTCAATTTTTGAAATGGTGAGAGCGAGACAGCGATTCAAAGAAACTATCTATCCTCATTTATTTAAAAAAAATAAATAAATAAATAAAATGATTGGCAAGGTTTGGAATACACACGGTAAAAAACAATTGCCATTTTAATTATTTTGTCTAACATTAACTAAACATGCAAGAGGGCCATTTTCCAACAGAAGGGGGCTCTTGAGGTTACGAGAGACGGAAGATGTTCCTAAAAAGATTTGCAGGGCCATTGCTGGCCAAGGTGAAGGAAAGTACAGGCATTGTGGGTCTAGAGGTAGTTCCGAACGCAAGAGAAGTCCTCATTTCGCTGTATCAGAAGACCCTCAAGGAAGTTGAAATAATTCCACCAAATGTGCCCTACAGGAAGCATGTGGAAGCCTTCACCAACCACCGGTTGAAGGTGTGCCAGGAGGAACAAGACTGGGAAGGCATCGAGAAACGGATCGGCTGTGGCCAGGTCGAAGAGCTCATCGACGATGCTAACAATGAACTCACCCTGATCCCCAAAATGGCAGGTACACTTTTTTTAGACTTCCTTTAGAAGGTAATACATATATTCGAACCATCCACATTATGGTATCTTCAATCCACACAATAAGGATGCTTTGAACCCACTTGCGTTTTTGGCCCCTCCGCACTTCAGGTTACAGGGATTGGCTTGGCTGTGATCTTAGTGAATAATGCGTTTGAGCCCTCCACCGTATGGTTTCTTCAAATTAGAAATTAGGGATGCTTTATTACCCTTTTTCTGGATTTTTGTATTCACGAAATTTAAGCTACCTCTTAATTTTTTTTCTTTTATATTTTTGGAGGATAAACACTCCCATGTTTTTTGCAGCTCGTTGGCATCGGCTGCATAGGTCATTGACCTCCTTTGGCTTAATGCCGAGGACTGAGGCTGTCCATTCTGCAAAATTTGCCCAGGACCTCATTGCTTATTGTGTCGGGCTTTTGCATTTGCAAGAATTGATATCTGAAGGGCTCTTTGTGAGCCAAGCTTTTAGTTTACCCCTTGGTTTGGTCACAAGGTTCGATTCCAGGATTACAAAATTTTAATAATATATAAATTTATAAGTTGAATGGAAGGAAATTCCATTTCAAGCTTCGGAAGGCTGAAATTTTCAAATGCCAAACTGGCATTGGAGTCCCACTTGGTTGTGATGTAAGATTCAATCTTTATCTTTACCTTTTATGATAGCTGCCCCACGGTCGCAATAGGGAGAAACTTAAGGTCTGTACATAGGGTTATGTCAATGAGACATTCATGTAAATGTTGATTTCAGTGTTACATATTTTCAATCTTTCGGACTTTTTAGGGACCTTGGATGTAGGTGGATTGGCAAGCTATGAGTTACTCGAGTTTGGTCACGAGGTTTAAAAACTTGAACAATAGAGTAAGCATAAGGAAATTCCCTTGCAAGCTTCCACAAAACAAGGTCTTTTTGTTGTATTGGTATTGCCATCTGATTTGGTGATGATCCAGAAAACAACCTTTGCCTATACCTTTCATAACAACTGTCGTATGGTTCTGATGGGAGAAACCCAAGAACTATGCTTGGGGTTATTCAATGATGAAATCATGTGAAGGTTGATATCAATGTCATGGATTTCCTTTGCTGTGACTATTTGAAGGCTCCAGGTGTAGCTGGATTGGTAATGCTCAGTTCATTCGTGATTTTAATTACAAGGACGAAACTGGGCTTGCAAAATATGAACAACATCTGAGGTAAATGAAATTAAATGTCCTTACAGGTTTCCACAAAGGAGGATTTATATGCCAAATTGAACTTTTCCTTTATCTCCTGTTCTGCACTTCCACAAATGAAGATATAGTTGGCGTTTGGCTTGGCTTTGACCTAAAAACAACCATTAACTTTACCTGTTATAACTAATTCTGTATAGTTGGACAGGAAAATTTAGGGGCTGTACTTAGGTTTCTTTTGATAAGACTATTATATTATAATGTTAAGATATATCTCAATGTCATGGTTTTCACAGTTTGTAGGGTTATTTTCCTGCTGAAACTGGAAATGACATGCTCTCACATTCCAAGCCTGCCCATACAAGCAAGATTAGTGTCTCCAAATGTTGCATTTTTATTAGATTGTTTATTGGGTTCAGGGTCTTCTATGGTTGTATGGCATTTCTGTGTATGAACAGCGAATTATTATAATTTCAAGTACAGAAGTTCATTGATTCTGTAGTCAATCTTCTAATTCGAGAATCCTTGGGTGAGATTGGTTTCAATGGGGTGATGTTAGATGCTATAAATGGTTAGTTCATGTTGACAAAAAGACTGTCACACCATTAGCAGATGCAGTTTGGGAGTACAGCCAAGTAGAGCAAGCTTCTTTTGTAGATGGAAATGAATTAGGTCCAAGTTTATAGGAATAGTCAGAGGGGAACTTGGGTATAAGAATGGTACCAGCCACCATACTAGTACAACTCATACCTACATATCCTAGTGACTATGTAGGTCATATCCTTATAACTGGTTTTGAGATGGAGTTTTTGTGCTTGCGCTCATATTTCCTATTTGACTGTGAATATAGGATGCTCATGCCACATTTTAGGTTTGGCAAATGTTGAACTTGGGAAAGGCTACTGAGAGAAATGCTTACAAGAAAAACTGTTTTCATGTTCTTTTCCTCTTGTAACCATTCCAATGATAGGTAGCAAGTTTTTTTTGAATCAGATAAAAAGTATCTTATTAACAAAAAAGGAATATTTACCAAAAGTTAATATAAAACTTGTAGGCTCTGTGATAGAAATTAGAATGTGCAAGCAGGAAGGGCCCCCCGAATTCTAAACCAAATTTATATACTAACATTATCAATGGTCAGAATAAAATAACCAAGGGCCGAAGGCCAGGTAAAATATAACATTGCTGTCACAACAGATATCAACCCTAGGACTCCCAAACAAGTTTGCACCAAAGAGAATCAGAAAGCAACTATCTGTCTTGGTGGACACTACTGTGAATTCACAAGTTGCATTGCTGGATTCCACAACTATTCTCATCCTTATGGATATCCCACTTGAGGTGGCCATTTGCAACCTCTTCAAGTTTTCTGCCTAAATGATGTTTTAGTGCTTCAAAACAGTCCTGCATCCTTCTGTAAAACTTGGAATTGAAAATTTGGCATGGCCAATTTGTCAGCATTGGCCATATGCTCTACTGTATAAGCATCTGTGCTGCACTATCATATGCCATTGTTGAAGCCAGTAGTAAGGGTTCCAACAAAAGAATTGAGAAGCTCCTTGATGCTCCATGTAACTCAACAGATCCATTGATAATATTGGTGAGAAAGGTACTGTAGTTTTAAGTCAGATTGATCAGAAATCTCTCAAGTTTCAATGCTTGTTGTAGGTTTATGGATGTTTATGCTGTCTTCCTTGAATTAAACTTCAAATTGACAGAAATACGTCGCAATTAGTGCTGGAATCAATGTTCTTAAGTTGCTGGAATTGAAACATTATTAAAATTGCAAAGAACAATGTTAATACACCAAAGAACAACCACAAGGCAATTGATACAAAGGTTTTAGCCTGGAAACCACAGTATGGGGAAAACCAGCTGGAAATAGTAAATCCTGAGCATCCTCTCATTCCTATGGCTAAGTCAGTGACAAAGAACTTAATATGGCACAAACAACATAGTCAGTAGGGGATGGGGATGGAGGTGACCATTTGCAAATACTGGGTACAGGATACTTGGAGATGCCAATTATTTATTAACTAATTTAGATAAACAAGACATAAAATACATTAAAATCTAAATTTATGGCATAAACATTGAATGATGAAATACAATTTAGATAAATATGAAATGTGTACATTTTTTAGCACACCACATTAGGTGTTAAAGAAAGTAGAACTTTTATTCATCATAAGTGTCCTAGTTCATAAAACAAGAGTGTCATAAATACATATTGATATTGGCCAACAAATTGGCATGCAAAAGAAAAGTGGGAAAGATAATCAAATTATGAACAATTTTGAATTCATTCATCTATAGGATCAACTTCTTTGTTGACTCTGTCATCCATTTTCAAGTTTTTTGGTAGGATACTTTGAGATAAACATTGTTCTTGAGATTTAGTTTCTTTGTAGGCAATTGAATCGTGGGCAAATCATTTGGGCTATGTGATTTACCCACTGTATCCTCCAAATCCAATTTGTCTTCATCAAATGGAAGTTGTTTTCATAATGTTGATAGACTATTCCAGCGTCTTCACTCTTTATACAACAAAAGCCAAAACATTCTATGAATATAGATCAGGTTACTATAAATTTTTTCAATTCCTTGTACAAGAGGAAGAACTGACTATTGGTGACGATAATTGTACTACATATGATTGCAATTGCAAGTGGTTCATTGCCATGGATGTAATAGTGGGTAAGGCTGGATAATCTTGGGAGGAATTTGGGCAGGCCCTCTAGAATCTCATCTGACATCTTGGTTGACAAACCTTTGGCGATAAAGAAAAAACCAGTATTGCATACTTGACTCCGTGAGCTGGTTCATGAACAAGGGGAAGGCCCTTGATGCCGTTAGGAAGTGGATCCTCTCCATGCAAACTGAATTTGGGATGTTCTTGTAGTAATATGTAAGGAGGAATGGCCTGTCATTGATTTGTTCCCATGCAAGTGTCAATTGGATGTATCTAAGTGGTGGTTATCATCTCCAATGCCAAGTGGGCTGAAGTATGTAGTGTGACAACTCAAGGGTTCCTTTGTGAGGATCTATGCCTAAGGATAACAACCTCACAATGATAAAGGGGAAGAAAGTGAGTAGAGAACAACATGGGTCTCATATAAACAATGATGTCTCCCATGAATACATAGGGCACTTGAAAATAAAATACCTATGCTCCCTTGAGTATTTGAGATGGCGACGATAGGTGATAGGGGGATGTGTTTTTGGTACAATTGTTTTGGGTCATTTTTTAGGGGATGACTATTAAAAAATGTTTTTTTTTTAAAAAAAAATAAAGGAAATTTCAAATATTCATATGATAACATTGATAAAGCATTCATCATAGACATTATAGAGCCTTAATACATAACTTTAGACTTGAGTTAAGATTTCACATGAGAATTGACAAACAAATTAATGAAATTTAAATGCTTTCACTATCAATGTGCATATATTATATAAGAATTACAACAACATGCCCAAAGGTTGCAAGTTTCAACTACAAAATGACAAAACATAGAAAATATATTATTTTCTCTAATCAACATCTACTTTTGGTAGATCTGCATCAAAATTGGAGTCCAAAACTAAGTCATTGCCACTATAAGGGCCTACCTTATACAGTGGAATCCCAACCAATCCTTCTTATGCCTTGTCCTCATCAACTTGTATAGCAACTTTGGGATCAACATCCCAATGCGAGGCTGGAGTTTGACAATATTAGGGCTTTGTTGATCTTGTAGCCGCAAGACACTATGTATCGCCACCAACTTCTCCGATCCTATAGAAGTAAGGTTGTTCTTCTTGATTGATTGGATAAAGTTATATGTGGATTGATTCCTCTTTGTAGTAGAGGAACTGACAACCCATGAAAGGATGCAAGTATTGAGTATTCTCAAGTTTGGTGCATCCTTAAACAAGACTTCTCTTTAGTATACATTTTTCAAAGGGCCTTAATGAGCCCTTCTTTCACCTATTCATCATGAGATGGAAGCACTCTTCTAGGACTCACTACATACCATTTGGGATTTAGAGCATGAAATGATTATTGATATTCATAATTGTTTGATTACAAAAGGAGATGAAAGCTCCTTATAAAGAAAATTACAAGACGATGTTTCTAAAAAGAAACAATCGTTAATAGAAGCAAACTAAAGCAATAAACTGAAAGATACTAAAACCAACTAAAGTGTAAACAAAAGTCACTAAAAACTAATTAAGTTAACAGACGACTAACTAAAGCTAAGATGACCATTAATATTACAATAAATACTTTAATACCCTCCCTTAATGGTCAACATACAAATAAAAACTAAGTCTACCCATATTCTTCTGGAAACATATCATCGATGACTGATAACTAGAGAAGCATAACTGCCTTGTGATTACCAGTCCTTTCTTGCAAAACAATCAAATCTAGACACCGACACTTGAAAACTATGATCTTCCTCTGCTTCTAGGTAGTATAACTTTTCCCATTGAACCTTTGCATACTTTCCAACACCATGTTGGATAAAGAAGCCATCCCTTCCGTTTTCCAATGCATGAAAAACGAGGTAACTCTATGATCAGCTGCACAAACTTTGGACAATCAATTGGCACAACCCACGATTTTTCAAAAACGTCTAAAAAGAGGCTTAGAAACTGTTAGATTTTCAGAAAAGCCTTCGAAAACTCTAAAAAAGTAAGGTTTTTTCATATAAAATCCCCAAAAAATTGCAAAATTTTTATAGAAATTTTTTCAAAAGCTCTTTTAGCAATTTTTTTCAAGTTTCGAAAAACTCTTTGCAGAAATTTTTTATTTTTCCCAAAAAAATTCTGTCAAAAATTGACTCAAAAAACTTAACCCTTCAGGTTGCCATGGAACTTCAGAAAAACACTGCAAACCCATGAAAAACTTTACGAATTTAAAAAAAAAAATTCGTCAAAAACATCTAAGGAATTTCTAAAAAATCCCTTAGGAAAACCCAAGTTTTTATTACTAAAAATTCGTCAAAAAAGTTTGAGCCTAAGCTCTGATACCATGAAATGATTATTGATATTCATAATTGCTTGATTACAAAAGGAGACGAAAGCTCCTTATAAAGAAAATTACAAGATGATGTTTCTAAAAAGAAACTTATAAAGAAAATTGACGATGTTTCTAAAAAGAAACAATTGTTAACAAAAGCAAACTAAAGCAATAAATTGAAAGATACTAAAACCAACTAAAGCATAAACAAAAGTTACTAAAAACTAACTAAGTTAACAGACGACTAACTAAAGCTAAGATAACCATTAATATTACAATAAATACTTTAATAAAGCATAGGCTGCCATATGAAGTGGGGAGTTCATAGAGTTGCACCATTGTGTCACAATGGGCCTAATGCTCCTTATAAAATCCCAATGTAGGATCTCTATTATAAATGGCTTGCTTCATTTGCCCAAGCGTGCTATCAAAGGTCTCATAAATCTTTCCATGGCTAGGTGAGTCTGTATCAACATATCTTATGACTTGCACAATATGTTTGATAAAGGAGCACATATTTGCAAGTGCAAACAAGCTACAAAAATTAAAATTTTAAAAAAGATTAAGAATTTAAGACTCAAATGATAAAGTGAATGCTATTACAAAGGATGAAAATAATTTACAAGTTTAAAATATTAATAAATTAACATTTTAAAAATTTAATAATTAAACCAACAATTTTTTCATCATTTTGGACCACCAATCATCATCAAGAATTTTTTGTTTCACATTTCTTCTTTCAAGTGTGCTTGCCTTTGGCCATTTACGCCACCATTAATTTTAGAGGCTTTTGCACCTCGACTATCCTCTCTAACAAAATGAAGTAGCTAACATATCTAGTATCCATGAGCTTTAGGAATTCCTTTCTCGAAAAAGCCATGAACAAAGCAAGTAAAGTGTGATGGTTGCAAATGAACTGTTAGTGTAGAATATTCTGCATAGAATATTCCTCATAAGTTTGCTAGTTGTTAGGATATTGATTGCTTGGTTGTGCAATCTTGCATGGAGCTGCATGCCAGTTCTTATTAGTGAACTTGTCATTTCATGCAAGTTTAGTGGAAATAATTCACCACTGTAATGAGCCAAACTAGATCTGACTCAAAACCCCCCAATTTCCTACCCTAAATTTTCAGATTTAAAATAAAAACTTCTGTAGAATCTATTCGGAAGATATGAAATTCCAGCACAAGAATAAACTGCAAAAATAATCCAGCTTTTGCATTTATTTAGAAATAGTTGCACTAATACATCAGCTATGGCAACTTACGGATACAATTATTTTTTGCAGCAATACAACAGCTACTGCAAATCTGACAACCCCTCAGAAATAGCTTGAATCTGAAGCACAAAGTGAGATATCTGAATAATATCTCCAACAGACAATAGGTTTCCGTCCACTGTCTCCAAGCTCGAGGGTTTCCGTCCTCAAACCTGCTGAAAAGCCAGAGCTTCCCTGAATTCTCCAAGATAATACATTAACCAAGCATAAAACCAAGCATAAACTAAGTATGTCTTCCCATTTACCCTAGCCTCCTTTAAATAAGACCTTAAGGCAAGGCCGCCCTAGGGTATAGTTTCTAGAAGGTTCTGGCCCTTCTAGAAGATTCTAGTTCTTCTAGAAACTTCTTGTAACCCTTCTAGAAGAGTTCATCTTCTAACTCTTCTAGAAGATTCATAGAAGATTCTAGTTCTTCTAGAAACATCTTGTAACCCTTCTAGAAGATTCATCTTCTAACTCTTCTAGAAGATTCTAGTTCTTCTAGAAACATCTTCTAACTCTTCTAGAAGATTCTAGTCTTCTAGAAACATCTTCTAACCTTTCTAGAAGATTCTAGTTCTTAGAAACATCTTCTAACCTTTCTAGAAGATTCTAGTTCTTCTAGAAACATCTTCTAACTTTTCTAGACAATCTTATTCCTTAACATTCCCCCCTTAAGATTGGATAGAATATTACAAACAAGATACAAAGAAGAGTTTGATTGTGTTTGTCTTTTTGCCTTTTTTTTTGGAGATTATAAAATGTTTCTTGGAAGCTTCCTCCTTGCTTGCTAGTCCTCCTTGTTTGCTTGGTGTGTCAAAGAGACCTCCTTTATCTGCAATAGAAACGTCTGCACCACAAATTTGGGGACATTACACCACTCCATGTTGAAGGAGTCTTTCCCTTCATTCATGGGAGGTTAGGAGTCTCACTCTATCTTTGTGGTAGGTGATTTGCCACCACTCCACTCCTATCCACATTTTGTGGATCTTGATTTCCTTGTACTTCTTATTTAAGGTTGCTCATTCAATCAATCTAATAAGCTGAGTATTTGCAAAATTGTTTCTTGTCTTCTTAGATCTTGGAGAAATCCAACATGGTATCAAAGCGGATGGAAGACAATCTCAATTTGTGAACATCACGCACAGGCAGAAAGGGCCGAATGGAGGTTTGGCTGTGGAGAGAAGGAGGCGACGTTGACACCCCCTGGTCTCCTCGGCCCAATTTGGTAGGCCGACCCCCGTCTGCCTAGCACGCCCCGACTCGGATTGGTGTTGGGAAGGTGGCCCCTAACACCTCGCGGCGCCCTTGCACCCTCCATCTCGTGCACCCACCAACAATGACACCTCCACGCTCACCCTCGCGCGGGCCTTGGCTCACACCCTTGTGCAGGGCTTAGACGCGGTCCTCCCATGTTGGCAGCAAGGGTTCCCTGTGGGAGTTCAGTCTGCCACGCAATCCACACAGCGGCACATGCGGCCTTACACTCAGCCAACACACTCGGGAACCAAGGGCGAGCAACCAACAAAGGGCGACCTTTTGCAACGGTTGTCAAATTAAAAGCACTGAAATGGTGCACTATTCATGGCCAATTTGGCCAATATTGCTGATGTAGGGCGCTTGGCCCAATCCGAACAACATTGCCCTCTTGACTTGTTTTTAGACTATTTGTGAAGGTTATGGAGGTAGATGTAAATCTGTAGATGCATGCATGTCTCCTAATTTATTTTCGCATGCTCCTTGCTTTCTTCCTAGAATTGATTCTTTTTTATTGTACGTGCTTTGCAAGCACCACATGATAAAGATCTGGGAACATTTGGGGTTTTGTAAAAATCCACATGGGGGTTTTGCTTTAAGCATCTAGTATAGGTTTCTTTCAGTTTGCTTCTGAATAAACAAACTTAGAATATTAAAAGTTGCTAATTAATTGCCAAGCTACACACTGTTCCTCCAATCGGCAACCAAAAATGTTTTTCTGTTCTAAATTCTTGTCTACATGAGATTCTAGTGTCACATCCTCGTGTGCTTCCAGAGTTTCTTTCTAGTAGGGTTCCTAAATACATGAGCTTCCAGAGTCGCATCCTCGTGTGCTTCCAGAGTTTCTTTCTAGCGCGACAATATTGAGCATTGGATAAACAATGGCATCATCCCTAACAGAGGGCATCTTTGCAGTTCTTCATTGGCAGTTGCAGCTTTCTTCTTTAGTTTGTATAAATGGTTAGAAGTTTTTTCTCATTTGGGTTTTCTTCTTTCCTCTTTGTAATTGGGTACCTGATCAGGCTTTGTTGACGGGACCCATATCTTTCTTTTCACCTAGCTACACTTAAGGGGGGGTGTTATTGTAGAATATTCTGCATAGAATATTCCTCATAAGTTTGCTAGTTGTTAGGATATTGATTGCTTGGTTGTGCAATCTTGCATGGAGCTGCATGCCAGTTCTCATTAGTGAACTTGTCATTTCATGCAAGTTTAGTGGAAACTAATTCACCACCACTCCATGTTGAAGGAGTCTTTCCCTTCATTCATGGGAGGTTAGGAGTCTCACTCTATCTTTGTGGTAGGTGATTTGCCACCACTCCACTCCTATTCACATTTTGTGGATCTTGATTTCCTTGTACTTCTTATTTAAGGTTGCTCATTCAATCAATCTAATAAGCTGAGTATTTGCAATATTGTTTCTTGTCTTCTTAGATCTTGGAGAAATCCAACATGAACATCTCTATATCTCTAGCTTCTACCACCACTACCTTCACCTAATCTATCTTCTCGATGTCCTTCAATGTGTAGTTCAACGCATGAACACAACATGGGGTCTAGAAAATCTGCTTGTAAGCACCCTCCACCATTAAGCTAATTAACTTACATACATGGGCTGAATTGGTCACCATTTGTACAACATTGAGGCTCCAACCTCTTCTATGGCATCTTTAAAAAGTTGAAATTAGAAGTTTGCATCCTTCCTCTTCCTTGAACAATCAAAGCTCTAAAAAAATAAGAGTCAGTTGAACATGTGACAATGATATTGATGAGTGGCCAATGTTTGATATCGGTTCACCCATCCATGATAATGGAGCATTTAACCATTATCCAAGTTTGCCTCATTTTTTGTGTCAACACACTCACCTTAGAATAGTATTTGTCTATGTCACCATATTCGACCGAATTTCATGTTGAAATTCGAAATTCGTCGAATTTCAAAAAAATGTTTCAAATTCGTCTAAATTCGACCAAATTCGGCAGTCAAATAAGGGCGTTGAAAATTTTCATAAAGCGATTTTTTTTTTAGGGTTTTTTTAAGGGTTTTTTTGTTATATCTCTGACGGCCGACATTTGATATTATTTCATCTCTTTCTCGCGCGGCGTCTGCAAGTCATTTCGTTTTTCAGAGTTCGCTTTTGCTTGTCAATTGTTATCTATCGCGGCTTCAGATCTCTACTTCGACGACTCCAGTGGCCGTCACTTGCGTCGGCGTCGGCTTTAACAGTGGTCGTCACTCTGCGTCCCCCTGTAGGTTGCGGGCCTGCGGCCATCAACAAAGTTTTGCTTCAACTTCGGCATCTCCACAATCCGCGCCGGTTCCTCTGCAACTAATCCACAATCCGCGCCGTTTTCTGCAACGAAATCACCCGACCTCAGCCATCGAAGGAGGTAGAACGTAGAAGCTGATTTTTTGTTTTTTTTAAATTTAGGGTTCCATAATTTTATGCGAATGATTTTTACCTAAGTCACCAATATTATTATTATTAAATTTAGGGTTCCATAATTTAAATTTAGGGTTCCATAATTTTATGCGAATGATTTAATATTTTATTTTGTATTTAATAAATTAATATTATGTTTACAAATTACAGTTTACTTATTAGTAAATAATGTGTCCAAATCATTTTTATTGTAAATGTAAAATACGAAAATGTAAATTATATAAATATATTTATATTATTATAGACTTCAAAGTTTCAGTTATTAAGTTTATTAATATTTAGTATTTTTTATTAATATTAAAAGCTTCTTAATATTTTAGTATTTTTATTATTTTATATTTTATAGATTTTAGGTACTGTAAATTATATTAATAAAATTATAGATTTCTAGTACTTATTAGTTATTATTTATTAATATTTAGTGTTTTCATTTTATTTTTATGTTAATAAAAATATGTTAAATATATTTATGTTTATTAAAATTAAATTTAGTATTTTTTATTTTGTTTTTAGATTTAAAATAAGAAATCTATATATTTTATCTCAATGTTTGAAATAAAATTGTGGATGTTTTAACTTTTAAATATTAAATATTATTTTGTCATTCAAACATGCAGATTATGTCTCCCAAGAAATCAACTGCGGAAGCATGGAAATATGTCACTCGCAATGGAACTGACCTCAAATGCAACAAGTGTCAGAAACCTTTTATTGGCGGTTTAACAAGGGCAATGGACCATTTACTTGGTATTACAAATGGTGCAGGAGGAGGTGTTACAGCATGTCCTGACGTTACCCCACAAATGAGAGCTGCTTTAGAGAAAGAACAGTCCTCTTCAATTAGAGGAAAGATGATGAAAACACACAAAAAAACAGAGAATTGAAGAGGATATGTCTCAATCTAGATTCTCAGCATCTATTATGTCTTCCTCTTCTGGTTTATCCAAACCGGTGAGGGCATCAACAGAGAGTGGAACATTGAAAAGCTTCTGGAAACCAGTAGAGAAACAGGAGGTGGATGATGCTGTAGCTGATTTGTTTTACACAAGTGCTATTCCATTCAATGTTGCAAGAAGTCCACATTTTCGTAATGCTGTTCACAAAATTGCAGAGTTTGGCAAAGGGTACACTCCCCCAGGTTCAGAGACTATCAGGACAACTCTTTTGCAGAGGTCAAAAGATAGAGTGACTGATAAACTAGCTACTATCAAATCCTCTTGGAGGAAAACAGGTTGCACTATATTGAGTGATGGATGGTCAGATATATGTCAAAGGCCATTGATAAATATTTTGGTGGCTTGTCCTGAAGGTGTTGTGTTTTTGAAAGTGATTGATGCCATGAACCACAAGAAAACTTCTGAGTACATTTTTCAAATATTAGAGGAAGCCATTCTTGAAATAGGGGTGGAAAATGTGGTTCAAGTGGTAACTGATAGTGCCGCAAATTGTGTGGGAGCTGGGAAGCTGATTGCAGATAAATACCCACAAATATATTGGAGCCCATGTGCAGCCCATTGTCTTGATTTGTTGCTTCATGACTTGGCTAAATTCCCATGGGTACATGAAGCTATTCACAGAGGAAGAGCAATTGCAAATTTCATAAGGAATCATCGTCTCACATTGAGTCTTTATAGGCGGCATGCATCCAGGGAGTTGTTGAGGCCTTGTGAAACAAGATTTGCTTCATTTTATATCACTTTGAAAAGAGTGGTTGAAGAAAAGGCAGCTTTGAGGTCTGTAATTTGTTCCAATGAATGGGAACACTCAGTGCTTTCTAAAGGTCCTAAGGGGAAGAACGTAGAGCAAATCATTCTGAATAGCAATTTCTGGGAAAGTGCAGCCAAGGTTTTACTCATATGTGAACCAATTGTTGACGTGCTTCGTATGGTTGATGGTGACACTCCTTGCCTTGGCATGCTTTATGAAAGCATGGACCGTTGTAAGGAAACTATTCAAAAAGCACTCAATAATGTAGAAGCAGAATATATGGAGATATGGGAGGTAGTTGATTGCAGATGGAAAATGATGCACACACCTTTACATGCAGCAGCTTGCTTTTTGGAGCCTAAATTGTTTTCTATTGATAGAGAAGGTGACACTGAAATTATGGGAGGGCTTTTAGAAGCTGTTGAAAAGTATGAATCAAATCCATCAATTTCAGCACTAATCAGAAGTCAATTTTGGGTATACAAAAGAGGAGAAGGGATGTTTGGAATGTCAGCAGCCAAATATGACATGACACATGTACCTGCATATACATGGTGGATGACCTATGGAGCACAAACTCCTGAGCTACAAAGGTTTGCTATTCGAGTTTTGAGTCAGGGAGCAAGTTCGTCAGCTTGTGAGAGGAACTGGAGTTGCTTTGACCACATCCATTCCAAAAAGAGGAATAAATTGTTGTCCGGAAAGTTGGGAGATCTTGTCTATGTTCGCAGCAATTTAAAATTGCTCACGAACAAATCAGCAAAGGACTCTTCATCACAACAAATTCGTGAAGACATAGCAGCACTAGATGCAGATGAGCCTGACTTTGCAGATGAAGAATTGAGTACTGATACAGATGATGATGATTTAGCATCTCAGCCAAGTGCTCTTGATGACTTGGAGCTTTTTTGAAGTTCTAAAGTCTTTACTGTTATTGTACCTTTTTGACAAAAGAACATCTTCACAATCGTGATTTCACATGTTTCTTATGGTTTATATTTTATAAATGTGTCATCTTTTTGTAATGATTCAAATATATGTATCAATGTTAAACTATTTAGAGAATTGTATGGAGATATTACTTATATTTATAAAAAAAATAAAAAATTTACAGTCGAATTTTATTCGAATTTTATACTTTTCGATTTTTTTCCTTGTCGAATTTCATTCGAATGAATTTTCGAATTCGAATGGTTTAGGTCAATGTTGGTGGTTTTTAATTCCCAACCAGATCTCACAAACAATCTATAGGATTGCCATTCCTAATGATCAATTATTTGGAGGGATTGGCCAACGAACAGGTGAAAGTTTTGGAATAACTTTCCCTCCACACTTTGGGCTCTACAAAACCTAGGACGGTGGTCCTTTACAATGTTATTAAGATCTCCTGAGTTGAATTTATCCTAAACATTGTAAATTAACAGATATATTCTCTATAGATTTGCTTGAGGATTATGAAAACCTCAGGATCTGGCAAATCTTTTAAAGCATTTACACAATTTGCAGCAAGAGAACAAGAAGTTTACATGAAACTTCAAGAAATATAAAACTCAAAAGTGCAAAATATTGTGAGTGTTCTTTGATTGAATGACCTTGGAGTTGTAATTTAGACTCAAATTTAGATGATCAGTGCCTTAACTAGGGTAGGGAGTCAGAACAAATGCAATTGAAGCTGCTTAACAGTATATCAGCCAAACATTAAAGAGCTTTACAGAAATGCATTACGTTAATGTACTCGAAGATTTCTAACCAATTCTACTTCAAGATCCTTGCATTACTTTATACAAATCTATATTCTTATTCAAGCATTTAACCAATTCTTTGAACCAGTGCTAAAACAAGAACATACATAAATGGAAAGACAAAGATGATGAGATGAAAGATCTTTGATCACTTTCATTCATGATTTGTATAAAATGTACAGTAGGAGAGAAATGGCTAGCAAACTATGCCGTTGTATTCAAGAAATTCTTGGTACAGTTAAGCAAAACCTGCAAATTACAAAAGATACAGACTCAATATCCTAGAAAATGACTTAAACTCTATTTCTCTATGTTCTGCATTACAAAATTCTCCAAAAGATCCGTGGAAATGCCCTTGAATTCCCTTTTATAAGAGAAGGGAGCAACAAGCTTCAGGCCAAGTACACATGTCACATTTTCATTTGACATTTAATATTACATTTCAAAACATGAGCACAACTGCTCGTGGAGAGAATATTTCTATACAAATACAGTTATATTTACTTGTTACAATCTTTGTCCTTTCCAAAAGTGTCTGATGTTGATAGATGATGCCTTTGCCGCTCCTTTCTTTATTCTTTGTTGGTATAGACCCAGGAATGGTGAGTTGGTAGAAGAAGACAAAACACCAGTGTACAAAAAGACAAAATTCCTTTTGCTGATATTCTTGTAGCAGTATCAGTGCTGAGTGTGCATGAAAGACAAAAATAACTCCACATCATCTTGAAAATATTACAAATCAGGTAGTTGATTGTATTTCTTATCCCAGGCGTCATACTCTTCCTCTGATGGCCATTTGAACGCCATAAATTCATCCAATTTATTTTTGTATGAGCTCCTCTTCACTACTTGATTTGCTTCTTTGTCAAAATCTTCTAAAAACTTGCTTGTGAACCATAGTTTATCCATGCTGCTCTTTATTAAATCAATATCAACAAAATTATTTTCACAAATGAGAAAAGCCTGAGTAGCAACAACATTTTCCATTTGGGACCTCCACTGCTCATATGGTTTGACTCTTCCATTACTGTCTAAAATATCTGGCAAAAGGCCAAGATCACTTTCATCAAACTCCTGGAGTAACTCCCTTATTCTCTTCTCCATGGGGTCCACCATTCCTTGGCAATCAGTTATTCCTTTCACCTTTTGGGATTATTTGCCCTTGCTTGTTTGGATCATGAGTGGATCCCTTGATCATGCCAGCTAGAGCACTGAGCCTTGGCACCCATAATTGCATTAATGGGACAGCCTCTGTTCTATCCTTCTCAAACATTCCAACAGCTGTCATCATCAAAGAATAATTGCTATGTACACTGTTGACTCTCTTTATTGTTTTCCCCATTAAATGCTCTAATGCATTGGTCATTATAAGCACATTATTCTCATGCTTATCTTCCTCACAAAGCTCCAATATTTCATCATCAGCTTTTAACTATTTAATCAAATCTTTTCTACTGATCCTTGATCTGGGTGGTGGAGCAGCAAAAGTGCTTGGAACTAATGGCCTATCTTCATAAACAACCATTTCTGTAGACTGAGGTGGGGGAGGTGGTGGTGAAGAATGGGATGGAGCTATTGGTTGCACTTGTTGCATTTGAGGCTGCTGGTTCTGCAGCATCTCAACCATTATTTCCAACTCTGCAATCTTTTGCCTATCCTTATTCTATTCAATGAGCAAATCATTAGATTTCTTGGTTTCTTGATCATATTTCTCCTGCAAAGATTCTGCTGTTGCCTTGCTAAATTTGGCAACATTTACAACCAATGTGGCTGCTTCAACTGCTTAAGTGTCTGAAACTCTTTTAATTTAGGCCCCCTCTTAAATCACCAACAGGCTCTGCAATTGTGGGCTTATTTGTGTTTGGTGCAAGTGCCCAAATAGCTAGAGTATACCACTTAGGGCTAAAAGCTGACCTAGATAGTGCACATAATGCCCCATCCTCAGTAGCAAATACTTGAGCATCATGTTTTCAGACAGTATCAAGGGCTATAGCAGATGCTATATCCCACTCAGGCAATAGGAGAATGCCACTATCCCTTACAAGTTTTCTGCCCTCATCAGGGGTCATTTCCTTTTGCACTGATTTCATTTGGAGCACCAATCTTTTTAATATTTTCTCCCTTGGCTGCTTGGGGAATTTATTCATTTTCTCATTCAACCTCCTTTGATAATCATTTTTCTTGGTTTTCCAAACAAGTTCTTTAAACACATTGCTTTTAACAAAAGTGTCATCATCCATGAAATTCTTGCAACCCTCATCCCTGACATCATCTGCATTATCAACTCCTGTCAACACTGCTTTGGTGACCCTATTTTCTGGAATTGGTAGATCATCATCCCTCTGAGGAGATGGCATGTGTTGCATGATGTCATCTGTGGTTACAACCACCTCTTCATCTTTAGAGTCCAATGGGTAATCAACAAGTCCAGTTTTTTCAGTCTTCCTCCTCTTTGGGGAGGACTCCCTTGGAGGTGAATCAATATCAATTATGTTTTGGGGTGGAAATTGGGGTGCTTGAGGCACAAGGGTTGATGCTCTTGACTCCTCTGATTGTGTGGGAGTGGCCTTTGTTTGCTCCTTCATCACAATCCCCTTGGGTCTTCTGGTGAAGACATGATTTTAAAGGGGGTTGGTAAGTGGGCCTTTCTTCTATCATGGGGGCTTTCCCCTTATCCTGTTCTTGCTCTTTAAGCTGGCGCACAACTTGATCAAAGCTCTGCAATATAGCCTCAATTCTCAAAAGTGGATAATCAATGTCAGCATAAACTCTCTTGAAATTGGGATCCCTTTTCTGCTTAGTCTTCTCAAGTTTCTCGAAGGCAATCCACTACTCTCTTCTGTCATCAATCTCCTTCAAGTCAAATCTGTTTCTGATGACATCTTCGGCATGATTAACTCCATGCCAATATTTTGATCTATTAATTCTTATTCTCAAAGCACCAATGAATCCTTTAGGGTCAAAAGTTCTAACCCTACAAGGTTTCATCTTGAGAGGATTGAGTAAATCAGGGATTTGTCTCCATCCCTCTTTGCCCATTACAAAATCTAAAAACACAGTGGCTATAGGGAAGATAGAACCTTTCTTTTGATTTTCCAAATGAAGCTCCTCAGTCCATCCTAGCTACCACATTACCTCAAGAAAACCAACTCTCAATGGTGCAAATCTTGGAAAAACATGTGGGGCCACATTGGTCCCATACACCCTTAGAATGGTTTAGTCTGTATGCACAATAACATCACCCCAGTTATGTTTGATTCCTAGCTCAGGCCTTTTTTCCATTGGCCTTAGAAAATCATGTAATTCCTTAGGAATCCTTGACACTTCTCTCAAATAGCACTTTACCTTTGCAGCAAATAAGTTTGTGAATGTCACAAAACTTGACTGTGAGCAATGTCTATCCAACAAATGTGTAAATATTTGGATAGGGAGGTCAACACCCTTTTCATCCTTCATTGTTATTTGCAATCCTGAACCCAAATCCTTCCATCCCCAAGCTAGAAAAATGTGGCACAGAAGTGAGTACCACCAGAACATAACTCCCTTTTCTCCATTCTTTATAGCTACCAATCCCTTGTGGATGGCATCTGACAAGTATGTGGCAAAGTCATATTCTTCATTTACCATCAAATTCTGTATATTGGCTGCCATGAACATAAAAGCCACTAGCATCTTTTGCAAAGGAATAAATCCTAGAACCTGGCATAGTGTATAATAAGTTTTGACAAAGTACCCCTCAAAACCATCAACTCGGAAAGGTTCTTGGTTTGCAGGGGAGATTTTGACCATTTTCCTATTTTTATCTTTCACCTAGAACCTTGGTAGCAGCATAACCCTATAGGTGCTTTTGTTTTTCTCATATTCTCTTTTTAAATCTTCAAGGTTGATGGGCTTATTGGTATTAGGGTTCAGTTTAAAGACATCAATGATTGATTGTTTGTCCAATTTTACCATCTCAACACTCTGGTGTGTTCTTACAATTCTGATTTTCTCATCATAATTGGCCTCAATTGCTTTGAGCATGTCAATATCAAGGTATACATTTGGGACGACCAATTTTCCTAAATCCAGATTCCAACAATTGCAGCTTGGGACCGGGGCATTCCTCTTCTATAATGTCCCCTCCTAGCCTCCAAGTAGTGGAGATGTCCTTTAGCCTATTCCAGAGTTCCCGTAGGTTAAATAGAGTTGGTAAGGGAACTCAGTGCCAGTCCTCTCTGTGGAGGTTTTCGGTGTTTCAGGTGGGACTTTCTATTTTTAGCAGGGGGCCAATTTCAGCACTTATTGTTTATAGTAAGTCGCTTCGCAAATCAGCTTTCATGCTAGTTTGAGTTTTTAGTGTATTTACTATTTTCAATAGTTACTAAAAATAGTAAGTCTATTTCTGGTAACTGGCCCTAGCTAGGCTACTTTCAGTAGTATCTTTCCAGTTTGGGCGTTGGATTTTGCTAAGGTTTGATTATTTTAATATTTGCATTCCTCACTTGAGATGTTTTATTAAGTTATTTTATAATTTAAGTTGAGGGTCGGATGGGTCATCATTTTGTACCTTGGCGCCTAGTTCAATGACTTCAAGTGTTTTTAAAGAAACAAAAGCAATTTAGAAGGCTGGATAAGTGGGACGCCCAAAGGAGAGATATGTGAAGTTAAAAATGGATTTTTAATTAAAAAGCAAGGCAAATAGGGCGTGGCTTTTGGAGGGAAGATGAATTTCAAATTTGGTTGCCCTAATCTCTCATTGACTCTTTATAACATTATTTTAAAGTTTCATTTGTTCATGTTGAAGTTGGTTGTATAGCAAGATGCTACTGGATTTTCTGCAGAGGTCTTTAGTTTGGTGTTGAGGACGGAAACCCTCTTCATTTAGGAGCTGGTTTTGGTGGTGAAAGATCCACCCTAGTCAGTTGGGTGTGATTCCACTCAGGGGTCACTTTGTGCTTCACAGTTTTCAGATTATAGGGTTTTGACAAGGGATAATCATGAAGATATTTGAGTATTTTTGAGAAGTTGATTGTGGGTTTGGCATGTGGAAGCTTGGCTTCATTTTGGCTTGCTTGGCGTGGGTTTTGAAGTGGTTTTTGTGTGTTTACTGGGCATTTCTTGATATGGTCTGAATATGGTTATTCGATCAAACTTCTTATTGGATGGTGTTAGCAATATGGGTATTGGTTTGTTGGAGACTCCTCATCAAGGCGCCCCATGATACATATTTACATGCTTTTTTTGGTTGAAGACTGATTTTATATAGCAAATTGCCCTATCTCAGGAAGCTGCCCTATTGGTAGTGTTTCCGTAATTTTTGGCCTGCTGTTCTATAGGCCAAGGTCTGCCATCATGGGGTCTGAAAACACAGGTCTTTGGCGTTAATTTTTTCAAGGGATTGCTAGTCTATTTCATTGGTGAAGAATAATGCAAGTCTGAAGACTTTTTATTGTTGTTTGAACTTCATTTCCAGGTCTGAAGTATTATTTACTGAATCTGATATACATTGCTAAAGTCTGAAATTTTCTGTTATGTTATCAGTGAAATATAAATCTGAAAGTTCATCTTTGAAAGCAAGTTCTGTCTATGTTTTTTGTACTTTATTTATCTATTTATCGGTCGTGTTGAGACAATGAATGGCACTTAAAGACAAAACAAACAACTGTGAACTGTTAATGTTATAGCAGCTTCGGTTGATTCTTCCAGCTCACTTCCTTCGAGAAAGTCTCAAATTGAATATAGCCGTTGGCTATTCAATTTACCTTTTATTATTTTGTGTCTCATGCTTTGGCCGACATGTATAATTCGAAACTCATAAAAGACATTTACTATGCTAGGCCGACTTCATTAAAAAGAAATGAGATCTTGTAAGAGGCCGACATTAAAGACTTCGGTTCCTATACATATGCACAGTTTAGTTATTCATTTGATCATCGGTTATTCTCAAGTGCGAATACAATAAAGAAGCTCGACTCCATCTCCATCAAGTGCGAACAGATTCTAGATGTGAATAAGAGACTGCTATCATCTCCATCGATTTGAACTTGTGTCAAGGTGCGGACTATGCAAAGGATCAGTGCGAATTCATCTGAGATCTGAGTGCGCATACACTGGTTCTGTGATTTCATACAAGTGCGATCTCATCAGTGATCTAATTGCGAATTTACCAGATCAGTTCTGTCAAGTGTTGTCAAAGTCTGAGAGTTGAAGACAACAGTGCTAAGCAAACATTATTAGATCTGCATTCTATATCATCAGGTGTGATCTAGAGCTTGATATCTGTTATTGGTCTTGTGTTAGACCTTATTGTATTTTGTAAATCTACCACTGTTGCATCAAATATAAGAGAGATCTTTGTTGCTGGGTTTTTCTCCCTCAAGAGGAGGGTTTTCCCAGGGTATATACTGTGTTATCTTGTCTGATTTTTGATTTATTTCCTGTGCACTTAATCTGTTCACAAATTCTAACACGAACACTCATCATCAGCAAAAAAAAAAAAACAAGGGCAGTCATTACAGTGGTATCAGAGCACAAATCATCCTGCCAACCAGTGGGTAAAACAAATTTATGAGCATTAGTGATAGAGAAAGGAGGTATCAAGAGAGTGAGGAAAAGAGAAGAAGACTTGTGGGAACGTTGGCCTTCTACAGAAGAGGGACAACACTCAGACTCACCTTCAGCTGGATCATCTAGTTCAGAAAATATGGGTGAGAGAGGAGAAGAAGCTGAAAGACAAAATGTCCAACCGGATAGGATGATGTTACTCCTAGATGCAATGGTTAGAGGTCAAGAAAGAGCAGCCCAACATGCCTATGAGACCAATCAACAACTTGCTCAGTTGGTATAGAGATTGGATCATTTGGGGCAAGATACTGATGTGGGACAGCGAAGAGGTGTCAATCAGCAGAATGGAGCAGCCATGGCAAGGCCTCTTATGCCTGTTTTTCCACCTAGAGTATTTGCTCCACCCAATCCAAAGCTTACATTAGTTGAGCAGCAGGATCAATTTAGACAAGATTGGTTAGAAGCAGGGCCTGGGTTCCAACAAGACATATCACTTCGGGAGTATATTGATCTCAAGATGTAATGTCCCTCTTCATCGCATGATAAATATGAAATAATTTTCTAATCTTTAATTCCCGAGATTAGAAAAATAGCTTTGCAAGGGAATATGTGGTAATTAAATAAGTTGGAAAAAACTTTAGTCTATCGAATTTATTTAATTATTCATTTGAATAAGGGTGGGGGCAACTTTAAATAATAATCTCTTTGCTCGGTGATCTTCCTTGGTGATAAGTAAATCAAACTTAGCCTAAGTCGATTATTCTTATAAAAGGGCGATCCATTTAAATGGAAAAATCCGTTGGTTTCCTATTTGGAAAATAGAAACAAGGCATTCATTGGAGAATGACTGCTGTATGGGTGAGTCAGTTTGGCAACCTCAAACTGATATAAGACAAGAAACTGGAGGAAGACGTATTCAGAAAATTGATTATTATTTTGATTTCTCTCTGCCGAGCTTTGAAGGAAATCTTCAACAGGACGCAATCCCTGGCTCAAGCATGATTGGGACGGAAACCTCAGTCATGGAATAATATAATCTGGAAGTACGTTTCTCTTTCTGAGACAAATCGCTGCATACTATGAAGAATACGTGGTCTGCTATTCAAGGGTTCGCTACCAACAGTCTTCATGTGGTGTTTAGGGGCGGGCTAACAAGTGTGCCGAATTATGGTGGTCTCAAATGTCTAGACGTGGTTCCTAGAGTAGTTCTGGGCGTGCCAACAAGGATTTTACATTTCAATCCAACGTACTTTCCCAGGTTCATTAATTGTCTACGCTCCACTATTAACTTCTGCAAATCTGAATAAATTCTGTAATTAGTATTATCTTTTAAGAGTGCTGGGATTAAACTTTAGCATTGGGTGATCTGTGAGACATATAAATTGTAATAAAAATTCTGAATCTGTGCTTGGTAGCGTGCTTTTTCATATTTTGTAGCTGTTCAATGTTTTTACAATAGGCTAAGTGTTTTTTTGTGAAAGCATAATCACTGTTGAACTGAAAAATTACAAATAAAAAAAAGAAGAAACTTTTCATATTAAGGGAAAGAATATTTCAGTGGTATCAGAGCCTAGATACCTGCCAGCCTGTTGGGAATTTATATTTGCATGTCACATAGATACTTCACCCGAAGTAGGTCTAGGCAACATGGAGAAGGTGTTGATAATAACACAGCTGAAGCTGAGATGGGTGAAAGAGGAGGTGAAAGCCCACCAAGAAATTTGAATGCACAATTGGATAATTTCCTAACCACATTTGCCCAACAGCAGCAACAAATGTTACAACAGTTTCAAGATTGCATGATCATAGCCATGGGTCAAATGAGGTTGGATAGTGCTAGATCGAGCAGATCAAGCAGTGGCCATAGCAGAAGTGATGCTGGTCACAGGAATCGTGAAAGAGCAGCCACTAATGCTATTAGGACAGCAAGCACAAGGTCCGATCGACCTTTACGTCCTACATTTGTGACAAGACAACCAGAAGTGGAAACCATTCTGGAGTTAGAGGAAGACACAGATATCACTGTTGATGTTATGGTGGCCCATGATGAATACAAAACGCTTCCACCTGATGTGAGGCAAGCAATTAATCTAAATCAGTTTATGAATCAACGGAGAGACAAAGCTAGAGCTAGACTAGAGAGGCAAGAAAGGGGTCTTCGAAGGCAAACCGGTCAAGGAACTCAATCCAAGGAATACAAGGAAGTATTAAATAAGATTCCTTTACCGACCTTTGATGGAAGCGGAAAAATAAGTGCAAGATCATGGGTGCATAAGCTTGACACCTTCTTATCCTTGAAACCTATGGAGGAAAAAAAGGCTATTCAATTTGCTATGATGCATCTGGAGGGTGTAGCATATGACTGGTGGCACCATGGGTTGGTTTCACAAGACCATGCCATGATACATTCATATGGAGAGTTTGTTGATAAATTGATTGCATGCTTTGACCGAAAGGATATCGAGGTTTACTATAGGGACTTAGCTCAGCTAAAGCAGAGTGGACATGTTGAGACTTAAATTAATGAATTCCA
This sequence comes from Sequoia sempervirens, assembly GCA_007258455.2. NCBI lineage: Eukaryota > Viridiplantae > Streptophyta > Pinopsida > Cupressales > Cupressaceae > Sequoia > Sequoia sempervirens. The sequence goes on from VDFB02000003.1 coordinate 676,906,100, forward strand.
AAAAATTGCAGTCATGGTTCCCGATATGTCTGAGAGGCGTGTTACTATGCTGTTTATTGAGCGTCTGAGTGACAGATTGAGGGGTTTAGTGAAGGCTCATAAGCCTACTACCTTACATGATGCAATTGGCCTAGCCCTCGATTTGGAGACTACCCCTTCCTTCCAGCCTCAAAAAAAGGGCTTCGGTGGATTTCAGCCAAAACAAAAGAGTTTCAATCAGAAAAAGAACACCCCACCGAAATCTGATCAGGAGTCTAGAAATAAGCTACGTTGGAAATAGTTATATTTCTACTGTAAGGAGCCATGGAACTGTGACCACCGTTGCCTTGGGAAAGGCAAAGCTCATTTGATTGAGGTCATTTCAGATGATGAGGAGCAGGATGTTCATGAGACCAGTGCTGAAGATGATAATGGATAGGAGGAACAACCTCCTCAGTTAGAGTTGGTTGATTTAGGAGCCAAGGAGACTCCCCAGAGTAACATTGCCTCACTATCTGGGGTTCTTAGTGTTGATGTTTTAGCAGTGACAGGCTGCTTCTTCCAGCGATCTCCTTATATGAAATAAATTAAATTGTAGCCTTCAGCTATTTAATTTATTAAGACTCAAGTGGCACGGTTTTTGTAAAGACATCTCTATTTGTTAAGCAAACACATTACAATGAAGAGGCGCGATTATCTTCAAGGCCGACCTTGATTTGATTTAGGAGGAGGTGTGATTTTCAAAGAGGCCGACCTCTTTAGTGGAGACGTGATTTTTGAAGAGACACATCCCTTCCTTCCATTGTGTATATATGCTCGATTGGATCTCATTGTTCATCATTCATATATTTAGTTCAATATTATTCTTTTGGTGTGAAGTGCGAATCATCTAAGGGAGAAAGCAATTCTGTAGAAGGCTGAGTTTTATCTTCAGCATATTACATCATTGTATTGCTGTGTTTGCATCAGTTTGTAGTGCTATTGTTTGGCCTTCATATCGGCCCTTGTAAAGGAGACAATTGTGTTGACATTTCAATATATAAATGATATATTGTTGCTGGGTTTTTCTCCCTCAAGTGGAGGGTTTTCCCAGGGTATCTGCTGTGTTCTTGTGTCTGATTTTGAATTAATTTCTGTGCATTAAATCTGATCGTAAAACTAACACTTAGACTTCATCCATTCTTTTTGAAGGGGGTCATTAAGGGACAACACATGATCTGCTTGGTGGACAGTGGAGCCACCCACAATTTCATCGATGAGGGTCTAGTGGTGAAGCGTGGGTTATAGGTTGTAATATCCTTTGCCAAATCTAGCCACAAAATGTAGAAGATATGCTCAAGGAATATTGTCAAACACTTTGCACCCCACCTCTTTGTTTGCTGGTCTGAAGTTCAATCTGATGTATGCGCTTGAAGATGATATCAAAGTGCTCCAAATGCTTAAAATTCAATACTACAATGTCTAAACTATATTCTAAATGTATCAATGACTTATTTTCATCTTTTACAATGCTTATATATGACTTTGAAATGCAAACTAATCACCTACAGCCAAGAGACATTTTGTCAAACACTTGGCATACATGCTAATAGGCTGAGTACAATGACATCACAAAGCTTCAATGACAACTACATGTAACCAGCAAATTTGTATCTCTTATTACAACATAATGATCCAATACAATGCTCATTAATAAGCGAAGACTCTTGGCATTTGCATTGATTACAAATATGATGATTGCTGGTAAAGAAATATGCACCAATGGCTGCAAATAAAAAACTACACTATATGCAAACAATTGCCAAGCAACTTCAGAATTTAGACTCTTAATGCAATGGTCTGATTACAAGACTCAAGAAATCTGATTACAATACTATTAGCCATAGTTGCTGCGAGACTGGTATTGGTACTGGTACGGGAGACTGGTACTGGTACAGGAGACTATTTTGAAAATAGGAGACGGGGTATTTGGAGACGCCATTTTTTTAAAAATAAATTAAAAAAAATATATATAAAAAATTAATAATTTATAGAAAATCTGAAAATAAAATTAGTAATTTATAGAAAATCTGAAAATATGATGACATTGAACTTTCAAAACAATAATTTAATCACTCTTAGACGTGTCAAATACATTATGATTTAATTTTTAAAGTTTCAAATGTTTAGACTTTAAAGTTTTTTTAGGTATCTTAGCAGGATACTTCGGCGGAAGTATCCGGCCTCCCGGAGACGTCTCCAGAGACGGTACCGGCCTCCGAGACGCGTCTCCATCTTCGAGACGTGTCTCTGAGGGGGGGAGACGCGTCTCCTGGCAACTATGCTATTAGCCAAACACTAGGCTTAACAATCTAATACCTTCCTAAAGTCTGAAAACACATGGCTGCAATTACAATATTCAAATGCTCAATATCAAAGAACCTGATCATAATAAGTGCTGGAAGTTGTACATGAATTAGCAATGGATATCCACTCGAAATAATTCTCTAGAAGCCCAAGTCGAAGCTCTTCATGCTGCCGCCCCTGTTTTGCTTCAGACTTGAATATAAATTGTTATCAGCTGCAAACCCTGATCCTTCTCTCCAAATATCATCACCAAACATCAAGGAATGGTGCGCCTAAATGCCCAATAGGAATCAATGCATGTAGAGTCTTCTATAAACAAAATGCCCCCTGTGGGTACAAAAAGTTCGTTTCCGGTTTGAACTCGGACAAAATCCACGTCAACTTTTTTGGATATTATCTGATTTTTTCCCTTCAAAGGCTGTAAATTGTGATTTTTTTTCTCATTTCAACTTTGCTTACATTTTTCTCTAAGAAAATAGATTGTTTTTTAGGGTTTCTCAAGTGCCGAATAATTTTGATATCTTTAGGATGGCTGAGATATTTGATGAAGAGCAGCTGAGTCAAATTAGGCATGAGTAAAATGTTGGAGATTCAACAGCAGAAACTGTATCATATTCCTTTATGGGATTGTTTTGTGCTCTTTGTAAACTTTGCATCTTGTGTTATGGTGATGTTAAGGCCAGCTCTGTTTATTCATTGCTTTGTTAGAATTTATAATTGGGACTTGATATCACTGTTTGGGAGGACATATGACCATAGTCCATTTGACTTCCCTAAACTTTTGAGTGCAGATTCTAATGTTCTCAGTGGAAGTAAGGTGTGAACTATGCCAGTATCCTTGCACATCTCTTCGGAAAGATGTTCTGATGGTGGTGTTGTGACCTATTTCACACATCGCCCCATTGTAAATGGGGACCCTCGGTGGTTTGTTTTTGGGGTTTAGTTTTGAGTTGCAATTTCATAAGTTCTTTCGCTCCATGAGTTTCAAGTCAGAGTCTGGAGTCATCAATCGAGCCAAGTTGAAATTTCAAGCCTGAAACTGCACGTAAACGTCGTAGAAGTGTTCAAAAGACCCTGTAGACGAGGATCTCCTGTGCTTTCGCCCAATTCTGACACTTCCTACTTTTTAGGGATTTTGCTTTTTTGCTTTTTGCTATGTTAGATTTACCCCGCCGATTCGGGGATACGTTCAAACGGATTCGTTGGAAACCCCGGATTCAACAGGGTTCGGATTTTTGTTTTAAAAAACGTTTCCACGAATCTGCACGATTTTTCCTCGAATCACGCCGTTTTTTTGTGACGTGGCGTTTTTTCGCCGCGGCAATTTTCTTGGTCGTTTTCAACTCTATTCCGTCCGCCATTCAGACACACGCAAGCCGCAAGGAGATTGGTCGCGCAAGGTGAAACTCAGTGTCGCCGTCCAGGGAAAAATGCAGGGAACCGCCGTCGAAGGAGATTTTCCGCCATTTTTTGTGTCTTTCCTCACGTTTTCCTCTCCCAATTTCGTCTGCCGTTTTTGTCCGCCATTTCCAGGTATTACCGTATTTCTCAGCTCGTAAAAATTAAAACTTCAATTTAATTTTAGTGTATACTGTATAGTTTATATTTTAATATTTTATAATAGTTATTAGTTTTTATTTTTAATTTTTATATTGTTTTATACTTTATATGATAATATCATAATATTAATAAATTATTAAATAATATAATATTTAAATTTTTAATAATATTGTTTTTATAAAATATAAATTTATTATATATATTATAATATATTAAATTATTAATACATAATTTTAGTTTATTTATTTAGTATTAAGTTTTAACAAATTTTTATTGTAATAATATTTAATATTATACAATTTAATGTTTTTACATTTATAATTTTATAATTTTATTATATATAAAAAAATTAAATTTATTTTAGTATTTTAATATAATTAAATTTTAAAATTTAAAACTTTAAAATTTACATTTTAAAATAATAAATATAAATCTAATTTACTTTTTAAAATAATAAATATAAATCTATATCTATATCTATGTCTATATCTATGATTTTTATATGTTTTATGTATGGACGTACCCAAACGTACCCACACCAAAAAAATTGCCCGTATGCACTGCATTACGCAATTCGGCAACTTAGGCTTTTTTCATTTTTGGCAGTTTTGGACCATTCGGAATTTACTATTTTTAGAAAGTTGCTTTTTCGCTTTTTCTATTTTTAGAAAGTGCCAAGGTCCCACCAATCAAGGAGTCAAAGTTTCCATCTTTAGACTGAAAAAGCATGCAAAAATCAATGAAAAAAATCTAAAAAGCATGTAAAAATCTGAGAAAAATCAGAAAATCAACCAAAAAGCAGGCCTTTAGATCAAAAAATCTGGAAAAATCAGATAAAAAGCATGAAAAGCAATGCAAAAATCAATAAAAAATCTGATGAAAATAAGCAAAAATCTGGGAAAAGAATGAAAAAATTAATAAAAAATCACCTAAAAGGCGAGTAAAGAGCATAAGGTTTCTGGCTGAGATGATGAAAATCTGAAGAAATTCGCCCAAAATCATGGCAAGACCAATGGAAAGTCCACCATGCTAAAGATGCATATGGAAAACCCTTCCTAAAGTCCGCCATGAAAGAAAGAGGCTTGGAAAACTTTCTTGAAAGTCCGCCCAAGACATGGAGAATTCATCTTGAAGTCTGCCCGGCTTGGAATAAGAGAGACTTCTTGGAATTTTGGCTAAGTATGGACAAGTGGAAAGATAGATTCAAAGTCTGCCCAAGCTTAGTAAGGAAGAAAAGTTAGAATTTTGACTAAGTATAAGACAAGTGGCAAGACTTCTTCAAAGTCCGCCCTCAAATATGATGAAATTTCTCTAAGGCATGAAACGCCTAGAAGAAAAGTTTGAGAAAATCCGTTATGTCTTGGAAAAGGACTCTCAAAATCCAACTTGGGAAAGGTGGAGAGGAAAGAGTAAAGTCCGCCAAAGATGAATGGCAAGAGTTTGGAGGAGTCCGACTTTGGAAGAGAAATGGAAAAGTAAGAAGAAAGTCCGCCCATAGAAGATGGAAAGAATTATTCCAAGTCTGCCTTGCTCAAGCAAATAGAAGAAAACACTTCAAGTCCGCCCCAAGGAGATAAGATTGGAAAGAAAGTTGCCAAGTCCGACTTGAACCATAGAGAGTATGGAAAGAATTCTTTGAAGTCTGCCATGGGATGATAAGCATAGTGGAGAGAAAATGGTGAAGTCTGACTTTGCTAAAAAAGACATGAAATCTTTTTCTTAAGGCATGAAGCGCCTAGAGGGAAGTTGTAAAATGGCAAGGACATGAGAAAATCAACCATGAAGGAGAAAGAAATAAAAATCCACGAGATTGAACAAAAATTGCCAAATTAAAACAATACATGGATAAAATAAAAAAATTAAAGGTTGAAAAAATCGAAAAAATCACATGATAAACCTTTAATTATTTCCAAGCACTTAGAAAAAATTCGAGCTCCACGGATAGACTTCAAAATCGTGGATAAAGATAAAGATGAAGAGCTAAAAATTTAGAAATTTACCTCGATAAACAAGAGTCTATATTCGATGAACTTGAGAAATTGCTAAATTAATCGAAGTTTGCAACATTATAAGGCATTTTCAAGTCATTATCAACTCACAATTTGGATTTGAGAAGAGGTTTAGCTCTCTCTCTATTTCAAGAGTTAGAAATTTTTTGAGAGAGAAATTTTGAGAGTTGAGTGATTGATTTTTTTCGAGGTGAAAGAACGAAGAAAGAGGTAGAATTCTAAGTTGAAGGTCAAAATTTTCAGAGGATAGCTTGCTTTTTTGACAGTAAAGACCAGATTTTCGAAGTTTAAAGTTAAATTGCCAGCCACAAATTATTATCCCGAAGTTTGATGAATTATTTTTACCTTTGTCTTCATTTTATCTTCAAAAAATTCACTAAGTGTTATTACTTAGCTTGCTTTTTCGTTGAATTTAACTTTCAACAAGCTGAAAGTTAAAATTTTCACAAGAAAATTTTAAAGAAATCATAATTGAATGTTTACTATATTCTCTTACCCGTAGGTTGATGACCACCCCCGGAGAGTTGTCAAAGAAAGCACCAATGAAGTTTGCAAGCAAGGGGGTTCAACAGGAGTCAAAGATCAATTCCAAATGGAAGAACATCACAGATACAAACCTTGAACATGTTGATTTTGAAGAATTCAAAAAAAGGATGTATGGATTGAACGAACTTATGCCCACAACAATTGCTCGCTGAATGATGCGGAATGGAATTGTCCAAGCTGCCGGATTTCGTCCAGCAATCTAGTGTGTCGAATTGATGGTTGAATGTGTAAGACATTACAACCCGCAGGAAAGATTATAGCTCTTGATGGAAGAATTTTGGCGCATCTTGGAGAACCAGCTATCCAAGAGGCATTTGACATACCTAATCATAATCCAACTTCATATGAAACAAAGGAGGAAGCCAAAAAAATCTTTGAGGATCGGGCAGATCAATGTGAAACTCATATCAACAAAACATGGTTGGAAAAGCCAAGAGCTTCCGCTAAGAAAATGCCTAAGAAGCTGTGCTGGATAGACTTTAAGGAAGACTACGGTGATATCGTTTTGCTCCTGAACAAAATAATGGGCAATCCTCAAGGTACCTACTTTGAAACATGGATGTACTTCTTTATCGAGGAAATCACCTCTGGAGTTGAAATGTTTAACTAGTCAAGAATGATCAGTGATAACATCCATGAGCAATTAATCAACCTTGAAAAGACTAAGTCATTTCATATGAGTTCCTATGTCATTTATCTATTGGCCAGAGCCTATAGATATCTTGGATTGATATGCAAAGGTGTTGTCGGAAATGGAGAAAATCAATTCAAAGTGTATGAATGTTACCCTCAGTTGCAGTTGTCTGCCAAGTCCCATTTCAGAAGAGCGCACGATGCATTCTTGATGTTCATCACGAGGATACTACAGGGGGGACCTATCAGAGGGTGGCACATGAAGCAAAGAGCCTTATCAGTAAATATGGATCCTGGTACATCCAGTTTCCGAAATTCACTTATATCCGAATCCAGGGATTCACTGGGAATCCATTCAAGCTTCCCATCTACCCCACCCACAGGATGATTCTACTGGAGGTTCTTAGGCAATTGGAGACTTATCAAAACATCCAAAGGCCAAAGCAGAAAGCAGCCGTCACTTTCCCATTCTTTATCGGGAACATGGAAGAATATTGCTCATTTGCACAGGCAGCTGAAGGTGCTAGACTAGAAATGCAGTGGTATCTGTTCACATCGTACCAATCTAGAGCCAATTTTGATCCTCACCACCACATCGGAATCGTGAACGGAAAGAAATATAAACACAAAGTGGACCTAGAAGATTATTGGGCCAATGCCACAGATGAATTTGATGTTAGGAAAAGATTGTGGTCCAGACTGCCTGTCAGCTTAATCAGAATGACACAACTCTTCCGTGTGCCAGACCAACTTGAAGACGGTGAATTTACACAGCTAGGTTTTGATGGAAGTCAGTCTCTTCCTCTTGTGCGCTGGTCAGAACCTAAAATGTCTGACTTGGACACCTTCATGAGGCCTGTCATCAAGTATTCACAATGGTGGGCATTCTAGCAGATTAAGGAACTATGGCTGAAGGGTATACCTTTGACATACACTCTGATGGGCGAATCAGAATCTTACTCTTCGAACGTTGGAGCATCCCAAGGAGACGAGCCAATTGAGAGCTCTAACCCCAAGAAAAGGAAGGAGACAAAGGGAAAATAAATTGCAGATGAGGAACCTGCCAGGAAGCAAAAGAGATTGGAGCCTCTTCATTTTGTTGTCTCCGCGAATGTGAATAAAATTTTAGACATTGATGAATCTTTGGGAGATATAAGGATTCCCTCTCCTATCTGTGTTCAGCCAGAAGATGATGAGCCTCCATCACCCACAGGCACCAAGATTTTGGAATCAGACAATGAGGTTGACATTTTGGACAACGAGTTTGAAGAAGGAATGATTTCAGCCCTGAGAGGAATTCAAGAAATCCTGGGCGCGCAGGACATTCAAGAAGAACAAGATATCGAGCAGCCAACTATTCCTGATTGGCTGAAAGAGAGATTGAAGATATTCTTGATTGGCTGAAAGAGAGATTGAAGACGAAGGGACTAGAAAAAGTTCCAGAAGAAGAAGATGACATGGCTGATTTCCTGGCCAAATTAGTAGTAGTTAGTGCAAGAAAGCCTGCCAAAACCTTCTCCACCATTCGGAGAGATGAAGCTGGGCATCGTACAGTCCAAGTTGCTATGCCGACAGTTGACAAGTCGAGGGAAGAAATTACTCCCCAGGAATATGCCATTACCACTGCTGATTTAGGCCCTACCACAAAAGGACAGGAGATGGAAGAATTGGATAATTCTGTTGCCACTATCAAAGCAAGGCTAGAGAAGGAGATAACAAAGAAAAAAGAGTATAAATGAGAGGTTGAACGACTCAAGGAGTATATTCAGCATCTAACTAAGCCTCTCGATCAGACTAGCTCAGCAACTCCTCCACTGATGAATACTTCTTAGGAGACTCTCAAAGAGGAGAAGAATATAGCCAAGGAGACTAAAGAATGGTTAATCAGCAACAGACAAGAGGTGGCTGTATTTGCAAAAAGACTGGCATTGGCATATGAGTAAACTTCTTCTTTGCTCTCGAGAATTGCAACATTGGCAAAAGCATGGGATAATGCTCTCAGGATATTTGAGACAGAATCATTCCATGTCTCAAAGTGCTTAAAGGAGTGCCGAAGCAAGAGCTGGTCAATGGAAAAGTAATTGCACCAGGTGTAGCTTATGATTTCAGCAGCTGGTACATGGCATTGATCACACGAAGCGAGATCCTAGAAAAGATAATGGCATATACTATTCAAATTGAGGAAAGGACAAAAGAAGTTCGGGAGAAGATTCTAGCTATGGCTGCAGACGCACTGGAGAAGGATATTGTACGAGCAAACAACCTGCAGTTTGAAAACTTGAAGCACAAAATTCAGGAAATCTTCTTCACTACTGGGCCCGTCCTCGAGCAAAATTTGACTAAGGTAGGTGACTTCCTATTCATCTTTTGCAATTTCCAGCAGCAGGAATCAAAATGGGAAGATATTTTTGCTGAATGTTTGGTGATTTAGATATGCTAGAATTCAAGGTCAATGCGCTACCACCTGTTATGATCGAGGAGGTTGACATGATAGTTTCCAAATTCATCCAGTATAATGCCACCAAAGAGGATAGGGATGCGCCTCCTCAAGAATAGCTCTTCACTTCAATTCACTGCCTATTAGCTCATAGATCACTGATTGTATTTCAGGAAACCTTGATTAGGGTTGTTTATTTTTAATCTCTGCTATTGATTCTAGATTAATCTTGGCTGTTCATTGTACTCCGAAAACTCTATATAAACCCCCCTCACTCTCTCATTTGATAGATATAGACATAGAAGAGAACATAGGAGAAGATAATAGAATATTGAAGTGATAATAGAGAATAAAGAGAGAAAGAGTTTATGAAATTGTTGCAAAAGACTATTTTGATAATAAAGTTCATGATGCATGAGATGCTTTGAATTCTTTCATTGTCAAATGGTTGCATAGTTGCATACTTCTCTTCCTCGTTGAATAGATTTAGGTTAGAATTTCTTTTGAATGTATGTTAAGGGAATGATAGATTGATTGTAAAGATTAGTGAAACTTTGCTCATACTTTCTTTGGATGAATGATTTCTATTCAATGCGTAAAGTTAGACTGAGCTTTTAATGTGGATGCTTCATTGTATTGCTTCAAATAATATTGTTCTATTGATGGTGTTGTTCGTAGTAAGGAAATTTTAAGCACAAATTCCCAGAAGATTGCACTTGCTTTGTGTAGTTGTCGTGTAGCGTGGCGAAACTAACTATTGTTCTTTGGTTTCACTCAATCCTTACTGTCTTTTGAGTTCGTAGGAATAGTATAAGATTCCTCAACCCTTACTCCCTTTTTCACTTTTTTTATCTAAAATCCGAAAGTCCAAAAAAAAAATATCACTGCATTTAAGTCCTTGCTTTCTAAGTGACTTGCTAGAGTAAATCCCTGTGTTACCGGCAAAATCACATCATCCACACAACTTATCCACACCCATCTTACGAAACATTGGAATTGCTCTATGATCTTTTTGGCAATCTTAGCATATGAGGCAGTTTTTCGAGAGAGGATAGAGTGTCTTTGGATTCTTTATTCTAGAGTGCTTGATGAGTCATAAAACACGCATCAACAGGTGGTACTAGTAATATAGAACCATAGCATGAGGATTGAGTAAAAATGTACTGGCTTTACATCAGATTGGGAGTATGAAGGCCCTTGTATTGTATTGTTAAATTGACTATGAAAGTGGTGGTATATTTTTGCTATGTTATTTGACTATTAATATGGTGGTGTATTTTGAACTTAATTTCTACTGCAAATATGTATATATTTCTGATTTTTATATGTTTTTGTATTAACATACCTAAAACAAACCCAACCACAAATTTTTTTTTGACCGAATCTGCATACCAGAATCTCTTACCTGTACCCAAACCAAAAAATGAACCGGTAACTAAATGCAGAGGGTTGAGCTTGGCAGTATTGCTAAAACTTAAACATGAGCGTAGATGGATGAGATAAAGGCTGTGATTAGTTTTAAATTCTTTTTCTTCATGGTTAAGGGATTATCTAAGTATCATCTCAGTTGTAAGCCCAATGACCACCTCTTTGTTTTATTTGCAGAATGGAAGCCTTGGGTGGTTCCTGATGACTACAGTTGTGAGATTGTAGTGGATAACACTCCCATTCCAAAACACGTTCCTCACCATCGCAGTGTACCAGTGCCAGAAGGTTTTAGTTTTTTGGCAAATAAAGCAGCATCAGATGAACCAAAGATAGGATTGGGTGAAGCTAAACCACAGTCAACTTGAGATTGGTGCAGAAGATTATTGCATTTTTCTATGGGTTCCTGTGATTCACGTTTGATTATTGTCAGTACGCTTGTTTCAGATGTGGTAACAAGCACTGAAGTACATTCTAAACCAATGGAAGTTTCCTGGTTTTCAAATCCATTGTTAGAGAGAGATTATATTCTAGAACATGACAATTGATATATTACTTGCTGGGTAGCTTATTTTAATTAACTGGATTTGAGTGATCAGTTGAATTACTGTCAATATCATTATTCCCTTCTTTGCTAGCTCGGAAGTTCTGATCATCATCCTATTTGAATGGGAATATTGATTGTGAATCCATAAATAATCCTGTTTATTATGTATTTAGGCTTGCTAGACTTTTAACTTTATGAAAAGAGGAGCCTGCCTGAATTTGGTTGTCTGTGTTGAGCTTTTCACAATATGACTCTAAGCTCTCATGGCTGTAGGGTGTAAAGTATCTCCCTCTACTGTTGATTTCAACGTAAATGTCTAAAGGCTTATATGAAAGGTTACAATGGACCTTGAAAGAGGACCAAGGTGGTCATATTTGCCTGATAACTCATTGCCATCATTTTTAGTTTCCTGCTACAGCTTTATTAAGATCAGTAACTGAGATTTCCTATAAGCATAAAATATATATAGTGTAAAAAGAATACATCTCATCAGGAGTGCAAGGCTGCTGCAGATATCCGTAGCCACATAGATCACATGCACCATAAATAATATGGATTTGTATTAGAGTTTGAAGTCTTCTCAACACAATCAAAATAAATTAAGATGTCAATTGATACACATATGTACCATAAGATCAAATGCAGAGGTCATTTCTAATCATTTTCCATTCAAACTATAAAAAATTTATGCTATCAAAAAATTGAAGAGCATGTTTTGGAAAGTGTATACTTGTTTATTATCCATTAATGATGAAAGGTAATTTTGGTCTGTCGTTATTCAGGTTTATGGAGCATCACTCAGGCATTGTTGTGTACTTCAATCTTTTGAGAATGCGAGGAAATAAAAATCCTGAATATTGAGTTTATCTTCCTTGTGCCTTTTGTGTCTTATTTGTAAAAGTAAGCAGAAAAGACTTACCTTGAACTTGCTGGCGATGGAACCTCAGAAGTTAATAGTTGTTTTTGCTCTATTCTTATTTCTCAAGTAATTGCAGCGTGGATTGGATAAAATAGACAATAGATTGGGTGGCATCACTTGCTTTGTTGGTGAATGAATACCAAGGTTCTTATTTAGACCAATAGATGGCATCACACTACAAATACATTGGATGTTAGATATTCCAGGTTTAAAAGGCCAAGGTAACTAATGTGCAAGAACTGCCAGAACTGACCCAAGCTTGGCTTTTTAACTTCCCATAGTGCCTCGCAGGAGAGTTGGCATGGTTTGGTCAAGCTGTTGAATATCCCTATTCTTCCGCTGCAGTGTGTGTCCTCATTTGCCGAAGTACCCAGTTTGGTCTTTTGGCAAGGACTCAATTCCATTGCGTATGAGTTTGTGGTCATCCTGGATAATGATCTACTTGGATAGACACGTTTTGGGATATATATGTGATTAATATTTAGAGGTATTTCCTAATTTGGATATATACGTGACATACTTTGGGATATTTCCAACTTCCAAGTTTTTAGTTATTATATTAGGGTTGTATATATGAGGCCTCAACCCCCCAATAGTAAGAAGAACCACTATATTCCAACTTATACAACTACTACATAGCAACACACTCTACTATATTAACCAGAAGCACTACAAACTGCACTATACCAACTTAAAAAGGCAACAAATATAAACATGAAGCACTTCTCGTAGATAGCCCAACCAATGAAGCAATACCATGCCATACTACAAAAAATCTAAAGCAAAACTGGGGAGAAGCTGCCTCTAACTACCACACACGACAAGATACCAATAGTGCCCAACCATGACTGATAAAAGATTACATATGCCCACGAGCATTACAACAACTTGGAGTTGTTATCTTCCACCTTTCAAAGACACATTTGTTGACTCCCTTGATATTGGGGTTACTTCCATCATTGGCACAAACAAACTAACCATTGTCATTGCACCATGTATCTTGAGCCCCTTTATCACCTATATTCTCAACGCCGACATGAGTAATCCATTCTCTGGAAGAGGCATTGTGTAACTGGTGGTTGGCTCCAACATGTTATTAAAAGAGACCATCATGTGCTTCATAGCCATGCACGAATCTTGATAAATTCTTCCAGTATTTTGTAATCCACTTGTTGCCTCCAAGATGCCATTATAAAAGAGATCACCACGTGCTTCATTGCCATGCACAAATCTTGATAAAATTCCTCACCTTGCAATTGTACTATAGATACATCCATAATGAGGGAAGGTGTTTGACACCTTTGCTTTCTAGAAAGATATGTTGGCTTGTCTTTGAACATATCTTTTACCACTTCCATATCCTTCACTTAACCAAAAGTATTAAACTATCTTTTATCTCCTTATTCTCAACACCCATTTTCAACTTATGCTTGAACTCCTCTAGAATCATTGATCGTGAACAAAAATGACCATTATTTGCCAAACCTTACTCAATGATGTTTGTATTAATTTCAAATTGGCTCCTTCCTCATAGTTGAAAATCCCCTTTAAATAGACCTTTTCATAACATGTCCCTTGATGGTTCACCTCTTGCCATGGTTAGAAGAAATCCCACATAGACCATCAACAATAACTTGATGTTGACTTCCATAGCCAATACAAAATAGCTAGCCATGTATGCTAGAATTCACCATTAAAAACTTGTATGACACTACAAGATATTAATTCCAATGCACCTCTCAAAGACCCTACCAAATATTGAAGTGTGCGAGTTGCCTACAACATTGTAACCAATCTTCCTCTAATTATAGACCCTTATAATGACATGCCACATTATAATATTCTTAAGGTGGTCGAGCCATATCAATGATTGGGGCCAAATTATCCCAATCTTGTATATCCTTACTTTCAATCACAGAGAAATCCTTTTGCATTACCTTTTGATTTGTCATAAATTCATCAACTTTTTTCTATGACCTATAATAGTGAGAAATTTGAAGATGAAGAAATTTTGATTTCCATACTAGAACTCCTAAGATAGCTTTCAACTTCCAATTAGGACAATGATTTACCACAGTGACAATTTTATTGTGCCCTTCTATATGTCTATATCTTACCTAGTGGCTTTCAAACAAGTTAGCAAAACTTATTTTACAAAGTTCTTAGTTTGCTCTCCTAGAAATATAAAACCTCCTAGCACAAAGTCACCCTCGTTTCGTGAAACATAACTTGCTCCTACTAGCATGGGTTTTCCTTTAGAGGCCTTGCTAGAATTTAGTTTCACCTCCCCTCTTGGTGCTTGCCATGTCAACTATGCCCTACACATGTTTTTGTCTAATCTCCCTAAAACATGAAATTCAATTGTAAATTTTTGTCAAAAGTGAGATTTGAGCCCACACCCTCGTTGGAGCACTAGAATTTTAGTTGGGCATCATAGAACACTCGACCATTGTGATGATGAAAGGTATACTTTTAAATTGGGCATACAATTAAAAACCGTCCTTAAAAAAAGTAAATTGCCTTTCAATGTGTTTATGGTCAAATTTTGTAGTCATATTTATATATCTAATATTGTCATGGTATTGTGGTCAATTTTTTGAGTCAAATAATTTTTTTGTATGATTTTATTTTCTTTATTGTCGATATTGTTGATAACTATATATTTAGTTTTTAGATTAAGATTTAGAGTCAATATTCTCACTCAAATCAAGTAATAATTGCCGCCACTTTGTGCCACCCCTTAGCATATCCCATCAATTATAACTGATGTGAGATATCCTAATGGTTTATCATGCTCAAGTGCTTCTAGCAGTTGCATTACCCCTTTGCAAAACTGCATTCTAAAGCCCATTTTGCTAAAGTGTCCAAAGGATGGCTATTCACTTTGTCTTCTTTCTTCCTTTAGGTCCAATCGAGGTTTTGAGTCCTGATTGAACATTAAAAAAAATCCAAACCTCTTTCGCTTCTGTTTTCCCTTCTCTTTCTTTGAATGGTCCTTTTGGGGCTTCGGGTTTCAAACAAACACTTGGACCTAGGTCCAAGTTTGTTCTTGGTCCTCGATTCCCCCTTCTCCTTCCTTTCTATCCATCTTCTCTCTTGCGTGTTCGGTCAAGAATTCGAGTCCCAAATGGACACTTGGACCAAAGTCCACGTCTGTTCTCGATCCTTGATTTCTTACTACCCTCTCCTCTTCATCTTGTTGGGATATCCGTTCCTGCGAGACTTTGTCCGAAAGTCCAAATTTGCTTTGACTCCCGAACTCCGCCCCCTTTTGTCCTATGTGGACTTTGGGTCCGGATCAAACTTTTGCACCTTTGGTCCAAAAGTTTGGATTCGATCAGGGTTCTCACCCTCGTTCTTTCTTCTTTGCTTCGGTCCCGTTGGAATTTTAGGACCTGTTCAGGACCTGATAGGACTTTTGCACCCTTGGTCTACAAGTTTGAATTCTCTCGAGATTCTCAAACCTGATTCTTTCGTTGGGACTTCAGACCTTTTTTGAATTTTTGGACTTCTTGTCTGAAAGTTCCAAGCCGCCTCGATTCCTCGACTTGCTCCCATTCTTTTCTTCGTTGGGGTTTTGAATCTTGGACGATTTTTTTGGACTGAGGTCCAAAGGTCTAGATCCTTTCTTGACTTTTGAGCCTGATTCTTCAATCCATACATGACTTTGGGCCTTGATAGGACTTTTACACCTTTGGTCCAAAAGTCCAAATCCGATTGAGATTCTCACTCTCGATCTTTCTTCTCTTCTTTGGTCTTGTTGGACTTTTGGAACTCGAATGAACTTTTACACCTTTGGTCCAAAATTTTGAATCCATTTTAGATTCCTGCTCTTGTCATTCAATTTCTGCCGCCTTTGGTTCCTGTTGAGATTTTAGACCTTGTGTAGACTTTTGGACTCTGCTAGATTTTTCGTGTTTTTTCCATTAATGATTACAACGACTCTCCCAACTACCAGATCCAATCCTTGAGGCTACATGAATGATTTTAAACAGATTTTTTACCAACTCCATGTGGGACAAAGTGGCACCCATGCTTTCTATAGTTTGTAGACCACTTTTTGTGTTAGAGGGCCATACCTGACTAGATTTTGTTGTAGATTTTGTGGGGGTTTTTGCTCTCTTTTCACACTCATTAATGAGGAGGCATGGCGTGGATGTTAGGGCCTTTATGGTGGGATTTTTGCTTGGATTGGGATGTCCACATGTCTGCACCTAATTTGCAGGGGTGTTGGCTAGGGTTTCCTACCTAGTCACATGCCCTTTTCTCTCTCAAGATTTGCAAATGAATAGAAGGCACATTTGTGCTCTTTGTAAGGGTTTTGCCTTGGTTTTCTCTTACAAATACATGTATACTTTGCATTTATTGCAATTGTAACATTGGCCTATATGCCTTCTTATCAATACAACTTACTATCTTGCCTTCTCTTACCTTGGATGTGCTGTGCAAAGTCTTCTCGCCTTCATATTTGAATGAATGCTTCTTTGTTTTCTAAGGTTGAATGATGTGTTAAACATGTTAACAAAATCTAACCGTGGAGAAATATCTTTCCCTCTTAGTATAGGTTGAACCTTAACCACATGCAACTTTCTAGGAACTGACATAACATAGAGTTGTGTGAGTTTATTTGGCAATTTTGTTGATATTCTGTGTAATCACAGTAGAGAGAAACATTTCTAATCGTGGTGTATCACATCCCATTCCCTTAAATTATGCAATACTTTCTCTCATTTTTTCCTCTATGAGCTGGTAGAATAGTATCAGTGATAGGATTTCATATGTTGGGTTGGACTAACATATCTGCACCTAGTTTAGAAAAGGAAGTTGGCCTTCTCTAGAGGTTATTTCTCTTGTGTCATTGGAATGTTGAGCCTTTGTTCAACAGGGTGCATTTTCATGTGACAACAATAACCTTGATGCATTTGTTATATACATACAAAACTTGATGTGGATGGAGTACAAAATAGTACTAGAATGAGTTATCATAAAGGAGATCTACTTCTACATTAGTGATGACATTGGTCATAAAAAAAGCTATGTAGTTTATTGTTGTGTTATTTTTTCAAAAAATTGAAACAATGTCAAATAAACATGCTAGAACATTGGATTTAGTTTGATGGATGTGTTGGTTAGTGTTAAGTTTAACTCTTGAATTTGGTTTTGTTTGATGGTTTTGATAGTTGTGTACTTATATATAATAATTTAAGTTTGCAAAAAATATTTAACTAGTTAACCTAATCATTTCAAACGTAATATATTTTTTTGTATTTTTTAAAAGTGGAGATGAAAATGAGAGCATGATGAAGCAAATTTTTATTATTAACTATGCACTTTACCAATATAAATATATAGGGAACACTACACAAAGTGAAAATGAAATTGTTTAGTGGTAAAAAAGTCATTTTGATGCTCGCGAAGAAAAGAGTGACCCAATATGTGTGAACGAATATTTTTGAAAAGTCAAAAGGTGTTCATCTTTATTTATTTGGAAACATAAACCTTATAAATTTGTGTGTGTGTATGAAATTGTAGACATATACACCATGTATTCAAGGATGTTCAATATCAATTTACGTTTTTTTTTTTTAGATATTGGTCATTTTGAAATCCATATACTTGTCAAAACATTGTTGGTATTAGAAGATTCTATAAAATAATGACTATTAGTCAAAGCAAACACTTAACATTCGTGTGAAGGGGAAATCATGTTTTGTGTCTTTTGCATTGAGGGTAATTTAAATACTTTATAATTTAAACATATTGTTGATTGATATGTCATACAGTTGAACATGATGCAAATTCTTTTAGTGTCTCCTTGTGAAGATAATAATATAGATATTAATGATCATTTCTATTCAATTGATTATGAATGCATGCTTGCTTTAGTTGTTGTAGGGATCATGTCCTGATAATATTAGTATTTAAAATTGAGTACAATAGAGTAAAGTGTGCTTTAATTTACATAAATTTGTGTAGAATTGGTTCTATATGGACACTAACTTGATACATATTTGAGTTGAATCAAATTCATGCTTATTTTGTAGATCCTTTTATTGTGATTGCAGATTTTGATAGGCTAATCCCACAACAATGTGTTATACTTGCGGGACATTCTAATTTTTGCCTAAAATCACATTTTATTTTATTTTTAATTACTTACGCTTAGAGGGATCTGTCTAGAGGGGTTTAATTGAAGCAGGTTAGATCAAACCTCCTTGGATAGAAACCCCTAGGATTGAATCAAGCTCTCAATGAGATCTCCTTTGCACCTATCAAAAAAATAATTTTGCTTCACCTTTTGAGGATCAAATGAAGTCATTTGAAAATGTCATTTTGTAAGCATATAGCTCATAGTATTAGCTTTCAAAAAGTTAAATATGTATTGTTTTTTCTTTAGTATTATATAATTTTAAAATTTTATAGTGGTTGTAGGTCCACTATGAAAAAATGACCTCTATTTAAGATATGAAGAAAAATAATATTGTTAGAAAAATCTTAAAAAATGTATTGCACTTCACATAGATATTTTTGTTTCAATGATTTTTTTTTTTTTTTGATATATGTGTTAAGAGAAATGTGTTACAAAGTAATAATTGTTCAAAATTTTTGTTAATATTAATTCACAACTTAATAATAATAAAATATTTAATAAAAGTTAAAAAAATATTCCATGAACTAGACATTGGAGTTAATGATGTAACTTGAGTAAATCATGAAAATTTCTATTTGGAGTGAAAGTTATGCATTATGGAATAATGTTACTCAATAAAAGAATAATTAATTCAAAATAAAACTTAAAAATGATAGATTAATTCTTTAATTAAAAATAAAACTATAGCTTAAATCTACATAGAAAATAGCATAAATCATTAATTTACATCATTCTTAAATCCTTGACTATGAGAAGACACAACATATTATCTACTGAAATACATTCAACTAAAATTAAAGTTGATTCAATCTTATGACAGATTGATAGATAGAAGTATCCAATTGGATCATTTGTTATTGAAGGTACATGCTAATTACAAATAAAGATAGATAAAAGTAGTAATAAATTCAACTAAAATTGAAGTTGATTCAATCTTATGATAGATTGATAGATAGAAGTATCCAATTGGATCATTTGTTATTGAAGGTACATACATACTAATTACAAATAAAGATAGATAAAAGTGGTATTACATTTTACGAATATATGTTTAAACAAAATACTACATTATAACAATTAAGATGTAGCTGTTTGTCTTATTACACACTTCATTTTGCTTTTGACAAAAATGTGGACCCCTTTTTTATGCTTAATTCTAAGTTTTGTTCCATGAGTCAATATTTCTTAACTATTCAATCAGTTGGGTGAATATGTTTACCTTTTATCACTTATGATTACTAATCCTATTAAGTTTCATGTTGTCTTAATAGAATATTCATTGTTACCTTAAGATCCTAGAAAAAAATCTCAAAATATCTTATCAGTTAGAATGAAGTTGAGTTTCATACCCACTTTTAGATACATCTTACTTGAACCAAAAGGTCTTGACATCTATATTTTCCTATAAATTATGAAAATACTAAAAAAAACCCTTCGAAAACAGATTTTGTAGAAATTCAACCTCAAATTGATCTTGTCATTGTAAAGTTTTCCACAAACAAGATAAAAAAGTATTGAAAAGAGAAATTTGCAAAAATACAAATCCTAATCAGATTGGATCTAAGTCACACTTTCATATTCAATCATCTTTTTGTTTCCCTTGAAGCATTGAATAATAATAAAAAAAAAAACAACTTGGTTTTGTGAAACTTTCACATAGAAAAGGATACTAGATGTGGACATTTTAAACATCCAATATGCATATCCATATCCTATTCCTAACTCCTCGAAAGTCACAAAGGAATTTGAGAAAGCTTTTCGTCTAAGCATTAATGATGTTTACTTTTTTTACATTGAATGAAGCTTAAAGAAATATACAATAGAAAAAATATTAGTCCAATAAAGAAAAAGGAACTGAGAAAGAAAAAAAACTAGAAACTACAGTTCCAGCAACATCATACATACATTAAAAACATAAAACACAGCTGTAAGTATGTTGCCAACATAACTGTGACTGTATTAATGATGTTCACTTACTACTTTGTAGAGTTAATTGTTGCTTGAATTTTCATTATCCAAAGGTATAAACCAAATCTCATCATTCATTTCAATACTTTGTGATCACTAAAAAGTGAATTATGAGCTCTCTGCAACCTCAACAACTGATGAAGCGAAAAACCAACAAATTCATTAGCTAGTTTGGTGAAAGGAAAACATTATAGAGCGAGAAGAATCTAGTGGAGTAGAGAGTAACTTGAGTAGTAAGTTGCAAAGGTGTTCTAAGCGTTGCGTTATAAAAATCTTAAAGCACATTTGTAAGTAAACATTATGCCCTCAGTTTGCCATTGAATCAAAAGAATCAAGGTCAAAATTTATAAAATCATCTTTTCATGTTTTAATTATTGTGCAAACTTGAATTTTGTCTTGAAAATTGAGCTAGAATTGGGAAAGGTTGAAGAAATTTGTCATTATATGAAAACTCTAAAACAAAAACATCACTATTATCAAAATTTAAATGATTGACGAAAAATGAAATCATGACCAAATGGTTAACAAGAAAACCCAGTTTTGGGAATGAAGCTTTAAAGTCATATATGGGTTTAAAAAAAAAAAACTTAATATAAGATGCTTAAAATGATTCCCTAGCAATAGATGTGAAACACCAAGTTGAATGGGTCACATTTAACATTTGACAAATATCCTTGCCCAACTCAAATTCCCACAAGGACTTAAATGAGGAGTTTGTAGATTCTTCTAATGGATGTGGAAACTTAGAAACAATGCATCAAGTATACACTTCCTATCATGTTCCTGTTACTTGATTTTTAGCTTTCAGTTGAAATCAGGTTTAGTGTTTATTCTTTTTGTGTTGTTTTTTTAAACATTTAAAAGATAAACCATAGTCTGCTAAGTTCAATATGCATGATAGAGATTGTCAAATGAAACATATTACATTTTTATTCCAATGTTGCAATTACAACAAATGAGAAAAGAAAACCATATGTGCTACAAATGTAATATTTATTGATAATCATGAAGTGTACATGTCCCTCACAAGCCAAGGGACTAACTTTACTTATTCAATGAAAATAAAGAACAGTTTATACATGAATAACTAAACAAATTAAATGTGCATATAAGAATTGAGACTAGTCATTGCCTGAGAATGATTGGATTTGAGGGTGT
Source organism: Sequoia sempervirens (assembly GCA_007258455.2). Classification (NCBI taxonomy): domain Eukaryota; kingdom Viridiplantae; phylum Streptophyta; class Pinopsida; order Cupressales; family Cupressaceae; genus Sequoia; species Sequoia sempervirens. The sequence continues at coordinate 676,927,778 of VDFB02000003.1, forward strand.
CATCTCGTCTTGCTGCTGCCTCGAGCTGCTTGTGTCCTTCCTAGCTCCATAGTGCTCCTAGCTCCTGCATCCGACAATCACAATGACATTAAAGCAATGCTCTAAGCAATGAAAGATCTCAAACCTTACATGAACACTTACCTATGCATGTATAAACTGATCCGTAATGCATTAAATAAGCATGCAAACCTTGGATGTCCTGGAAAACAGTTAAGTCATCAAACACATCCAAAATATGCATTTATTTTCAACTTGTTTTCTTCATGTGCAGATTTAGGACAAGTCTTGTTACTGTTATGATTCAGTTAAATGCAACATGTAAGGTAAATGTGGCTCCCATGAGGGTAGAGCTCAACATGCTTTGAGAGAGATAGGAAATTGAACAACTTGATCAAATATATACATGTTATCAATGCATTAAATCAATATGGAATCACACCAATTGATCAACTTTCATTATCAAATTCAAAAGATGCATCAAGTTCAATTATGCATCTCTTAAATAATGAGGGAGAAATCCAAAGTATTCTCAGGTCACTCTCACCTTAACCCTATTGGACATGTGTCTTCCCACTAGGATCAAAGTGAGGAGACAGTGTTAATTGTGGCACATGATTGAAAAGCTAAACAAATGTTGTGGAAATCAGGTAGTAAACATGTGGGGCAGCAAGCATTGTGAAAGTTATGAGGGTTGGGACAGTCCTAAAGAAAAATGCATACTATATGTCATGAAGAGAACAACAACAATGGATAAAATCATGATCTCATGTATATGGGTGGCAATCATGAGTGTATGTGACATAACAACAAGGGTAGTCATTACCTTTATTAAGGGAGCAAGTGAACCATGTTTTCACTTTGGTAGTGAATGATAAACTGAAATAAGCTATGCAATGAAAAGTGCAATCAACAAACAACAAAGAGCATAATATTTCAAGCATTAATGAAGTCACATGCTAATAGGAATCATGAAACTTGGAAGAAAGGCATTAAGCAATGACAAATGTAGAGGATCAAGAGTGCTATGTATACCATTGATCTATCCTTTAGTCATTATTCATCTGCCACTAGATCCATGCATTGTTCAATGCCTTGCTATCTTTTACCTTTTGTGATGTTCATAGTAGGATAATGGGCAAAAAGAGCTTATAAAGTCCAGTGGACAGTCCACCTCAAGAAGACAATGATGCAGTCCTATAGAAACCTAAAGTGAGCAGCCCTTGGAAAGGGAAAAGACCATGTCATCATCATATGACATGATGAAGTGTTAATCTTTAAGCTTTTGAAGCACAAAACCAGTCCAACCAAAGTATGGATTAGCATTTTAAGATAGTCTAATCACATGAATTGAAGGCAGATATCACACTGTCAATGGATGGTGTTGAATGGACATGGCAGTAGACAGTCAAACCTCTTTGAACATGTAAAAAGATTGATAGAAGCCCTATGTCAAAGAAAATAGCTTCATATGATAGTTATAGATAGGAAACAACATGACAGAGGTTGTGAAATGAAGAGGGCAGAAGGATAGTCACAATGGCAGATATCATTTCATGAGTTGTGGTTACAATTGTTATGCAGTAGTCATGAATTAGTGACAGAGGTGCCATATTGAGTAATGAATAACAGTAAATTCTATACTACATGTGCAAGGAGCTAAATAAACAACAAAATTATTACACAATCATTGGAAGCTTGTAACAACTTGTGTTCATTCCTGAAGGCATGGAGTCACAATAGTGAAAGGAGCATAAAATATAGCAGCAACATGCTCATCTCATTCATGAAATTAGAAGAAGGTAAAGATGCAACATTATAACAAAAGTATCATTTTTGCAGCATTCATATGAGGCAAACAACTTTGAAGAATGATACTCAAGAAACACAAATTGATGATCTTTCCTTTAGTACAGACTACCAAGATGAATTGCAGTGAGAATGAAAAAATATGGATTTGAGCCCTAGCTACCATGCATAAATACAAAATTTGCTAGTAGAGTGAGTACCCGTGGTTCTACAGAGGTAAATGGTGTGCTTGACAATCAAGGTGTGGTAAATATGGATCAAACATTTAATTTCAGTGAGTCATCTCAGGTCACACAAAATACAGAAACAATGGAAAATATGTAGGGTTTTGTTTGGGATATACCTGTACTGGGCAATGACATCAAATCATTTTTTGCATATTATTTTTTTTGTTCACAGGCAACATTTCTTATGGGACGGTTGACTGTGATAACTCTTGACTCTTTGATGAAATGTCATTCATATTATAATCTTGCACATTTTCTTTATTGTCACATGAAATGCAAGAAACCAAAGACATGATGGAGGGCCGGCCACGACATGCAAAATGAAGATACACAGCATAGATGAGAACACTTAGAGCAGAGGGATGAAATGGTAGCTTTTACCTTGTTTTTCCCCCGTGAAATGGCCACGAGTGTAAGGGTGAAAGAGAGCCCTCAAATTCTTCATTTTGTGAGAAGAAGTATAAAGCCACAACCACATATCAACATAGGGAAAAATTGATTTTTTTTTAATCTCAATTTCAGACAATGAAAAGAAGTAAATACATCGACTATATTCTTCCAGAAATTTCAAGCAACTAGATGGAAATACTAGCAAGGCAAGGCATGTTTTTCATTTTTACATTTCTAGAGAATCCAAAACAAGCAGAGGCCACATAGGGTATCAAGTATTTGGAGATGAAATATAGGTCCAATATCTCATTTTTTCCTTCGTATATTATTAAAAAAAACAAAGTGAGTGTGCTGGTTCATCTCAATGAGAACGAGTAGGGAGGTTTCCATTAAACCCTATCCACATAAAATGCAGAAAAACAAGAGGCAAAATATAAAAGCCGTGACCATTCTTCTACAAAAAGGTTGTGAGAAATGCACAAAGGAAGATTTTTTTTATTTTCATTTTTAGAAATGAAATACGAGCTTGAAAAAAATTTATTGTTCAAGCTAAGAGAAACTTACCAAGCACAATCTCAATGTGCAGATGACCCACGTGATTCACTCTTTCAGAAGACTCCATGAAACCTCCAAAAGCTTCAGAAACCTTGACCATGGCAGTGTTTTATCATAATTTCTAGTAATGCAAAAGTGAAAATGAAGTGAATAAAGTGTTGGGTCGAGTTTTGCACTTTAGGGTTTCCAACCCCAAGTCTTGCTGACCCCATTGAAGTTTTTTTTTCTTTCATTTAAATTTTATCCATCGAATTAATGCCCTTGGATTATGTTCATGTGTCAAGTGTCTAGACATGGCCCCTCAATTTGCTTTTCTTTTCAAAGACACAGGCTTAGGTCATGGCCTTTATTTTGCATAATTTTATAATCTTTGAAATGTAAAACATTGTGCTTAAGTGATAATGTATAAATCACTTTAATACATGTTATGTAAATGCAAAGCAATGGTGAGCGTTGCATTAAGGTAATTTGGAGTGGAGGTGAGTTAAACTTGATCAACGCCTTGGAGGAGGTTCAGTTTGCTTGAATGCGTTCACAAGCATTTGAAGTATATTTTTTTTTTTGCATTTTATCAAATTGTAAGACGTTATTTAAGTGATTTGCAAATCACTTTTATTTGATGTTTATCTCATGATGCAAAATGTTGATGTAATCTAAGGTGGTGGGGCCTCTTATTCTACATTCTCATTTTTGAAATGTAAAATAATTTGGTTTAGTGATGTTATTATGAATCACTTAATCAAATTATGATTTTGAATGCAAATTAAGTCCTGTGCTTTGCAAACACACTAAAAGTGTGGGTCATAACAGTTTGAACATGTGGAGAATTTGGAGATGCTTGACCAAAATGTGAAAGGCATGAGGGTTGTGTTTGACTGTTTTGATGGAGATGGGACCATTTTGGAGGCAGTTTGTCACACTTTTGGCATGACTTGGGTCTGAGCTTGACTTTTCACCATTTTGGAGGCCTTTTGGAGTGATATTGGAAGGTTTTTTTTGGCTTTTGTGCCTCATCTGACCAGAATCTTCTAGATGGGTAGGCATGAGAGTTGTGTGATATTTTTGCTTAATTATATTCATTTTGGGCATTTTGGAAGAGTTCTTTCTTTCCTGTAATAGGATAGCTTTGTTTTTTGGAGCTATTTTTTATGGAGTAGTATTGTAACTTAGATGGACTTGTGATACAATAAGCACTTTAAATTAATAAAATAGAGCATTTTACCTTCTCATTTCATATTTCATTGTATGCTGTTAATGATTGATTAGTTTGTCTTGTGAAAATTTATCTTTCCTTGCAAACTTGTCTCATGTTTAGGCATCTATTTAGTAGAAAATGTATGTTAACAGGTTATAAGTTGTGTTATTGAATAGTGCTGTTAGTTGTGAAACCTTTGTTTTTCTTCTAAAAGGCATGTTTAGACACCTCCTTATAAATTACTTATGTAAACTGCATTTGAAAATGAGTTGTGTAAACAAAGTTTTATGATATTGATTTGAATGTGATAGGGTGTTATCAGGTTCTAGTTTTTTTTTGGTGTATTACCTTGGATATTTTCAGTATTAGGTTCATTTTTCATGCAATTCTTACCCTTTATCTCAGAAATTAGTAGTTAGGTGGCATCAAAAGGGGAAGCTAACCCATAATCTGGAGGTTTGCTTTCAAATAGGATACCCACAACCTAAAAGCAGTCCCATGTTACATCCAAACCTACTAAGTTCGTTCACAACTTGGCATTAGGGTGCAGATTTGGATCCCTAATAGTTCTCTACATGAAACTTAATACTTTTAAAGCAACTTAGAAAGTAACAAATGAAAATAAAATTACGAAACCTTATTGTACTAGAGGACACTTTTAACATGATTACTAAATATCTTAATTTGGTACTAACCTCCACAAACCCTTTTGAAATCTTCAAATAAAAAACTATGCAAAATTTGACAAGACAACTGAAGGAAGAAAACTTGACAATATTTCAAATACCCAAATCCACCTCTCATTTTCACAACCATACCAAAACCTAAGAGAACATGGATACTCACAATAATAACATGGATGCTTGAATCTTCTCAAAATTAAACCAAATTTTTGGATCCACATCCCATTCCCAAAAAGTTTTTGCATAGATAACTTAGAGAAAACAATCAGATGCATGCAAAATTTCTAGAAAATATCGGACGACATTTACCTTATGAAATTCTTAATCTGATAATGATTTTTTCACTTTCCTAAAAAGAATAAGCTTTTTGAAATTGTAGAAATTAGTAGGATGGGAGGAAATTTTAATGCAACTCTAAAACATTCATATTTGGTAGTAATCCCCACAATTCTTCAAACTTGTCAAATATATAGGTTATGCATAATTCTACTAGATAACCAAATAGTATAAAGGCTTGATAGTGTAGGTTCTAGATATAGATCTAGACCAATTCCTGGTTAGATTAATTCAAGTTATAAATTTATTGAATAACATGTGAATGCAAAACTCACTTTCATAGGGGGATATGTTTTAATGCATTGAGTTTCCTAACATCTAGAACTTTCCTACAAACTAGCATACCAAGGGATTTTTGGAAATGAATAATAGAAGATGATTCAAGGTGATAGGTTTTTCTTTCCATGCTTTTTAGATGTTGATGTTCTACGTTAAATAAATGAATTAAAAAATTGAAGGAATTAACACTCTTCAAAGATCCATTCAACATGGGACAATACAACACATACAAACATTGGACATGTTAGTATGAATTATTTTAGACAAAAAATGATTAGTGGTGATGCAACTAGTAGAGCCCAGAAGATGGTAAACAATGAATTTTGATAAAGTTGTTGATTTCTCCACTTCTCTACAATGCCCTGAATTGATAATGGAATGTGCCAAAAACTATGATCGAGGAAGAAGGATGGTGATTTCAAAGGGAAGGGTTTTAGCAAAAAATTCTCCAGATGCTATCATAGAGGCCTTCCAAATGCCATTCTATGAGAATGTTTTGGTAATAAAGATAAAGGATGCTAAGGACCATTACAATGAGGATTCTAAGAAGTACTTAAGGTGTATAAAGTAAAATTGGATGGAACACCCATGAGCAACAATATATAAAGTGCCTAAGACATATTAAGAAGTGATTTCCAAGCATAGATAGGGGATATTATCACCCTATTGAGCAGTGTGATGGGATTACCTAGTGCATCTACTTTTTTACACTGGATGTATTCATATATCACTACCACCATGTAAGAAGAAGGAATGATCCTTTGGGAAAATATTATTAGTGGTAACCTCCATGAGCAGTTAATTGATCTAGAAGAAACAATAATATTTTAAAGGACATCTTATCTGGTATATTCACCAACAAGAAGAGCAACATGTCTATGTTTGGATAGAAAAGGAAACATAGGCGTGGAACTAGGATATGTTGCCATATATGATTATTACCCTCAATTGGATCATAAGAAATCTTTGATTCATTATAAGAGAGTAAATGATACTTTTTCCATGTGGATAGTGAGGATGTTAGAAGGAAATAGAAGAAAAGGTTTATCCTTGAATGCTACTAAAACAGTGAGGAAGTATGGTAACTAATTTATCTAGTTTCCTAGATTTTCTTTATATTAGAGTTGAAGAATTTTTTGAAGCATCTTATAGATTTCCAAAATACTTGATTGACAAAATAATTTTGTTAGAACTAACAAGATAACTATCTGAAACTTGCAAACTGTTAGGAACAAAATAAAGAGCTAGGGTGTAGTTCTCAATAATTAATCAAGTTAATGCACATTCTTCACTACCATGTGCAAAAGATTTAGATGCAAAACTTCAATTGCATAACTTTCAAACTTATTTCAAAAGTGCCACTTCAATATTAAATATATTCCCCACTAGAAAGACTTTTGGGAATATTGTAATGATGAACACAAAGTAAGAAAGATAATTTATTATAGATTAATGATATTAAATATATTTCTTAAGACTAACATAGTTAGATTGACAAAGTATTTGATGACAAAATAGTCCTTCATGAAGCTTATAATAGAGATTTTTTTTTTAATGATCCTATTCTTTTTCCAAATTGGTCTAAACTAGTAATAGTGCCTTTGAATGAGTTAATGAAGAATGTCCCGAGAAACAATGCAACATAGTTGAAAAGGAAGGTGGATCAATTGAAGTCAAAATAAGTCACAATCACATATAATAAAGATTCAAAAAAGAAGAAGAAAATAGATAAGGGTGAAGGTAGTTCTACACAACTAGAGATAGATACTTCAAAGAAATAATCCCTACAATGTCTTAAGACAAATAGAATAAAGAAAACTATAGAAATTGAAGAGACTCAGGTTGTGTATAAGAGAAAGAAGGTAGAGGCTATGAAATAGGAAGAGGACTAAAAATTTCTATTGAAAAGTAGAAAGAAGAAGGTTCAAGAACATGTTGCACCAAGTGGTCCTATTGACTCAAGTGTGGTATCTACCTCTTCATCTTCCCCATTCATTTCTATACCTCCTTTTTAGCTATGTCAAGAAATCTAGTTACACCATCAAATCCTACCATTGTACAACCTTCTCAAGAAAATATGTAGAAGGATCAAGTAGATCTAGTATCACCTATTGGCTCACCAATTAAGATTATACCCATTATTTCTCCATATTCCATATCTAATATGAATATAATAATGAAATAATGGAACACAAAGGGGAGATTAACAGCTAAGTACAAATAGAACCAGTAATAGAATGTAATTAAAAAAGAAGTTTCTAGCCTAAAATGTATCCAAGTGCCCCATGTTGTAGAACAAACTCAAGTAGGGAGTCAATAAGAAGATGAAACATTAATTGATGATTCAACATTGTTGTTTGAGGCTCAAGTAATGATTGATGAAATGAGAAAAGAGGATGATATAATTATTTTGACTCAACAATTGATGATCCTAATGAGGAGTTAGATCTAGTTCTTGAAGAAATTAAAATAAATGTCTCCACTCAAGATACTTCCAACATCTAGGCATAATTTCTTATGTCACCATTGATCCAAGTATACACTAATGTACAAAATGATCAAGTGCAAGTGGATGACAAGAAGAAATCCCCCTAGAAAAAAATTAGTTGTGCAAGAAGTTTCACATGATTTTTCATTTGTAATTATATATAGGCTTGACCCCTCTATGGAGCAAGGAAAAAAGATTGAAGAAGAAATACAAGTTGACAAGGTAATAGAGGAGCCAATAGTGAAATAAATATCAAGAAAAAATGCAATAGATGCAATAGGTATTCAGGTTCCAATAGATGCAATTGTTCAAGCATCCCCTAGATTTGATCATCAAATAGATTCTCCAAATGTTAGGCAACCAAAATAGCTAGTGTTGTACCCAAATCAATTTTTTTTGCTTCATTAAGGCACTTTGCTTAAAAGAGTCTAAACCTTGGTAAATTGATGTCAAAACATAGTTTTTGGGCAAGTCAAGTATGTATTTTGAGTTAGTTTGGTGTTGAGAAGATATTGGTGAAATTTGGAAAAAAATGAAAATTAGGGTCTCTACACCCTTGTTTCATGTCACAAAACCCTAAAAATTGAAACTTGTCAGAATTAGCTGAAATTAATTTTGATTGGTTTATTTCACATCATGATCATAGTGGTAAGTCAGTTTTAGTTAAAAGTCAGTTTAAGTCTGGTGGGTAGTTTTCACTTTTTCAGGAAGATAGTTAGGACCTCTGAGATCGTCAATGGCAGTTGGCCAATACTAGGTGTCAAAATCTAAGCTTGAAAATCAAAGAAGAACATTCTATGATGAAAGATACTAAAAAAGATGCTTCACGATGGAGGGGATTTTCAAATGGCGAAAAGTGCAAAAAATATTCTAAGTCTAGAAACACTTCACTTTGTAATGTGGGAGACGCTTGTGCAATCAATGTGCAAATCAACTTTAAAGTGTCTGTACATGTGAAAGTGGTGAAATACAGTCACATACATGCATTAGCAATAGTAAATGCTTCTACGTGGTCAACTCAACAGTCGACACAGTGTTTGCAGAGTGTGAAATGGAGGAAAATATCTAGTAGAAAGCAAATCTGCGCTCTTGTAGCTTGGGGGTGCCCTTCAATTTGGAGGTTCAATTTTAGTTGCTTTTGGTTGCAAATACATTCATTCTCTTTGGAATTTAGTCAGCTTTTCGGCAAGCTATCAAGCAAGATCATTTGAGTTGCAGAACTCTGGCAATCGAAGGTGGAAGCGGGAGGTACGAAGAGTTTGCACACCACAAAGACTATCAAATTTGTAGTTTTTGCACCCTTGCAACCGAGGGGCACCCTTGAATTAGACCCCTCAGATGATTGAATTAGTAGTTTCTATTTTTGAGGAATCTATTCTGATTCAGCCTAGCTCCGTGATGCATCCGTTCACGAGATCGTCAGATGTGCTGAGTGACCGTGACAGTGGTTCTAGCAAGCACGTAAAATAGAGGGTGGATAAATGTGAAAATATCAACATGTACCTCTATAGGCTAGGGGCGTCTAGCCTTTTGGCCAGCTAGATGGGGTTTTCAGCAGTCGTCATCTTCACGAGACCTGTGTAGAATCCTCCTAGCTATTTAGTGAATCCAACCGTCAGCCCTCAGGGTTTTTCAAATGCCTGTGAGTGAAGGATCAATGGAAATTACTAAAGAATGTAAACAAGCAGAAAAATGGCTAAGTAAAGAAATTACATACTCCCTTGAAAAAGGCGCCCTTCTCCTAGAGGTCTTAGAAGTAGTTTTCTCACTTTGTCACTTCCACGAACATCTCTTCCAAGTTGTTTCAGCTTCGCAATGAGATCAACAACATGTGCATTAGAGTAATCCAACTCCCAATGTCAAGGGTCAAAGTATAGTGTTCGTGTGAAAGTTGCAAGTTGCAAAATCATTCTCAAAATGGTAATTGCACCTCTACAGGCTAGGGGCGCCCTTGCTTTTGAGGGCCTTAACTCAACTTTTAGATGCCTTACATACAGTCGTTGTTTGCAAAATTATTCTAGCTACGCGATGGATCCATCATCTAGTCGATGAGAGCCATTGTTCACTGACAACGAGAGTTGGAAGCGCGAGATGGAAAAATAGAGAAATGGCTATCTAGAGACCTGTATATCAATTTAATAAAAGGTGACTTTTATTTTGAGGCATCAAAAATGGTTTTTAACATTTGCATCTCCCAACAAACATTTCATCTTAGTAGTTTTGGCTTCTCAGCAGATGTCTTAGCTCGGTTCCAACATCAATTGGGCATCCAAAAATTAGAGCTCAACAGAGGCAATCGTGACTTTTTCAACAGGCTACAAAATAGGAAGTTAGCTAAAAATTTCAACTTTTGCTAGGAGATGCCTGGAGAGTCAAACTTGGAATTTTTAGAATCAGTAAAATATTCTAAGTGAACCCAGTTGGAGAGATTTCAGTTGACTCAATAAAATAATATTAAATTTTCAGTTCTAGCATGCCAGCTTTAATGGGGCGATTTTTCTTAATATTTTAATATTGATGCCTTTTTGATATTAATTTGCAAATTCGCATGAGGAGGGAAACTAAATATTTTAATATTTTTTAATATTCCGGGACTCTGAGTCAGTGGGGTCTAATCAGATGATTTCTTTTGAAATCAGGGTTTATTCTTGTAGTTGGCACCATTAAGCTACAAATTTCTCTATTTATTCAAGATGACATCCGTTTCCTCTCATAACACTTGAAGAGCAAGCACATTTCTTCAACAATCAACATTCAAAGGCACTTCAGATATTATTTTTTAGATTTCCTTGCAAGTACAAGTCTAGATTAATCAACAAGCTTTAGATAAGATGGCGATGGTGATTGTAGCAAAAGAAAAGCATAAAAAATTCTATCTTATGTCTTAAATTCTTCTATTCTCATCTTAGGTTTTCTTCGCATGTCCAAGATTTGGTGACTTTTGACAAATTTGATCACCTAGGTTGGTTGTGCATGGCTTCCTCTACAAAACCCATGTGTTAAAATTTATCAAGAAAATTTTCTCTAGAGCTTCAATTCTCAAAGCTTTATTTTTCTCATTTGAAATTCCTTTGTATGGTGGAGTAAAAGTCAATATTTTTCAATTCTGACATTGTGGGTTGTCTTAGAATCATCTTCTGGACAAAACCCATATTTCATATTTTCTTAGAAAAGTTGCCCCACCGCAGCCCCTACCGCCCTTAGTTGCTTTTTTCAGAAAAGCCTTTGCATGTCAAGCTAAACGAGGCTTTTTTGCAATTCTAACATCGTGGGTTGTCTTAGAATCATTTTCTACACAAACCCACATCTCAAATTTTTTGGTGAAAATTGCCCTCTGATAAGCTATTAATAGCCTCATCAGGTGACTTTTTGGATTTCTGGAGAAAATTGTCAGAATATAGTTCAGTTTACAGTCAACAGGCGAGTTTTTCAGAACGCAATACACACAAATTGAATTCAAGACTAAGTTAGTCTTGACTTATGACTTCATTGGAATGGTTGACACAAATTTGCATAAGGTGCTTCTAGAGGCTATCTTGGATCCATTAAAATAAACAATGCAATACTTCTAAACATCCAAGAATCCAGGTTGCTAGAGGCGGCTTCAATCCCTATTTCAGTTCATTGCATAGAATTCATGATGTCTTGTGTCAAGCATTACAATTCTACTACTCAAGAAATTCAGTCAGCAGATGGATGGGTGATTTGCTGTCTCAAGCCCTAGGACATTGAAAGGTGTTTTGGTATTCCTCAACATCCAAATAGTTTGGTCATTACCATGGATCGGTGTGAAAGAGAATTCAATGTTAATAAGGATGTGTGTCAGAATAAAATGGAAGAAAGGTGGTTAAAACAAAAGAAAACTAAATTGCCACACAATGTGGGTCGCAGAGAGTACAAGGATGAGTATGCAATTTTGATCACTCTTCTCAATCAGGTTTCTGGTCATGCAGATGCTAATAAATTCCATCCCTGGATGTATTACATCATTGCTCAGATTATTTCTAGGTGAGAGCATTATGACTGGGCCTCTCTAATCAACAATGTTCTCCACAAGCAGATTACTGATTTCCTAGTTGCCCACCAATTTCATGTGTTTGTATCTCATATACTTGATTGCCTACCAGGGTTAGTTTAGAGGATTGAACACAGTGGGGATTCTCAGTGTATAGAAAGTTTATCAATACTATGACCAACTCTGAGCGATATTTCAAGTGTGTACAAGAAGCTTTCTTGATATTCATAGTGAGGAACCTAGACTGGGAATTGCATGTTCGTATCTCAGCGGTTGCTAGAGCAACAATGGTAGAATGGGAAAACTGGTTCATTTAGTTCCCTACTTACACCTACATCCACATCTATGGACATGCAGGAAATCCAGCTATGCTACCTCGCTATCCTTTGGATAGGACAGTTTTCATGGAGTTCCTGAGGCAATTATATGATGTTCATTTATGTTTGCACCACAAGCATAAGCCAACCACCAACTTTTTGTTTCAAATGGGAATCTATTGGTGCAAGGCAATAGTTGACGCTAAGGCTACATGACAAGAGTTAGAAAAGTTTAATCTCAAGTGCCTTGTTGATGCACACACATATGTCCCTTGGGGTTATTATTCAACATGCCTTGGTGGTCGTCCTTACCACAAGCCTACTATGGAGGATTATTGGGTTAACTGCGAGGATGATTTCAAGGTGTACCGATGTAGTTACAACAAGTTATCCCTCTCACAAATTTCTGTCTTCATGTCAGAGGATGTGGGTGGATTGTCAGATGATGATGGGGATGTACTTCCTCAATTCTTCAGAGAACAGGTTGATACGTAGCCACTTCCATCCGTTGATTGGTTTTCCAAGGAATACTCATCTATGAAAGAGAGATCGAGTAGAGTCATTCAGAACAACACACACTACCTTGATAGAAAGAAGACAAGGAGGGCAGTCATGCCAAGTATAGAGCCACCACCGATGGATGTTTGACTGCAATCCTCATCAAAACCAAAACAAAAGGAAAGGAGTAACCCTCCCAAAAAAGAACAAAGTGCCTAACAATTCAAAACAAAAGGAACTTGTTTAAAAAATGCATGTGGATCCAGTCAGGAATACAATTCAGAGATTTCTAGAGCTCAAGGTTCAGTCTCCCATGCCATCACCTACACCACAATAGTCTTCAGTTCTGATTCACATTGATTTGGACCTAGACTTGCCATCGCATAGTGATACCTCTACACATTCACACTCATCAAAGCTTCCTATAACTAGCACAAAACCTTCCAGTGGGATTAGTTGAGACTCATATTGGCTTGAGAATCAACTAGGAAGGAAGAGGAGGCAACCTTCTTACATACTTGATCGCTCAAATTTTAATCATGTCTACCAGGATGTGCCAAATAGAAGAATCAAGAAGCAGGTTTATGTTGAGAGGAACGTTGACAAGGAAATCATAATAGAGATTGTTGCACCTCTAAAGGGTAAGAGCTTGAATGAGATGGAAGTTGAAGAATTTGAAGTAATAAAGGTCAACCTTGGTAGAAGCACACGCCAAACAAAGGTTGATTTCCTTCAGGTTGCAACAGATAGCATAAAGGATAGGGTGATAAAAGACGAAGAAGACAAGGCAACCCTCAAGGCTGAAATCCAATAGCTTCATCAGTATATCTCTAACCTTGTGCATAGAATGAAAAATTTCACTACTTCACTCCCATAGATGCTAGAGCCTCTAGCAAAGAAGAATCAACTTAATCAGCTAGTCATATATGGAAAGCGCTTGGTAGACTGGGAGGAAGAGTTCATTACTAGAGGTCACTTTGTACTCACAAAGTTATATCAGTTAAGATACAATGCTCGTGGACTCCTTCTATGCATCCAGGATGAGGAGCTAGACTTGGTGGTTGACAGACCCAAAGGTGAAATCATGATATCTCACTTGAGGATGGCATACGACTCAGTCACTAATGAAGAAGACAAAGATGCTATTTTTACTTGGAGGAGACAATTGATCTTCAAGGAAAAAATACAAGATACAATGGCTTCAGAGTTGGCTGAGAGCAGAGAACACATGACTAGTGCACTTTGGTAGGTGAGAACTTTCGTGTCCAGAGTTCCTTGCCAGTATCAGTGTGAGGGTGGTGAGTACATCGAGCTTACTGATGTTCATTTAGAGTTTCAAGTGCTCATCCATGGTATTTTCAGTGGGGATTCTATTGGCTGTAAGTTAGATCAACTTACAGTCATGTCAACATTATTTGATGAGGTAGTTAAGAGTATAGGAGAACTTCATAGCCAAATCATAGGTGGTGAGGAGATGCTGCGAAGACACAGTGTGCTACAATAGAGTATCAGTGCTCTAGATGGTGATGTAGTTAACAACCTCATGGAGGGGTTACTTGCTCGATATCATGGCTAGTGAACTCCAGATGATGGATGTCCCACCTTTTTAGGATAGACATTAGACACAACGGTTAACTCAATGCTTCTTTCCAAGTTAACTCATTGTTCCACCTTTCATGCTATGTCTATTTTGGAATCATCAATGTATAGTTGGAGTTTTCACTTAGTTTTCATTTAAATAAGGACGTGCATGATTGCACATGTCCATTTAGATTGGTCTTGTTTCGGTTAACTGATGGTAGTTTTCCAGTTAACTGTATAGTTTCCTTTATTTAGGGTTTAGCAATAAAATATTGCATGCTTGCAAGACTGTAGTTGAATCAAGGTGATTTTAGGGTTCCCTAAACCTTTGATGTCTATAAATAAGAGCTCTTTGCTCATTTGTAATTAACTTTTTCATGTGATAGCATACATGCTGAGCAACCTTACCTATAGTATTGCTATTATGTATCTGTTCAACGAACTTTTATTGTGATAATAAATAGCTGTGCAACCTTACTTGAATGTTATTATTATGGTATTTGTTTACTTTAGTTAAATGAAGTGGCTAGTTTGATTGTTTATTGTATGCATGTCTTGCCAAAGCAATTTTCTGTCCTAGTTGGATTTTTTATGTTATGTTTAACAATCTTTGTCTCATATCTACACCTCGGATAGGTGTTGTCACCTCCTTGGGAATTTAGAAGGATTGTCATTTAATGTTGTGCTAATAATATTTCTTTTAGCCTATGCCTCAGATAGGTGTTGTCATCTCCTTGGAAATCTTGACTTAAATATTATCGTAAAACCATTCCTACTCCATTTTCCTCATGCTCTGTTTTCTTGAGGAGAATTGGATAGATTAAAGCTTTTAGTTTATTTGTAGTTAGTGATCTGCGAAACAAAAATATCCTTAGCTGCAACGTTCTTGGTTTTCTTAACCTTGTGCCTCTTCCAGCTGAGACAAAAAGATAGGAGTTGGATTACTTTACTTTTTCACACAAATCAGCATAAGAGGGAGCTTCCCCTCCTAATTTGAAGAGCAATCGATATGCATTGTGCATAGCTGTCCGTACCAACTCGCACTCCAGACCTGCTAATTTTTATGCCAACAACTAGATAAACAAATAGATGCCTCTTCATCTTTAATACATGTATGGTTATATATAAATATACAAAGAAGGCCACAAGTAAGTAATACTATTGTTGATCTGTAGAGTATACTTAGAAAAATAGAAAAAAGAAGGCCAACTTGTATCTTCAATAACAAGGGATGCTTTATGATCTTGAGTTGTTGAGATAGCTACACCAATGGTTGATAAGGATGATAGGTAATTGGGACTTGAAGACTATCAAGTAACAAGGATTGATTTGGGTCAGCTTATGAGAGACCAAGAGATAAAGATGTATTAATTAATATCTATAGTTGTAGCTAGGATCCAAAAGGATAAGGAAACCAAGCAAGAACTAAAAACAATAAATTATTGAGCTGCAAGCATATATCAAGAATATTATTGTTCTATTGCATGCAATGGATGGTACTATTTTTAATCGTATCCTTATCTCATAGAAAGAAGCATCCTACTTAGACAAAATGAAATATTTATATAAAGTGAATAAATAATGGATGAATGAGCTTGCTAAACAAGGGGTACATGTTGGAAAGATGGTTTCTGTTGCACCAAAAGATCAACCTGTTAATGCTTGTTACAATCGCCAGAGTTAATGAATCCATGGGAGGCGGTTAAGCCATGTCACGAACCCAAGTGCTGCATTGCACAACACAAGGAGACCAAGGGCACATACCTTGCAACAATCCCCCCAATGCAAGTGAGGGGTTCAAACTCGTGACCTAGGCTTTGATACCAATTATTGGAAAGTCGGTTGTTGTTGCATCAAAATATTGACTTGTTAACGCCCAATACAATCGCTAGAGTTAATGAATCCACGTGAGGCAGTTAAGCCATGTCACAAAACCAAGTGCTACATTGCACAACACAAGGAGACTAAGGGCACACACCTTGCAACAATACAAATAATTGAAAAAGCTTCTATTAGTTGGATTTCAAAAGCTTATAGGAAAAAAATTATAAATTAAGGAGTACTGTCAGGAATAAGAGGAGTAGAATGAATAAGATATCCTGAGAACAATGAATATAGAGAAGATGAATGATCAAATATTGATAAAAGAAAACATCCTGGATATCCTCAAAATTTTTACAAAAACTTTGGCTAGGGTAGTGAACTAGGAAACAAATGTAAATCAAGTAATGAAAATTTTCTAATAGAGGCAAGATTGAAATGAGATAAAATTTCCTAGGCTCTTAACTATAGAAGCCTTGGATGAAGTTAGTTACTATTGAAAAAAATAATCTTGTTAGATAAAACAATTCCACATATAAGAAAATGGATTGAAAAATTGAAGTGGGAAGAGTATCTAGTGAAAGAATGCATCTAAAAAATGACAAAAATAAGAGAGGCAACAATAGAATTTAAATTCAAGGAGCTAATAATAATTGATAAATTAAGAGGCTTGAGTATTAATACAAATGATGTTATGGATAAAGAGGTGATACAAGCTAAATTCAAGAAAATCATTAGTAATACACTAGATAATAAGGCCGGGTTTTCATGACTAAGGCTATGGAGGGTAATGATTCTAATGGATAACTATGAAACAAAGCAAATAATAAGAAATGTAGAATATAGAAATATTTTTCCAACTACAAGACCTATATGTTTAAAGGTGGAAGTTTATGCATGAGAAAGATCAAACTGAAATGCACAAGGAATTAATATTGTATGGAGATTACTAAAGGGGAGAAGCGATAAAGGAAAAAAATAACAATAGAAGCTGATAGAGAAGATGATAAGCAAACCTTGTGAGCTATCAAATGAGAATTTTTGTGTTCTTTTGTAGAGTATTGGTGTCCAATTATATTTTGGTCAATAAGTCAATCAAATACGTTGTTAAGGAAACTTTTTTTGCATTTTGAGTCTATACTGTTCATTTTATGATAAATATAGATTGTTAGATTGTAATGGACTTTGGTTCCTTGTTTCTATAAAAGGGCCATCATTATTTCATTTAAAACATTGGAAATTGTTGATACTTGTGGAGTAGATAATAAAGAATTGTTATTATCTTGCTTCCATCATTTTTTCCTTTTGTATAGACCAGTGAATTTTTTTAGGTATATTTTTGAAGTTGTAATTGTAATATCAATAAACTCATCTATTTTGTGTATCACACGTGACTTGTAAAAAAAAATAATTTTGTGAAATATTATGTATTATGACATATCCCCATTTTCTAGGAATGGCATAATCTCTTTCATGAATTGGAATTTCCCTTTGAAGTTAGCACTATCTATATGTAATGGTGAATTATAGACTAGTTATGATGTTTAATTATAATTCACATGCATATTTATGTTATTTTATTGAATTTAGTTCTTAATTCCTTTTCTATCTTCCATTTATTTTTCCTTTTCTTTAGTTGTGCATTGTTTATGGTGGTATTAGCACAACCAAAATCAATTAGAACAATATAAAATCTACTCTTGAAAAGCTAAGACATCAACTCCAAGGTTCCTTTTCATCTAGGTCTTGACTATGTTGGAAAAGTATAGTGGTCTATGTGATATGTTTACAAGGGGCCTTTGTTGGTACAATTTGTGTGTAGTGATTTTATGATTTTAAACAAAAGTAAATGCAATGCAAAGCTTGAAAAAGCACAAAATCAAGCAAAAATAAAGATTAGGGTTAAAAAGCTCATACCTTCTCCAAATTTGATGAGATAAGAGTATATCAATGAGCTTGATGAGTAGATTGCCTTAGTGATGATGGTTTTGATGTGTTCTCAATATAATTTTGGCATCATAACAATATGTGATTTCTCAAAAGATGCATGATGAAAAAATGGTTGTGTTTTAGTGTTTTGAGAGGGGATGTATAGAATGGAGGGCTAGGATTGAAAGATTGAAATCAAGGGTTGAGATGTGTTGAGACATCTCAACTCATGTGGGGGTGACAAGTGGCACCATGGTGTAATAAAAGGGGAGAGTTGACCTCTCAAGGCTTAGGATGGTGACAAATGCCACCATGTGAGGCCTTGAGAGGAGGATTAGTAATGTGTAAAGTACCATGGGGGATGGATAAGATCTCCCTCGTAAAGGTATTTCTTGTCCAATCTTCCATAATGATTATAAATGAAGAATAAAAAGGAATTTTGAATTCTTTATTTAATTTTGGAGATGTAACCCATGTGGGGTTGCTTCTCCAAAAATAAAATGCATTTAAGGTGGATAGGACAAGGTGGGAAGCCATAAATGACAAGTGATTATCCCTTTCTTAATCAAGGGATTAAGAATGTGCAAGTAGTTAGGAGGTGATTAGGTGGGAGATAAGGCTAATGGAGATGATTACAAGGAAAGTTGTAAAAGTTGGAGGATGTGACAAGGAGAGAGAAAAGGGGAAGAATTAAACATTTAATTTAATTCTTGTGGGAGGATAAATGATTAGATTAAATAAATATGAGTATTTGTTTAATTTAAAGAAGAAAGGATAAAATATAAAGTATAATTAAATACCTGATGAGGGCCACACTGCCCAAAACCCACATAAATCACAACAACAAATACCAACATAGAAGATGAGAGACAAAAAAATGACTCAATTTCAATTATTTTCATAAAATGAAATTATAGATTCAAAGCTTACATGCTACAACCTCATGGGATTGATTCATTACAACAAAATCAACTTTGAAAAGAAAATCTACTATTTGGAGCCGCAATCTGCACTATTAGGGCCCCCTTCTACAACCCCCACTTAACCCTTTTTATTTTCCCCAATAACCACCCTAGAATGTTTTAGAAAGTTCAAATTTCCCGTTTTGTTTTGGCGCCAAAAGTCCCACCATTTGATTTTTGGCCTAGGAAGAAATTTTTAATGAAATTCACTTTTTAGAGGACCAACTTTGTGGGGCCATAACTTTTGATTCGGGTGTCCAATTTTCTATTATTGCATATCGTTGGAAATCTCTCAATGAGCTCTACAACACATGAACCCACCGTAGGTTAGTTCAACCACTTTTGAGCTATTTTGGGGCCTCTAAAGTTTTATATCTGAATTTGAAGCTGCACTGGAGAAATTTCTCAAGATGAAAACTTTAATTTCTCCCAAACCGTGTAGGGTATTGAAGTGATTCTTTCACAATCAAAAATGTTTTTCAGTTATGCTCCTTGGGGTAAATTTTTAGGTCCATATGAGCTTGTTTAGGTCGACTTACTAAAAATAGTAAGTGCTTTTTTTTTGCTATTTTATATGCTTGACTATCTTACACCCCTTAGTGCCACCATGGAACTCAAAAAAATTGAAAAAAATAAAGAAAATAATTTTTTTGGGTGATGCAAGATTTCCCTACACTGTTGGATGCTCCTGCATCAGACACCTAGGGTAATTTGAAAAGTGACCCTGTCACTTCTTAGAAGTTAGAGGGAAACCAAGATGATTAACCTTAGCCTCAGGAAACCATGATGAATCTTCAATAGGCCTTCCTTTCCATTTCACCAAGTACTCAACATATTTCCTGTTTCTCGTGCTTCTACCCACACAGCTATCTATGATTTCTTCTATCTCTTCCTTCTCTGAAGTAAGTGTTGTAATTTTCAATTGTTCATTTATTAGCCCCTCCTCTATATCACATTCATGATAATCTTTCAAATCAACAATGCTGAACACAAGAGAAATGTTTATTCCACTAGGAAACTCTACCTCATAAGCATTTCTTGAATCATGCTTCTTCAGGATCTTGCATGCTCCAAATTTCATCTTTAACTTGCTGTATGTACCAACTAGAAACCTTTCATTTTGCAAATGAACCATGAATTTATCTCCTACCTAGAACTCCTTAGACCTCCTGTTTTGATCTGCATAAGCCTTATATTGCAAGTTCATCTTATTGATAGGTTTCCTCACCTCTTCGTGCAAATTCTTCAGGTGCTTAGCAAAATATTTAGCCTCAACACTACTCTTCTCCCCCTTATCCATCTTTCTCAGTTCATAAGTAGTTCTTGGACTACTCCCATATACAATATGGAATGGTGATTTACCTGTGTTCCTATTGATAGAATTATTGTAAGCAAATTCTTCATGTGGTATAATTAAATACCATCCCTTGGGATTATCTCCAACTAAGCATCTTAGCAGGTTTCCCAAACTCCTATTCACCACCTCTATTTGTCCATCAGTCTATGGATAGTGTACAAACCTAAACTTCAAATATGTCTTCAACTTCTTCCACAACGTCCTCCAGAAATAACCAAAAAATTTGGTACCTCTATCTGAGACTATAATCTTTGGTAGACCATGTAGCCTCACCACTTCTCTAAAAAAAACTATGCAACATGAACAACATCACTGGTCTTATGACACATAATGAAATGTGTCATCTTTGAAAATCTATCCACCACCACAAATGGAATCATGCCCTCTCTGTGTCCTTGGCAAGCCAAGAACAAAATCCATACTAATATCCTCCCATGGCCTCTCAGGTACAAGTAATGGATGATACAATCTAGTATTCTAACTTGTTCCTTTTTCCATCTGACATACTCTGCAACTTTGTACAAACTTCTTCACATCTTGTTGTAACTGTGGCCAATAATGATTCTCACTGACAAGAGCAATGGTCTTATCTCGACCAAAATGTCCAACCAATCCTCCACTATGCTTCTCCTTGATTAGATTCTCTCTCATAGAACTCCTTGGAATGCACAATTGGATTCCTCTAAACAACATCCCATCTTGGATTAAGAAATCCAACCTTCTCATCCTATCCAATGTAACAAGTTCCAAACAAGCCTTCTAAGCTTTTACAAAGTCTGGATCTTCTGGATACAAAATATTGAGTTCATTGAACCCAACAACCTCTATATTCATCTCTATCAACAAATTTTTCCTTCTACTTAAGGAATCTACAACTCTTTTTGACCTTCCACTCCTATGCTTCAAAACAAAAGTATAACTCTACAAAAACTCAACCCATTTTAAGTTCCTTTGATTCAACTTTCCTTGGCTATTGAGATACCACAAAGTGTGGTGATTAGTATATAAACAAATTATTTTGGAAAAAAATAGTGTCTCCATTTCTTCAAAGCTTGAACTATAGCATAAAACTCTTGATCATAGACAAAATATTTCTTCTTAGCATCATTTAACTTTTCACCAAAATAGGCAATAGGCTTACCTTCTTGACTCAAAATAGCTCCTATGGTAGTGCCACTAGCATCACAATCTACCTGAAAGACCTTATTGAAATTTGGAAGTGCCAAAATAGGTTGCTCTGTAACTTTCTTCTTCAACATATCAAAACTTTTGGCTGCTCTTGTAATCCACTTAAACTCTTTTCTACCCCCTCTCATTGTTTCAGTTAGAGCTGCAAAAATACTACTGTAACTCAAACTTTCTGTAAAAAAATGCTAGTCCATGAAATGATCTTACCTCTATAACACTCCTTGGGGTAGGCCATTCAATGATAGCTCTCACCTTCTCTGGATCCATTTTAAGACCTTCTGCTGAGACAAAAAATCCCATATACACCAAATACCTTTTCACAATACCACATTTCTTTAAATTAATCGATAGCTTCTCCTCCCTTTGCTTCTCAAAAAATTTTTGGATATGCATCAGGTGCTCCTCCAATGTCTTACTGAAAATTAGAATATCATCTAGATAAACAATAACAAATTTTCCTAAAAATTCTTTTAATACCTCATTCATAAGCCACATAAATGTGCTTGGTGCATTGGTTAGCCCAAAAGGCATGAATAACCACTCGTACAAGCCCTCCTTGGTTTTAAAGGCCATCTTCCATTCATCTCCTTCCCTAATAAGGATATGGTGATATCATCTCTTCAAATCTATCTTCGTGAAGTACTCAGATCCACTCAAGCAATCCATAATGTCATCCATCCTTGGCAAGTGATCTAGAGGATCTTCGTCAAAATTTGAAGTTTCTCATTTGTCTCCAGAATCGACATCACTAGGAAGAGCTCAAAATCCCAACTCCAACGCAACTCAAATGAAGTCAAACAGAGCTATGAAGCTCGAGTAATGCTTGGTCAAATGTCGGTCAACTTAGGGGCTTAGACTAGAAAAAGGTCAAAATTCAACATCATCAAAAGTGGTCAAAGTTGACATCAATGCGAAGAGCTCGTCGAGAGCTTTGCAACGATGTTCGTTTCACACAAATTGGAGTCCATATGAAGGAATTATGGGTAGCCAAAGTTTTGGTCAAAATGATGACGTGTCATCACCAAAACTTGACACTTGGTGGGACACATGGCATGTGATGTGGCAGGAGTAGTGAGTTAGTATAAATAAGGATTAAACCATAATTATTAGAAGAAAAAAAAATGTATGGTTTAAAAATAAAAATAAAAATAAAAAAAATAATAAGGAGGATTTAGTGGGATTTGATCCCTTAATCCATGCCTTAAAATCCTCTTTCCTTCCCACTCTTCATGAAAAGGAAAATCCCTTCATATACATAAATATTTAAATAAGATTTAATTCTCCTAAATATAATAATCCCTATAAATGAGGATTTTAATCCTTTTAAAATTTTAGAAGCCCGTTACATGATAGTTAAGGAGGCTTAAAAAAAATTAATGGCTTAAAAATTATATTGGCCCATTGGTTGGTTTTGATAAAAGTCTAAAACCAAAATCTCTTATTTTTAAATTTTCACCCAAATATTTAAAATTTGTAATCCTCCAATTTGTTAAAGATGTTGAAATAAAACTTCTAAGGCTTGAGAATAACATGTTAAAGGGCTTTAACGAATTATTGAAGATTTGAGGATTATTTTAAGGGGGTGATTATTGTTTTCATATGTAAAAAAAGGGAGATTATGGCAGATTTGTACTTGTAGGGGTAATATTGTAAAATCAATTGGTTAGTAACCAATTGGGGTAATATTGGTGTATAAAAATGGTGGAAGGGTAGGATGGAAGCTAAGTGATGGGAGAAGAAAATTCCTTGGAGAAATTTTGCTCCATTTCTGTGCTATTTAGGAGGTTGCTCTTGCACACTTTGAAGGAGGGCTTGTAAAATTTCTTTGTAAACCAAGAGGAGATTATGCTAACATGTACTAATTTTCTGGAGAAGTAATTGGATTGGTCCACTCATTGGAGAGGGGCCCGAAGACGTAGTCATTTTTACGACGAACTTCGTTATCAACTTTTTTGTCATCTCTCTCTTTCTCTCATTCTATTTTCATCACTTTATTATTTCCATTATTTTTATTTATGTTCGTGTGATAATTCTATTGAATCAAGTTGGATTTAAAATTGTAATTGTTAAGCATTCTTAAAGCAATTGTCATAGATCTGTAAAATAGATCAGCAAGGGGAATTTGTACTTGTTGGTGCTATTGTTGATGGCTCTAGAATTTTTACACATCCACCATTCCCCATCCTTCTTTGGTGCTAGTACTATAGGTACTACACATGGACTCAAACTCTCTCGAATCAATCCCTTCCACAACAACTCTTGCACTTGTCTATTCAACTCTTTGCTCTCTGCTGGAGTCATACGATGAGCTACCTTATTTAGAAAACTGGCTTCAAGAATCAGGTCCATCTGATGACTAATAGTTCTTACTGGAGGAAAATCTTTGGGTACATTATTAGAAATAATAGCTTGAAACTCATTCAACAAATCTGAAACCTCCACATGTACCTTAGTAGTATCTTCTTTATCAACTCTAGGGATCAATGTAAAACACATATGCTCATGCTTAATACCTTCTAGGAACTTTCTTCCATCAACCAAACAAATTCTTGCATTACTGCATACCTTTTCCTCTGCCTCTTTCAAGGGCTTCAACTTATGGAGAACTCCATCCTTTGTCAAAGAATAGACGTTGGCATGTCCATCATGTACTCCTCGTCAAGCAAACTGCCACGGTCTACCTAACAACATATGACAAACATCCATAGGCATAATATCACACAATACCTCATCATGGTAATTTCCAATCTTAAAATTTACCAGACATTGTTTATTTACCAAGGCTTTATGGTCCTTCTGCAACCAAGAAATTTGGTATGGGTTTGGATGCCTTCTCTCCAACCGCAACTTACTAACCATTTCTTCTAAAAGAAGGTTATCAGCACTACCTCCATCAATAATAACATTGCAAACTTTGCCTTCACACTTACATCTAGTGCAAAAAAAATTCTTCCTTTGAGTTGGCTCCTTCTCCTCATTCAACAAGGCTCTTCTAGTAATAAGAACCTCTCCTCTTTCTGCATCCTCATAATGTGAAGACTCAACATCTTCATCAACATGTGCAACTCGTGCATTAACCTTAGGTCTTCTATTTGTCCTTCCTTGATGTTGAGGACACTCATATGATCTATGTCCTTCTTCTCTACACTGGAATTAGGTTCCATGAAAGCATCCTCTTCTTGGTCCTTGTCCAGATCTTCCCCTTTCTCTTTGGTCTCCATTATTCTGATCACGAGCATAGTAGGTGTTATCTCCTTTTTGGTTTTGGCTGCTATTGGAGCCTTCACTCTTCTTTTGATCTTCATTTTTACCTCCATATGACCTTCCTCCAGTCTTTCCTTCATGACCTCCACGTCGTTGTTTGTTCTCAAACCTCTTGTTCAGTCATTCTTCAACCTTTAGAGAAAATTGATAAGCATCCTTAATGGTGGTCATTCTTATCAGTGCCAATTCTTCCTGTATGTTTTCTTCAACTTGTTAATATAATGAGAAACTTTCTCTTTATTCACCTTAGAATGTCCTGTGTAAATCATGACCTTGTGAAATTCCTTTGTGTATTCTTTCACTGTCCTTGTCCCTTGCCTCAAGCTCTACATCTTCTTGAGTAGCTTCTATGATAGGTTGAATGTAAGCGTTAGAAAATGAGCAGCAAATAAAAGAGTGCAAATAAACACCAAAACAACCTACACCTCAAGATTAGCCTGAGTTGGAATCAACACAAGATAAAAGCAACAAATGGAACTTTATACCTTGTCTCGAATCGATCCTTTGGTTGGCCCTTCGATCTTTGATGTGTATGCTCCTTGGATGGCAAGTAGATGCAAGATGTGAAGTGTGAGATGCAAGATAGTTGGACAAAATGGATGCAAATGGCTAAGTGTAGATTGAGAAACAAAACTGCAAGAGTTTGGCTAGCAAAATGATCTCCCCAAAATGAGAGAAAAGAGGGGGTATTTATAGGAATTTTGAGAATTCCTAGAAGAGATGGATGGTCAAGATTGAGCCACCAAATATCAAGATGTAGGGCTAAGGTGAGTTGAGAACTCACAAGCCCTCACATCTTGACATGTGGCATGTGATATAGCCCTAAAAGGTGAAGTGGACATGAGGTGTAAGAGAAGTACATGACATGGATGTACTTCAAAGGACCATAGGGATTGGACAAGATCTCCTCATAAAGGAGGTACTTATCCCCATTTGGGTGAGAGGACAAGTCGGGAATTAAAAATTCCTCAAATATTCTCATGGGGATGAGAGAAGGAATAAAAAAATAAAGAGAGGACATGTGGGAAGGAGTGAAGGAATTAAAAATTCCTTTTGAGTGCATAGGGGGATTAAAAGTGAATTAAAAATTCACATGGGGAAGTGGAGTGCCTTTCCCAAAAGGAGAAAGCCTTTAATAAGGTTGACTTAAGGACACATGCCATAAATGGGAGGAGGATTAGGTTAGACTAACCAAATGATTAAGGTTGTGCAAGTACTCAATTAGATGGACTAATGAATCACTAGAAGCAAGTGTGAAATTATGGAGGATGTGACCCTAATGATGATTAAGGGTGCGCACATGCTAACCCTAATTAATTAGAAGAAGATGAATTAATTAAGATGGATTAGAGACCCACTTGCAAAAGTTGGAGGATGTGACCATGAGAGAGAAAAAAGGAATTAAAAAATGAATTTTAATTCCAAAAGGAGAATATGACTGAATTAAATAAAATGGTATATTTATTTAATTTAGAGGAGGAAGAGGGGTAAAGTATTTATTAAATTAAATACTTTAGGACCCTTATGTAAGATGCAGGGTATTAATTAAACAAATGGTTTAATTAATATTAACAGATGAGATAAGCAATTGGATGAATAAGGAGACGTGTTTGATCATATGGAAGTGATCAAATTAGACATCTACAACTTCAATTTGTAATCAATTGGAATAAATTGTTTCTTCAATTTTGAAACCATTATGTCCCATATAGAAATTTTATCTTTCTCTTGTATTTCTCTTTCTAACTGAACCTCTTTCCACCGTATATTGGCGCGACCTTTCAATTTTTTCTTTGCAAACCTCACTTTATGAGGATCTTCAATCTCCTCAAACTCAAAAAATTCCTCCATTTCATTGATCCAATCAATCAATTCTTTAGGATTCAAAGTTCCACTAAAAGTTGAAACCTATATTTTAGGTCTCTTCCCAATGCTTGAGATCACTCGCAACAATGTTCTTTCTCTAGGATCCATTGGATCATGATCTTCCTCTTCCATTTCCTCTTCCATTTCATCTTCACTTTTATCTCTATCTCATTGCACATCTCTTCTTCAAACCTCTTGTTGCAAGGTTTCTAATTTCCTTCTAACGACTTTGATTTCATCTCTAGGTGGATCTCTTCCTCCACCACCTCGACCTCTACCTCTGCCATACTGGGCAAGTCTTGGAGGCATCTTGAACTCAACCCGCACTCACAGGTCTTGCTACAACTACCTCATGTTCGATGCTCTGTTACAGGCTCAGGAACTCCTGCTATGATACCACTTGATGAGGGCCACACCGCTTAAAAACCCTAGAAATCTCAACAATGGATACCAACATAGAAGATGTGAGACAAAAAAATGACTCACTTTCAATTATTTTCAGAAAATGAAAGTATAGATTCAAAGCTTACATGCTACAACCTCATGGGCTTGATTCATTATAACAAAATCAACTCTGAAAAGAAAATCTACTATTCAGAGCCACAATCTACACTATCGGGGCTCCCTTCTACAACCTCCACTTAACCCTTTTTATTTTCCCCAATAACCACCCTAGAATGTTTTAGAAAGTTCAAATTTCCCCTTTTTTTGTGCCAAAAGTCCCACCATTTGATTTTTGGCCTAGGAAGAATTTTTTAATGGAATTCACTTTTTAGAGGACCAACTTTGTGAGGCCATAACTTTTGATCTGGGTGTCCAATTTGCTATTATTGCATATCATTAGAAATCTCTCAATGAGCTCTACAACACATAAACCCACTATAGGTCGGTTTTGCCACTTTTTGATCTGTTTCAAGGCCTCTAAAGTTTTATATCTAAATTTGAAGTTGCATTGGAGAAATTTCTTGAGACAAAAACTTTAATTTCTCCCAAATTGTGCACGGTATTGAGGTGATTCATTTTACGACCGAAAATGTTTTCTAGTTATGCTCCTTGGGGAAATTTTTAGGTCCATACGAGACTGTTAAGGCTGACTTACTAAAAATAGTAAGTGCCAGTTTTTTCATTATTTTTGATGATCAACTATCTTACACCCCTTAAGTGCCACCATGGGACTCAAAACAATTGAAGAAAATAAAGAAAGCATTTTTTTTAGGTGATGCAAGATTGGCCTACACCACTGGATGCTCTTGCATCAATACCTTAGGGATTTAGAAGATCTTAGGGAAATGAACAATATTAATTAAATAAATGTAATATTATTTAATTAATACGACTAGGGAGGAATTTGGATGAAATAAGGATAAATTTGACCAAACATGAGTGGTCAAATTTATGTGTTTATATTTTTCTCCTCTTCAACATAATGTTAGAATAACACTGTTTTGAAGAAAATTAAAAATATAGTTGACTTGATAGAAGAAATAGATGGAAAGATGCCCTAACATGGAGGGAAAATATGGTGTAGAAGAAAAAATATATAGTGGGAATGATACCCCCTTGAGAGGGTAGATGGGAAAAAGGGGCCTAGGTGACCTCTCAAAAGATGGAAAAGGAGGATATCAGTAGATTTGTGATGAAAAATGAGAAAGAATGATGAAGGAACAGAGGAAAATGGAGCTATGGGGAGGAAATGGGAGCAAAAAGAAGAAATTATGGTTTGATATAAATAGGGATTAGGGGCTAATCATTTTTCATTTGAGTGCTGATCATCTGAGAGATTATAGCGAGCATAGAGAGAAAAATAACACGCGGGAGGAGCATTCCACATTGAGTCAATGTGGTGAGGGCACAAGTGCATATAGGAGAGTGTGGCATCTAGGTAATACCTTTAACTTTTGTTTGTATGGTTCATTTATTAGTATTTATGATAGGTCAAAGTGGTCAATTGAGAAGATCAACCCATCATGATAGGGAAGATCTGTGAGCACTCAAGTAGGTGATTTCATTAGAGAAGGGATGAATTTTAAAGAATGGGTGGATTTTCCAAAGAAGGGGTAGATCTGCCATAGGGAGGATCCACACTAGATGGGAAGATATTCCTAGCATAAGTAGATCTATGAGAGGAGAGGTGAATTTTCCAAAAGGCAGATTAGTTGGAAGGGCGGATGTGGAAGACATGTGGATTTTCTGCATGGTCAGATTTGTTGGAGTTGGGGTAGATATGTTGAAAGGTGTTTCTATAGGTGGATAGGTGGATGCATCCAAAGGGTGGATCTTCCAAAAAATAGAATAAAGATAAAAAGAAGATGAAAGAAAAAGCTAACATGTGGAATTGATGGATGTAGGTGATAGAAAGCCTACAGACTTGGGAGCAGAGATCAGTTGTGCTTTGGTTAGAAACAAGATTCACATACACAAATTGGGAACTTTTGGAGGTGTGCAGGTTGGCATATATTGCCAGGATGTTTGGTATCAAGGTACACATGCCTTTGTTGATTACATTGATAGAGAGGTGGAGCTTAGAGATGAGCACATTACACTTTCCAACTAGAAATATCATGGTGAATCTAGAGGATTCTTTGACTTCCTATTTGAGGGCCTAGGATGTTAGCTTCAATCTCATAGATCGTACCACAACTACTATAGGCCATGTTCATGAGGACAAATCTCTCTATGAGAGGACAAGCACTAGACATGGATGGGTGTGGGGAGATAGTGCTTGGTCTAGCACTATAATTGTGCATACTCATCAATGGGGCTCTCCTTCTAGATAGGAGTAGATGATTCTTCAGCCTTATGCTAGCGAATGCCATGATCGACATAGTAGAGAGAGGTTAGAGGTATGCATGGGGCCCGTGCTTGTTGTCACAACTGTATCAAGATATGCATTTGGTTTGCTATAGAGGAGGGTTGAGCCTCACTCATATCACTTTGATTTAGGTATAGGCATGGGAACACATCAGTTTGGCTCAACCCATTAGTGACAAGACATTGAGAACAATTAATGAGCCAATGGTCTTTTGTTGGCGATTGGGGTTGAGATATTGAGATGTTAGGAGGATGGCTCCATGGAGGAGGATGCTATATGAGGTTGATGTAGGGGATATCATAGGACAAAATTATAGAGAGGTCAAGGACTAGGAGGAGGATGAAGGGTATTATTGATATATTCTCTAGGTGCTACATTATAGGACTAGGCAACCCTTTCTGATAGAGGGCTATAGACCAGATAGGGTGACATGCCAATTTAATGTTATGCAAAATATCCTTGATGCTAAGGAGAGGTTCATGTGAGTATTGTGAGAGACAAGGCTATGGGGCTGAAAAATCACACACTAGGTAGCAACAACCTCATGGAGGGACTTGCTAGAGGTCCTATGGGATAGACATGGAGGGGTAGATGACCCAAGAGTCACCCCAAGTTATGTGGAGTGGTGGATAGGGTGGAGATCATAGGTAGTGATTCCATCGAGAGGGGCATCAATAGTGGAAAGGATGGACATCATAGTGAGTGAGGCACAACAAGTGTGAATGAGGAGATTCTTGCATAGAGAGTAGAGACAAGATGGAGAGGATTTGGCAGAGGAGGAGATTGTTGAGGAGGAGGATGAAAAAGAGGAGATAGGTGATAAATGGAGAGGAGGAGGGAGATATAGAGCAGAAAAATGTAGACCAGGAGGATAGGTCACCCAATATGCTGGTTCTAGAGGATGTGTCACCAACACGATACAAGGAGAGAGATGGAGATAGGGATGATAGGTTGGTAGAAACACTAAGCAAGATAAATCAGTTGTAGGGATTGCTATGATAATCACATGATGAATTAGCAATAAGGACAACTAAGAGAGACAACCTACAGACACTGATAGATAGTATGCAAGGGACATTCAAACAATGATGGCAGAGAGGGACAGTCTCTGATTGGCTCGAGATGATTGGGGAATTGAGAGGGCACACCTGTAGGCCAATAGAGATTGGTACAGATAGGGGAGGGACACTACGAAGGCATAGGGGAAGGTGGAACAACAAATATGTTGTAGTAGATGGTATGGTTGGGTAGGGAGGCTCAATACTACATGGATTTATATCATGTATCCATCCCCGAGGCCGAGAGGAGGCTTTTATTTTTATAAGTAGCAAGCTTAGGAGGGGGAGAATCACGATCACTATGGTCAAGATCTATGAGGAGTGGATCTATGGGGCCACGACAGGGTGGTGGTGGAGGAGGACCATCAGGATCAGTGCCACCATCCCTGACAAACTCGAATTTTATGAGAAGTGGGTAGAGGCAAGGAGGCAGGTGGAAGTTTTGATGAGACACATAGGTATTTATGATAGATGAGATGATCATGTAAAAGTGACTATTGATTCATTGATTAGGACATAAGTCCCGATTACAACATTCATTGATTGTTTGATTCATGATATTATCTGTATCATATTGTTTTAAGACATTTGATGTATCATATGCATATATATATTTTATTTGTTGGACCTACAATAGATGTATGTACCTGTACACAAAAAATCTATTATTTTGATGATGCATGTTGATGTATGTGATGGATATTTTAATTTTGATATTGGTATATGACATGGACTAAGTTATGACTTTGCATATTATGGATATGGATGTTCATGATGTATGTGTGTTTATATATGGATGATTGATTTGTGTGTAAGATGTGTATGTATGTATGACTTATGCGTAGATTATGATTATGATTATGATGTATGACATTGATTATGTTTATGCAATGGATGTATACTTCTGACAGTTTGTGATGTAAGATGCAACAATATGTTTGATATCAAAATATGATGGAAACTAACATATTTGATGCAAGATGGATATGCATGCATATATGTTATGATGCCTAATGGAAATGTAATGATTTATGATATGGATGGATGACACATGATATGGAATGATGTATGTAATGTATATGGATTCCAATGTTAATGTAACGATTTATGATATGTATGGATGCAAATAAAATTTAGATAATGTAACTAAATGAATATGTGATAAATGAAAATGTAATGATTATATGTAATGACACTATCTAATGTATAGAAGGGATAGATGCAATATAATTTAAATACAACGAAAACAACTAATGCAATCTAAAATAATAATGAAATGTGAAAAGATGCTTAAAATAATACATTTTAAATAACTTTGACGTAACTAAATGATTATGAAATGATGAAAAGATGCTTAGAATAACAAATCCTGAACAACTTAATGCAAATGAAATGATGAAAAGATGGATAGATGAAAGGTGTAACGATAGTGTACCAACCAAAACTGAACCAACCTAGTGAGGAAAGTGAAATGAGGGACACACTTGCACATTCAAAACCTAATGATATAACTCAGATCCAAGCCCTAATAAGATATGAAATTATGCAATTAAATGCACAATATTTTTGCACTTTTTCTTTTGATGTATAATGAACAAAGAGTATAAATGCATAGCTTTGAAAATAAAATTAATGCAAATCAACAACAAGAACTTTAAAGCATCTATATTTTTTAAATTAATTTTTAGAATTTACGTAATGAAAATCATAAAATTGCAAGTTTATGATATGTGAGGTTCACCAAAATGTGATATGGGAAAAGTGATCCTAGATCCAACTAGGATTAATCTCTTTTCACTTGAATCCATATCTAGACACAAAATTAACTAGGGTTGATGAGTAGCTTGCTGCTACAAGGGAGAGACAATCTCCTAAGGTTTTTGTTCTTTTTGCGTTGTAAAGAATATGAATTTGATGTGTATTTTGACAAGCCTATTTGACATATAACCCTAGATTTGAAAATGCATTTTATTGCACAACCAAAAACAAAAACTAATAGAATAGACCCAAATATGAGAAATGGTGACATCTAGAGGAACTTGTGACTAAAAGAAGAGGATAAATTGTAGGGACAAGGGAATTGGGTTCCCTAAATTGAGATGCTTCCTGTCAAGATCTAAAAATTTGAAATGTAGGTAGCAATCTACTCTATGTTTCCTGTAACTATCAATTGACGAAACTACCAGATCTAACCTGTACACATTAAGAGAGAGGGAAAGGTTGTCCTCTATAGGGGCTTACCTAAGTCAAACCCTTTTTTGGTATTTCCACATCCACATACAATAAATGATGATGATCAAGAGGAAATTCCCTAGGTTAGAAAAAAACCAAAACAATAAATTATAATTGATTGAAATGATAAATGACAATGTTACCTTTGGTATGAAATCCTTGATGAAGCTATGTCACACCACAAGCTTCCACAAATGTTGATTGATGGATTCCTTGATTGCTTGATAGATATAAAAAAGATTAGTTCACAAAACACAATAAGTTTTTGTAGATAGCATATAGAGGATAACTCAATACTCCTCCATAATAATTGCATGATAGATCATAATAGTGCTTAGATAATTCTTGGTCCTTTGTTTTCATCTTTAATGAATTAAAAGTATGATCTTAATTGATGGAAGCACTATAATAATGCTAATAATCTTTCCCTTTAATTACCTTTTCTGCTTTTAGGATGCTTAATTTTCTTAATAGTTTTTCTAGGATTTCAAATGGTGAAAAAGACTTGTATTTATATGCAATTCTTTAATTTTTCACAAATTAATTATCAATAGTTGATAAATGACTAGATTTAAAAATGTTAAAATGTTGACACCAACATATTTTAAATTGGGCCAAGATAGGCTAGACAAGGGCACTAGGTGCCCTAATCTAGACCTATTTGGGGCCTTAAACATTAGTAAATAAATATTAGATAATATTCCCAATTTAATCTTGATTTTATGAAAATGATAATAAAACGGGAAAATTATAAGCACAATTAGGTCTAAGCACTTAAGGGGGAGCTAAACCTAGTGTGAAATTATCAAGGGTGACAATTTATGACACTACATGGCTAAAATTTTAATCTCTTTTGTAAAGAGATATTTTCACCAATCTATTGTAATTAAACATTTTATATTGCAATCTATAAGTTTTTTTAATTATGAATTTTATATAGAAAGGGAAATTAAAATAATTTTAGTAGTATTAAAGATACCAATTCATCCCAATGTAATGCATGGGATTACTCTTAAGGAAAATTAATTTTCCTTTGTAAGAGTTAAATTCCATACCCTACAATGTCAATATCATCTCATACAACATTTTATAAGAATCTATTGTTCTAGAGGGTAGGGTCTTGACAATATTTATGGTTCAATAGGATTTTAGAGGTTTAAGAAACATGGTTTAGGATTTATATTTGATGGAATAGGGTTCAAGGATTGAAAGAACTTAGAATGAAGATTTTGAAATTTAGGGTTTGGGATAAATACCCCATGTTGAGTGTTATGATTTTAAGGAAATTCTAAGGTTTATGATGTATAAAGTTTGAATTTTACCTAGGTTTTGGAAATAGGGTTTATAAGTTTGGTTTAATTTTTGGGGTTTAGGATTTAGGATCAATAGGGATTAGGATTGTGAGTTTCAAGTTTGGCATTATCTAAGTGTTTAATAATGTTTGAGATTTTGAGTCTAATATGTAGGTTTTGGGGTATATTATTCAAAGAGTGTATGGTTTAGAATATATAAGGTTTGGTTTTATTAACTTGTTTATGTCTTGGTATTATTGATGTTTATTATTTTATGTCCACATATACACACACAAAAATACACATTAAGCTTGGTGCATTATTTGTGTTTAGGATTTAGGGTTTTATATTTATATACACACACACATACATTTATATATAAACATAAACTTATAATTCAAACATGGATATATTTATCCATATATCTATATATGCGGATACATATAAAATTAATTTTTTTTACTTTTTAAATGAAAAATTCACTAAATTTTGCACTAAAATTATTTTTCATTAGAAAACCTAGTAATATGAATGAGATAAAACAAATAATACTTAGAATTGATGGCTATATAAGCCTGCATATATGTTTGAGATGTATATGGAAGTCATTTAAAGAAAAATATAAATATCCTTTTGGGAAAAAATTAGAGCTAGAGCACAATAAAAATAAGTAGAATAAGTTAATTTTTGGGTATATGGTTTTTTATTTCAAGATTTTTTTGATGCAAAGTACTTTTTACTTTAAGTACTACAACCATGTAGGTTGAAGAAGTTTCACTTGAAACTATTCATTTTTCATAAAGTGAGTGTTGGAACCAAAATTTTCATTCAAATTTCTAAGGTTTTTATCATGTGAAATCAAAAAATTCCCTTAGTATTTTCATAAAAATCACGTTTTTACCATCCATAAAGTCAATATAGCCTTTTACCGCCATACCGCTACCATATTGGTTATTCTATATAGCCCTTACATAATAGCTCTTTATTGCGACCTTTTGCAAAATGACCCGTGGTAGCACGATAAAAGGGAAAACACTATTTCTTTTACTGCTATATCAAGGAAGGTTAAAACTTAGCCCGCTATACTGTGGAGGATTGGAATGTAGCCTATGGTAGAGTGGTGTAGTAAGGAATAGTGATAAAAATGGGAACCGCTATATCGTGGAGGGTTAGAACAGAGCCTGCGGTAGAGCGGTATAAAAAGAAAAGCACTAAGGAGACACTGTGGTACCGTAAGGAAGAGCAAAGGGATGTGCGGTAGAGCGGTATGATAACACAGGGTAATACTATGTATTGTGGTACCACATGAGGATAAAAGGTGATTCGAGGTAATGCGATAATCAATCATTGGAACATTTAATGTAGGCTAGTCACATCAATCAACTTCAAAATATGAAATTGAGCTCAATATGAAGGATTTGAATGATGAAGAATTTATGATTTGGGAATTAATGTGGTATGATGTGAAAATAAATAAGGTAGATTGAGAATTTTTTCGTTCATGGTAGCAAAAGCTAAGTATAGGCGAGCTCAAGGTGCGACAGTGAAAGGAGTCCTTCAGGGCAAGCTGTATTCTGGGTATGCTTACTCACTAATTGAATTTTTAACAATGGTGTTAAAGAAAACAGAAGTAGGAGATAAGAAAGAAGAAAAACCTAGTAAAACTTCTTTGCAGTCGCCATTACTTGCCTTGTTACTTGGTTTAGTTGATAAGGGTCCAAAAAATGTCTTCAGGGATTTAGCTTAAGGGTGTAGGGATCTTGTTATTCCTCAGTCTGGGTGGAATTTATACTGGTATTTCTATAGGAATAGAAATGAGATGTTCTCGACCTCAAATCTGTGGACTCTTGACTTGGCCAAAATGATAGTTTCAAATGTTTTCATTGATATTGAAATAATTAAAGCACTGGCCAATAGATACCATGCCCCAACAAATATTCTCAGGCTCCCAGATGGTGGGTGTTTAGTAGATGTTTCAAGGGAAGCCATTATTGAGTGTTTTAACCTAAACAAACAACCTGTTATAAAAGTGGACTTGGGAAAATTCGAGCAAGAATACAAAAGGTTAAGGAGAACTTATAGGAGTGATGGGATTCCCTTGCACATGAAGAGGGGTGATAACAACAGAGTACTTCCCATCCCATCCTCAAAAGGAAAACCTTTTCTAGTATCTGATTTTTATTTTTATTTCAAGAATGCACATCATGCATTATGTCAGATTCTTGGAATAGATGCAGAAGACAACATGTCAATAGGGTTGATGATGATGGCTATGATCATTTAGCATCCAGAATCAAATGTTGAATTTGATTTTGCTTCTGTAGTTGAAGAGCAAATTCATGAAGGCTTGTTGCAAGTCAAAGAGGCTAAGGCTCCTACATCTTTTAGGAAATATTCTTTATTATGTCATTTGATTTTGTATTGGAATGAAACAAAATGGACTAGGAGGATGAAACTATGCACACAAGAAAATGGATTTAGACTCCCTGTACAAAACTGGTGCTCTCTTTGGGATAGTAGGTGCAATGAAAGTGATTTTGTTGTGTTTAGAGATTATTTTGTACTCAGAATAATTGCTGCCCTTAGTTTTTCAACTCCAAGGTTTCCTGAGTCCTTGATGAATGTGATGAGGTCAATGCGATACAAGCCGAATTGGAGTTTTACACATAATTATGCTGATTGGTTCTTGATGCCACATCACACTATCTTCAAGGTGTATAGTTATGAGCAGACACCACACATTTTTCCAAAATTTGTGCCTACGAGAATTTGCTTTTTGGAATTTATGTGGCAGATGCTCTAGATGGAGCATGATCTAATGAGGAATCAAAGAAAAGGCACACTCTTTCCTGATTTGACAGTGTTTAATGAGTTTTCTGTTGGATCAGACATGCTAGAGGAGTTGCAAAGATTCATGAGGGTCAATTGTCCCCTCAAGTCCAGCAAAGTAAGAGTATGTGACCCAGAGGGTTACATTAATATGAACATAAGGAATTTTCTTGCAAAGAAGGCCATATTCCATGCCTTTGATCCTGAAGAGGATGTGATAAGAAATTTGGAATACTTTGATGATGTGTTTCAGACTAGAAAAAAATGGTTAATGATGATGAAATGGGAGGAAAAAAAGAAGGAAAAGAATAAGAACTTCAAGGGGTTCTATGCTGATGAACTCAATCTTTTAAAAAGGATGCATCTGATCCTTGGAAAATTTGATGGATTTTATAAGATGGCCCAAGATGAAGGGTTGGTTCCACTTCTTGTACCCCAACAACCATCACAAGAGGCATCCACATCTCATGCACCACCCCCATCACTTGCTCATCCATCCCCTCCATCTTCAACACATGATCCTCCAGCCAAGAAATAAAAAATTGAGTCACTCGTTGATTAAGGCTCAAGTGATGAGGAGTAGGAAGTATTTTTGACTCTAACGGAGATGAAGGAAGTAATAGAGCAACAAAAAATTCTAGATCCTCATGATCCAAAGATCAAAATATTAGAGGAGGTTGCTAATGAAATGTAGGATGATGAAAGAATAATTGCCTCTCTACAGTTCATGGGGGATGATAATTTCATTCATACAAGGAAATTTAAAGATTTCTAGATCAAAATGAAAATGAGATAGTTTGATGAGAGGTTAAAGATTAATCTCATTGGATCTGATGATTCAAAACAAGCTGAAGTTGAGGCCCAAACACCAATAGAATTAAAATATTGACAATATCAATGTTACCCCCAAGAAGCAAGGGAATTGGTGTTGAAGAGTAACATACTGATCATACCAGGGATGGAACTCTCTAAGGTGTTTCTTGTGGATCAAATTAGAGCTTAGGATGATCCAATGTTGATTGAAAAATTTGACTTAGAAGAAGGAGTTTCAAGAACAAGCTACAATCCTACCACCCAGACCCTTGCCTTATGGACAAAATAGAAAAGCACAAGGAAGCCTAGGATTCTAGATGTGGTACAGGAGATGAGAGGGTCTACCATGGTGAGGAAAATGAAAGAGACAACTCCAACATAAGCACCAACCATAACTATGCATTCAACTATGTTTACAAAAGATGTGGTGGAAAACATAGAAGAAAATAATCGAGTATGAGAAAAGACTCAAATTGTCAAATGAAGAAATAAATAAGTTGTTTATTGAAAATGTCAAATTGAAGCAACAGTTGCAACAAGCTACAAATGTGAAGGGAGATGAAATAATTGTTTATCACCCACTTGCTCAAGCTGAAGACCCACAAATTCAATAGATGAAAGAAGAGATTGAAAAATTGAAGAAACATAATATAGGTGATGCCAAGTATCACACTCTGGATGCCTTGAAAGAAATATTGAAGCATAGAATTGAAGTATTGAAAGAAAAGATAAGTGGAGTACATGAAGGTTTCAACCATCTGATGAAAGCCTTGAAACAAATAAGTGCTAATTCTCCTATCTTAGAGGAATTTGAGAAAAGGTGGCAGCCCACTTACCACATTCTAACTACTCTGTGCAAATCAACACAAAGGGACTAGATGCCCCTCTAAAACTCAAGCCTACTTAGGAAATGGTGAAGGGGGTGAGTGAGGAGCACAAGTATGTAATTGACATGAAGAATAAATTTGAGAATAGAAGGAATGCATTTGACTCAATGAAACACAACTTCAACCTTTTAATCATTAAAGGTGATGGTCAACTAAAAGATATGGATGAATGGAAGAATGAGTTTGATCAAATGGTTCCCTAGTGCTTGACACACATACAAAGTGGTGGTGATATTATTCTTGATAGGTTTCATACTTTGCTTGATGGGATTATAATGTTGGACAATGGATACACAAAATTTGTTGTGGATGTTAGAAACTTACTAGCTAATAGATGGAGAAGCCACCTTATGAATTTCACTACTGTACAAGGATTCAAGTGGCCGAATGATTTGAGAATAAGTAAATGGAAAGAAAAGTATCTGTGTTTGGATGAAGATTAATCATCATCAAGAAAAAATCATCATAAAGTAAAAGTCTAGCACAAGTCTTCAATGACCACAGGGTTTTACTCGAAGATTAACAAATTTTTGCATGTTAGTTGTTAGTTGTTTTAGTTACATTTTATCTTCTAATTATGTTTTGTTACCAGAAGTCATGTCCTTTAGTCTGAAGCTTGTTGCCTCTTGTAT
Organism: Sequoia sempervirens; assembly: GCA_007258455.2. Taxonomy (NCBI): domain Eukaryota; kingdom Viridiplantae; phylum Streptophyta; class Pinopsida; order Cupressales; family Cupressaceae; genus Sequoia; species Sequoia sempervirens. The sequence goes on from VDFB02000003.1 coordinate 676,967,090, forward strand.
AAATGAGAGAGACCAAGACCATAAGGAATTATTAAGAGATTGGATTAGATGGAGGAAAATAGGAGGATAGGGATTGCTACAATGTTTACATCATAAGAGTCCGAGATGCATGTGTAAATTTTTAAGAAGTTAATGGGAAATCTTTGATTTAGTGGCTCTTTGTTGGTATCAATTGTTTATCGAGTTAATTGAATATATTATTAGGTTGTCTCTAGATTTGATATTTCTCTATTATTTAAGTTGATATATCAAGTAAATACTCAATTTATCAATGCACATTTGCTGTATTTGTGTGGCATGATTGATTGGTTATTTCAAGCAAAGATTAAATCCTCTTGATCATTCACAATAATCTAGAAGTATCATTTGGATTATTAAGAAGAATATGATAATTACATTCCTACCTTTTTATACAAGATATAAACATAAAAGTGCCAAAAATTTAGAATTATTTCCAGATACAAGGCACTCATCTTAGACTCTCACTTGAATCCATATACCCAACAAAGAACTGGTCTCACACATTTTATCATTTAGTTTCATCCATTTTATTTTTTACATCTGTTAACTGAACATATTGATCTTTACTTATACAATTTATAACAAATTAGGATTTCATCTCTCCACTTTAAATTACCACTATGGATAGACTACTTAGGGAAGAAACAAACAGTTCAAGTCTACTTCATTCACATAGGTGCACCCGCCTAGGTCTGGAAAAACCTAAAGAGTAGAAGATTTAAATTCTTCATTTGGCCTTGTACGTTAGCCAAAAACGTTGTGAGAGCTTGGAAACCTCTTGTGATTCAAACCTACATTTTTGAGACCTAACAGTTTGGTGACTCTGTTGGGGAATCAACTTAGAATTGGAGCCTTTTTCATAGAGTCAAAAATCTTACACAAGACTCCGCTGGGAATAAAAAGTTATAAATTTTCTTACTTCTGCATGAGTGAGTGTTGACTCTATTAAATAAATTGTATATCAAACCATCACAAAATGCACAGTAGGAGGTCCCTGTATAAATGAGGTCCGAGTGGCAACAATAAATGGACACATAAGAATGATAAAGGTAAAAAAGTTTTTTACAAAATATGCATGAAAAATAGGGACAAAACATCAAAACATCTTTAGACATATAATTGATACAATACATTGAAAAATGAAAAATATCTCAGGTGGAGAACCTTGTACTCCGAAAGAAGGAAGGAATCCTTTTTATAAGTTGGATCCTCAGAAAGAGGAAGAATTCAAGGCTGAGCTTGAGGCTGAAAAGGACATGATACAATAGGAATATGATCATAGAATGGAAGGGAATCAAAATGAGCCTATTAATAATATAGCCCCTGAAGAGAATTATGAATTTATGACTCAAGAGGATCTAAATGCACACTTGGAATTTGAAAGACAAGAAGTGGAAAGAAAAGGGACAAAGCATGAACAAATGAGGCTCCAAACAATAAAGGAGATTGAAGATTTAAAATTGTAGAAAGCTCAAATTAATGCTTAGACAACTAACCTCTCTAAATATGTACCACCTCACAGGTAAGGAAATAGCAATACACGACCTTCAAATCCACCAAAAGCACAACAATATCAGATGGGGAATCAATACAGAGAACCAAATGTTCCACCTAGTATTCCATCACAACAATCAAATGCTCAACTACCTCATGGCCACCAATAAATGCCACCACCTCATGCACAATACAATAATCCATTATACCAATATCAACATCCTCACAACCCACCCCCTCAACAATACATGACCATGATCAGACAATTTGACTTAGTAGGATTTCAACTATATCCTTACCCTATGGATGGCAGTTGGAGAGGCCTGGTCCCAAAATTTATAGGAAGTAGTGCAATCACTACCGAGGAACACTTAAGGATTTTTAATGCTTTTATTCAAGATCTGGATATGCAGTATGAAGATGTACAAATGAGGTGATTTATGATGTCATTAATTGAAGAAGCTAGAGATTGGTTTAATAGTTTACCCACAGCTTCAATTGATTCCATTCAAGAGTTTTATGATCAATTCCTTGAGCAGTATGGGAATCAATGTGCACCAAAGTTTTCCCTAAATGAATTGGTTAGTATCCAGAAATATTAGAATGAGTTATTCTATGAATTCAACCAAAGATTCTCCAAATTACATAACAAGATACCTCCTGGATCCAAATTGGTAGACCTTGCAGCATTAAGCATCTATTTGAAAGAATTTGATCCAAAGACATGATATGAGCTTAGGAATAGGTTCCCTAGGAATCTGGTAGAAGCACAGAAAAAAAAAATTGACCATTGAAAATAATATAAAGACTACTTGGATGGTTAGTAAAGAGATAATCCTAGGGTTCCCCAACAAATCAATAATCCTCATCATAGGAAGGAAAATACATACATAAGTGAAAGGCTGAGGTTACATGATATGCCTTACAATACAAATTGGAAGGATGGAAAGCCTATAATGGATAGACCTAGAAGCAAAGAGATTCCTGATCCATTGAAGAAGAGAGGAGCATACATGGTAAACAATAGTCCTTGCTGTCATGTATGTGACTTGCAACATTCCCCTGATCATTGTATTGTTGCTTAGTCAGTACAAGAAAAGGAGATACCAACAAAAAATGAAGAAAGAGATCATACAATTTATTTAACTTCCCAAACCCTCCATCTCGTTGAGGAAAGATATTCATCTTCAAAAGAAGAAGGTTATGAATATGATGTTGATAACTAGAGATATAATGTCCATATGGCAGAACAACAAGTCTTTTATGATCATGAAGAAAGAAATGATGAACAATGTTCTCCTAGTGCACCATATCAATCGGGCAAATGCAATATAAGGAGACCAGCCGAGGAGGAAATTAAGAAATTAACCATCGCTGCAGTAGAACAAGACAAAATCAAAGTTGAGAAATAAAACAATAAATGAAAATGAGGGTGTTCCAAGAGGGATATTTTTGAAAGAAAAAACACAGGGAGCACTGAAGAAAACAAAAGATAAGCAGCTTGAAAAAAATATGCAGAAGTATGTTTAGAAGGAGGAAAATGAAGAGTTGCATAAAAATAAACAAAATCCTGATGACACAAATAAAAGAGAAAAAGAGGAAAGCAAAGGAGTCACTAGAGAAAAAGAAGATGATCAAATCATAAGGTACCTCCTTTGAATTTACACAAGCTTTATCCCAGGTAAAAATGTTAGTTCCATTACTTGAAATGATGAAAATTAAGGAATATAGGGATAGTGCCATTCAATTGATATCTAGTGGGAATGATAAAAACATAAGCACTGAAGATAAAGGCACCAATAAGGTCAATAATAAGCAAGAAAAGGTGAATATTCCTGAGGTATGTCTAGGGGATACACTAATGAATCCCCCATAAGTTGACCCATTCTTTACTACATTGCTTATAAATAACAAAGTGGTAAGGAACTATATGATAGATTCTGGTGCTGCTATCAATATCATCCCAGTAGGTGTTATGAAACAACTTGGCATGTGGGTGGATACCAGTGGTGGCAAGTGTTATGCTATGGATAGCAAGCCTGCCCTAGTAATAGGAGTTATGAAGGATGTGGAAGTAAAACTAGCTACTTATCCACAAGCGCCTTATAATATTGACATAACTGTGATTGATATGCCTCCACATTTTGGAATGCTCTTATCAAGGCAGTGGACTGCAACAGTGGGAGGGAATGTACAATTTGATCTATCCTATGCTATCATACCCATAAATAGTGAAGAGGTCAAATTATATAGAGAACCAAGGATGAACTAGATAGTAGATTTTGTTCCTCAAGATCAATTAAACTACTTTTGTGATGTGGATCTAGGGAGTTTTAGGATAGAGCCTCCTCAGCCTGAATGAGTCAATATTGATTTGATTGATAAACACGTTTCTAAAAATCAACATGGTGTGTGAAAGATGTATTTCGATGGAGCATGTAGTCAAGGAGGCAATGGGGTTGGGGTAGTTTTTATCTCACTTGAAGGTATCACATTCAAATATTCATTTCTGCTGACTTTTGAGTGTACTAAAAATGTAGCAAAATATGAGGATTTGTTAATTGGTTTAAATATGGCTGTTAAACATAAGATCAGATTGCTAACTGTTCTGGGAGACTCTGAACTAATTGTTCCACAAGTCAACTCAAAATATGTTGCAAAACACAAAATGTTGAAACAATATAGGAATGCTTTATGGGACACAATTGAATTATTTGATGCTTTCTCCATTGAATGGATAGACAGGTCAAAAAACATAATGGAAATTTTTTGGCCAATGTAGCCCTGAGAAGAGATGATATCACTTTAGCTGGAGTATCCAAGTTGAATTTAAAACAAGGCCTGCTATCCCTGATAATATATATAGTTGGAAATTTTTCAAAGATGATACCAACCTCATAGAGTTTCTTCATTGCATAGATCAGTATGAGGCTCAGGAGATTGACTTCAATGATTTTGTGGAGGAAGTAGATGGAAAACAAACTATATTTGGAAAAGAGGTTTTGCAGCTTAAAACCAACAAGCTTCCCAAAGGTCTTGTGGCATTAGAAAGGGCATATGATGGAAATGATCGATCTCTCGTGAAGTAGACACCAGTCAAAAGGGAGGATATTGAAGAAATCAATTTGGGGACTGAGTTAGCACCAAAGAAGGTATATATTGGAAAGAAAATAAGTCCAACAATCAGAATAATTTTGATTGCATTGTTGAGAAAATACAAGCATGTGTTTGTGTGGTCCTATGAGGATCTCAAGACATATAGGGAGGATTTATTTCAACATGAGATCCCATTAAAACCAGACGCAAAACCATTCAGGAAAAAGCAAAGGACCATTAACCCAACTTTGGAACCAAAAATGTAGGAGGAACTGGAAAAACTCAGAGATGGGGGCATTATCAAGCCCATTAGACATTCAACATGGGTCTCAAACTTGGTTCTAGTAAGAAAGAAAAATGGAGATATTAGATAGTGTGTAGACTTCAGGAATTTAAACGTTGCTTCCCTCAAAGATAATTACCCTCTCCCTAGTATGGAAGCTATATTACATAAAGTGACAGGGTGTGAGTTATTGTTGATGATGGATGGATTTTCTATCTACAATCAAGTCAAATTCAAGGAGTATGAGCAGTACAGGACAACTTTTACCACCCCATGGGGAACATATGTTTATGTGAGAATGCCATTTAGTCTCACAAATGCAGGGGAAACCTTCCAAAGGGCCATGGATTGGCATTTGTAGATCTGATCAATGCTATAATGGTAGTGTACCAAGATGACTTCACTGCTTATTCAAAAAGAGCTGAAGATCATGTAGAACACTTGGAGAAAATACTCATCAAGGCTTTGGAATATGGTATTAGTCTTAATCCTAAAAAATTCCACTTTGCTGTTACAGAAGGGTAAAATTTTAGGGAATATTGTGTCAAAAGAAGGGATTAGAATAGGCCCTAAAAGGGTAGAATCCATAGATAAAATCCACATTCCTAAGACTGTCAAGGCCATTCAATCATTTTTTGGACATATTAACTTTGTCAGGAGATTCATGTCAAACTTTGCTGAGATTGTTAAACCCATATCCAAAATGCTGAAAAAGGGAGAAAAGATAGTTTGGACTTCAAAAGCCTTAGAAGACTTTATATCCATCAAAAAAGCCATCAAAGAAGCCCCTATCCTAAAGTCTCTTGATTTCTCCAAACCTTTTCAAATATTTTCATTTGCTTTATTCCATACTATAGCAACTGTTATGTTACAAAAGAATGATGAGGGTCATGAGCAGCCCGTATCCTTTTTTAGCAATTCATTGCAGGGGTTAGAGTTGAAATATGATATCATGGAAAATCAACCTTTTGCATTGGTCAAAGCAACAAAAGCTTTCAAACCGTATCTTGTTGGAGCCAAAGTAATTTCCTATGTGCCACATGCGGCTGTGAAAGATATTTTGGTATAGACAAAGGTGACAGGGAAGAGGTGTAGATGGATTAATAAAATCCAAGAGTTTGATATGGAGATTCAGATTACCAAGTTAGTAAGGGGACATGGTTTGGACAAACTAATGGTACAGACAAACATTGAAGCAAATCAAATTTGCAATATAGAGAGTGAAGGGAATGCAATTGCAAGCATTGAACATACTTCTTGGTACACGAACATTGTGTATTATCTTAGACACATGAATTCCCTAAAGGATTGAATGATAACCAAAAAAGAACTTTGAAGCTGCAAGAATCTAAGTATGTGTTCATAGATTGTGATATGTTCTGGGAAAACATGGATGGAATGTTATTATTGTGTCTAGATGAATCATAGGCTAGATGTCTTGAGGGAAATGCATGAAGGAGTGTGTGGAGGTCACTATTTTTCCAAAACAACTACACACAAGATTATTAGGGAAGGCTATTATTGGCCTAAGATATTTAATGATTCCTTTTCATATGTAAGGAAGTGTGAAGCTTGCAAGATGTTCTCAGGAAAGATGAAATATCAAGGAGCCCTACTGCTTAGACCTTTACAAGTAGAATCCCCTTTCCATCAATGGGGAATTAATTTTATTGGGGAAATACATGAGAAATCAAGTGGGGGACATAAGTGGTTATTGGTGGCAACTGACTACTTCGCTAAATGAGTGGAAGCAGTCCCAACTAAACAAACAACAAGCAAGGTGGTAGTAAATTTCCTAATGGAGAATATCATAACTAGATTTGGTACACTAGTGAGATTAATCATAGACAATGGGATGTGTTTTAGGTCTGATGAATTTAAATATTTTTGTAGTACATATAACATTACTATCTCTTATGCAGACCCTTACCACCCACAAGCAAATGGTCAGGCAAAGTCCAATAATAAAAGTATTCTGAAGATCATAAGAAGGATGTTAGATGGGAACAAAAAAGCATGGGACTCAAAGTTAAGAATGGCTGTGTGGGCATACAGGATTACTGTAAAGAAGGTGATCAAAAAGTATCCATTTGAAATGGTATATGGAACACAGGCCAGGATGCCATTGAAAAACTTGTTACTAGTTTATAATTTTATCCTTCAAGACGATATAGATATTCCAAAGCCAATGGAGGAAAGAATGGAGTAGCTTGTAGAACTTGATGAGATAAGGAGAATGGCTCAACAACAAAATGTGAAGATGCAATCTCAAATGAAGTATCTTTTTGATAAAAAATCCAAAAGTAGAAAATCTGAAGTGAGTGATTTGGTACTGATGTGGAATTCCAGATGTTGGGGCCCTTTGTTATCATTGGAAAGGGAGGAGAAGATTCTTATTATTTGTAGAACATGTCTGGTGAGGAGCAAGAATTTCCAGTACATGGGAAATTTCTAAAGCATTTATTTTCTTGAGGAGTACCAGAGGTTTAAGGACTGCCAGTGCATGGACAATTCTTGGAAAACCTATTAAAACAATCTTCTTCCATACATAGAAGTTTAGGAAATCTAAAAAGGGACTAGGAATTGTTAGTACATGGAAAACCTATATTTCCCTTATTAAAACAAAATTTTCTTTTCATGTACAGTAGTATAAGTTCATTTCCATCCTCATCCTTATTCATTCCATCCATTCCACCTTCCTTTTCATAACATCTCAAATCTTGGTTTGTAACCAAAGATTCTAGATTCTTGTAGTGATTAATAAATCACTCATCCCCAACTAGAGCCGCTGTTGGAACCAGAATTTTCATTCAAAATTCTAAGGTTTTTATCATGTGAAATCAAAAAATTCCCTTATTATTTTCATAAAAATCACCTTTTTACCATCCATAAAGTCAATACAACCTTTTACTACCATAACACTACCATATTGGTTGTTCTATATAGCCCTTACATCATACCTCCTTACCACAACCTCTTGCAAAATGACCCGCTATAGCATGGTAAAAGGGAAAACACTATATTCTTTTACTGATATATTGAGGAAGGTTAAAACCTAGCTCACAGTAGAGTGGTGTAATAATCAATATTAACAAGGGAGACTGTTATACTGTGGAGGATTGGAATGTAGCCCATGGTAGAGTGGTGTAGTAAGGAACAATGATAACAATGGGAACCACTATACCGCGGAGGGTTAGAACAGAGCCCACGGTAGAGCGGTATACAAAGCAAAGCACTAAGGAGACACCACAGTACCATAAGGAAGAACAAAGGGATGTGCAGTAGAGCGGTATGATAAGATAGGGTAATACTATGTACTGTGGTAACATGGGAGGATAAAAGGTGATGTGAGGTAACGTGATAATCAGCTATTGGAACATTTAATGTAGGCCAGTCAAATCAATAAGTTTTGAAATATGAAATTAAGCTCAATATGAAGAATTTGAATGATGAAGAATTTATGATTTGGGAATTAATGCGGTATGATGTGAAAATAAACAAGGTAGATTGAGAATTTTTTCGTTCATGGTAGCAAAAGCTAAGTACAAGCGAGCTCAAGGTGCAACAGTGAAAGGAGTCCTTTAGGGAAATTTGTATTCTAGGTAAGCTTACTCACTATTCATTGAATTTTTAACAATGGCACCAAAGAAAACAAAAGTAGGAGCTAAGAAAGAAGAAAAACCTAGTAAAACTTCTTTGTAGTCACCATTAATTTCCTTGTCACCTGGTTCAGTTGATAAGGGTCCAAAAAATGTCTTTAGCGATTTAGCTTAGGGGTGTAGGGATCTTGTTATTCCTCAGTCTAGGTGGAATTTATACTAGTATTTCTATACAAATAGAAATGAGATGGTCCAAGCGTCAAACCCGTGGACTCTTGACTTGGCCAAATTGATAGTTTGAATGTTTTCATTGATGTTGAACCAATTAAAGCCCTGGCCAATAGATACCATGCCCCAACAAATATTTTCAGGCTCCCAAATGGTGGGTGTTTAGTAGATATTTCAAGGGAAGACATTATTGTGTGTTTTAACTTGAACAAGCAACCTATTACAAAAGTGGATTTGGGAAAATTGGAGCAAGAATACAAAAGGTTAAGGAGAACTTATAGGAGTGATGAGATTCCCCTGTACATGAAGAGGGGTGATAAGAATAGAGTAATTCCCATCCCTTCCTCAAAAGAAGAACCTTTTCCAGTATTTGATTTTTAGTTTTATTTCAAGAATACATATCATGGATTATGTCATATTCTTGGAATAGAGGTAGAAGTCAACATATTAATAGGGTTGATGAGGACGGATATGATCATTAAACATCCAAAATCAAATGTTGAATTTTATTTTTCTTCCGTAGTTGAAGAAAAAATTCATGAAGGCTTGTTGCAAGTCAAAGAGGCTAAGGCTCCTATGTCTTTCAAGAAATATTCTTTATTATGTCATTTGATTTTTTATTAGAATGAAACAAAATGGACCAGGAGGATGAAGCTATGCACACAAGAAAATGGATTTAGACTCCCTGTACAAAATTGGTGCTATATTTGGGATAGTAGGTGCAATGAAAGTGATTTTGTTGTGTTTAGAGATGATTTTGTATTTAGAATAATTTCTGCCCTTGGTTTTTCAACTCCAAGGTTGCCTAAGTCCTTGATGAGTGTGATGAGGCCAATGTCATACAAGTCGGATTGAGGTTTTGCACATAATTATGCTGATTGGTTCCTGATGCCACATCATACTATCATTAGGGTGTACGGTTGTGAGTAGACACCACACATTTTTCCAAAATTTGTGCCTACGAGAATTTTCTTTTCGGAATTTATGTGGTAGATGCTCTAGATGGAGCATGATCTAATAAGGAATTAGAGAAAAGGCACATTCTTTCCTGTTTTGATAGTGTTTGGGGAGTTGTCTATTGGATCAAACATGCTAGAGGAGCTGAAAAGATTCATGAGGGTCAATTTTCCCCTCAAGTCTGGGAAAGTAGGAGTATGTGACCCAGATGGTTACATTAATATGATCAGAAGGTCTTTGCTTACAAAGAAGGCCATATTCCATGCCTTTGATCCTGAAGAGGATGTGATAAGAAATTTGGTATACTTTGATGATGTGTTTCAAACTAGAAAAAAATGGTTAATGATGATGAAATGGGAGGAAAAAAAGAAGGAAAAGAATAAGAACTTCAAGGGGTTCTATGTTGATGAATCTGATCTTTTAAAAAGGATGCAATTGATCCTTGGAAAATTTGATTGATTTTATAAGATGGCCTAAGATGAAGGGTTGGTTCCACTTCCTGCACCCCAACAACCATCACAAAAGGCATCCACATCTCATGCACCACCCCCATCACCAGCTCATCCATCCCCTTCATCTTCAACACATGAGCTTCCAACCAAGAAACAAAAAGTTGAGTCACTCGTTGATTATGGCTCACGTGATGAGGAGTAGGAAGCAATTTTGAATCTAATGGTGATGAAGGAAGTAACAAAGCAACAAAAATTTCTAGAGCCTCATGATCCAAAGATAAAAATATCAGAGAAGGTTGCTAATGAAATATAGGATGATGAAAGAATAATTGCCTCTCTACGCTTCATGGAGGATGATAATTTCATTCATACAAGAGAATTCAAATATTTCTGGATCAAAATGAAAAAGAGATAGTTTGATGATAGGTTAAAGATTAATCTCATTGGAGTTGATGATTCAAAACAAGCTGAAGTTCAGGCCCAGACACTAGTAGAATTAAATATTGACAATATCAATGTTACCCCCCAAGAAGCAAGGGAATTGGTGTTGACGAGTAACATGATGATCATACCGGGGATGGAACTCTCTAAGGTGTTTCTTTTGGATCAAATTAGAGCTTGGGATGATCCAATTTTGATTGCAAAATTTGAATCAGAAGGATTTTCAAGAATAGGCTACAATCCTACCACCTAGACCCTTGCCTTGTAGACAAAACATAAAAGCACAAGGAAGCATAGGCTTCTAGATCTGGTATAGGAGATGATAAGGTCTGCCATGGTGAGGAAAATGAAAGATACAACTCCAACAAAAGCTGCAACCATAACTATGCATTCATCTATGTTTACAAAAGATGTGGTGGAAAACATGGAGAAGAAAATAACCGAGTATGAGAAAAGACTCAAATTGTCAAATGTTGAAATAAATAAGTTGTTTATTGAAAATTTCAAATTGAAGCAACAATTGTAGCAAGCTACAAATGTGAAGGGAGATGAAATAATTGTTTATCACCCACCTGCTCAAGCTAAAGACCCATAGATTCAACAGATTAAAGAAGAGATTGAAAAATTGAAGAAACATAATATGGATGATGTCAAGCATCACACTTTGGATGCCTTGAAAGAAATATTGAAGCATAGAATTGAAGTATTGAAAGAAAAGATAAGTGGAGTACATGAATGAAGGTTTCAACCATATAATGAAAGCCTTGGAACAAATAAGTGCTAATTCTCCTATCTTAGAGGACCTTGAGAAAAGGTGGTAGCCCACTTAGCACATTCTAACTACTCTTTGTAAAGAAACACAAAGGGATCCAAATTGCCCTCCAAGACTCAAGCCTACTCAAGAAATGGTGAAGGGGGTGATTGAGGAGCACAAGTATGTAATTGACATGAAGAAGAAATTTGAGAGTAGAAGGAATGCATTTGACTCAATAAAACACAACTTCAACCCTTTAATCATTAAAGGTGATGGTCAACTAAAATATATGGATGAATGGAAGAATGAGTCTAATCAAATGGTTCCTTAGTGCTTGACACACATACAAAGTGATGGTGATATCAGTATTGATAGGTTTCATACTTTGCTTGATGGGATTATAATGTTGGACAATGGATACACAAAATTTGTTGTGGAAGTCAGAAACTTGCTTGATAATAGATGGAGAAGCCACCTTACTAATTTTACTACTACACAAGGATTCAAGTGGCAAAATGATTTGAAAATAAGTAAATGGTAGGAAAAGTATCTAGGTTTGGATGAAGATTAATCATCATCAAGAAAAATTCATCATAAAGTAAAATTCTTGCATAGGTCTTCAATGACCACAAGCTTTTACTTGAGGATTAATAGATTTGTGCATGCTAGTTGTTAGTTGTTTTAGTTACATTTTATCTTCTAATTATGTTTTGTTACCAGAAATCATGTCCTTTGGTCTAGAGCTTGTTTCCTCTTGTATAAATAAGAGAGACCAAGACCATAAGGAATCATTAGGAGATTAGATTAGATAGAATAAAATAGGAGGATAGGGATTGCTACAATGTTTGCATCATAAGAGACCAAGATGCATGCGTAAATTTTAAAGAAGTTAATGGGAAATATTTGATTCAGTGGCTCTTTGTTGGTATCAATTGTTTCCCAAGTTAATTGAATATATTATTAGGTTGTCTCTAGATTTGATATTTTTCTATTATTTAAGTTTTATATCAAGTATATACTCAATTTATCAATGCACATTTTCTGTATTTGTGTGGCATGATTGATTGGCTCTTTCAAGCAAAGATTAAATACTCTTGATCATTCACAGTAATCTAGAAGTATCATTTGGATTATTAAGAAGAATTTGATAATTACATTCCTTCCTGTTTATACAAGATATAAACATAAAATTTCCAAACAGTTAGAATTATTGCCATATACAAGCCACTCATCTTAGACTCTCACTTGACTCCATATACCCAACAAAGCACTGGTCTCACACATTTTATCATTTAGTTTCATCCATTTTATTTCTTACATCTATTAACTGAACATATTGATCTTTACTTATACAATCTATACCAAATTAGAATTTCATCTCTCCACTTTAAATTGCCACTGTGGATAGAATACTTAGAGAAGAAACACATAGTTCAAGTCTACTTCATTCACATAGGTGCACCCACCCAGGTCTGGTAGAACCTAAAGAGTAGAAGGTTTAAATTCATCATTTTGCCTTGTACATTAGCCAAAAATGTTGTGAGAGCTTGGCAACCTCTCGTGGTTCAAACTTGCATTTTTGAGACCTAATAGTGAGACATAACTCTAAAATTTTACATAGAATCAATATGCTTCTATCACCTAAGCACTTAAAAACTTGTCAATTTTTTTCATGTTGTGAATTCATTTCTTAAAATAAATTTTTATTTTTCATAGGATACATAGGATGTAAATTGTCCTCTCAATTATTTCAAAAAAATAAAGTTTACGTACCTAAAAGAGATCCATATATTTGAAATTGATAAAATACACTTTAATAATATGATTAAACTTTCAAGTCCAAACATTTAATTATTTTTTACCCATAAAGTTTATGAATTGCACTTTGGAAAAATCAATCCAATTTTAAACTCATTTTGGTTGAAAATCACCTCTTTCAATCCCATATTCCAACATGAATTATATCAATACATTTTTGATTACTAAAGAAAATAAAATATTTCTTTAGATAATGGGATCATAAAAAAATAATCTTGAAAAAAGCCTTAAATTTCATATTATTGTTGAATGAACAAGAAAATTGAGAGGGGGGGATGAATCAGTTGTAGCAAATTAAAACATCAAAACCCTCAATAATAATCAAATCCACATGCATTCATTAAATCCTTATTCTGTTAATGTGATTAAACATAAAATGCAGATAACAAAAACTGAAATAACAAAACCATACACAAGAGAACACCGTATTTACATGGAAAACCCAATGAGGGAAAAACCATGGTGAGGATTATCTCACAATATAAGTAATTGCAAAATTGGTACAAGGGCTCACTCCTATAATAGGAAACACTGTCTAAAAAGGCTCACAGTTAGGGTTCACTGCCACATAAAAAATACAAGAAGATAGAAGATAAATATTACATAGAGAACACTTTATCAATGCAACAAGGAATCCACCATAATGCTCCAACGCTCTTGCAACATTGCATGAAATATTTCAAACATCTTCAACTCACTGCCTTTAGGAATCCAAACACTTGAAATTCGCACTGCTCCGCTCAAATTTGCATCATACATATCACTTGCATAAATATCACATCTATCTTGATTTTCTCTTGATTCTTCCTTCCAACTCTCAACAACTCCACTCTTATTTATATCAACCTCAACCTCAAACACTTCTCCAATGTTGGAAAATATCATTACACTTACAAATTTAAAATAGGTTGGCACCAAAAAATTCCTACAATGGATAGGAATGAAGGCAACTTACATAGATCCTTAATTAGGACCCAAATAGATCCTAACATACCTCAAAATGCTTTCACAAGCCTCACATGCAGTGCTAACACAAGGTAGACCAATACCTATGTAAAAAACCATAAACATTAAGTACATGCTTCCTTAAATCAATTCATAACTTCTGGACAACAAAGTTCACTTGAACACGATCTAGAATAATCCACAAACAAGATTCATCAAACACTTCATACAAACTCACATCATACAAATTATTCATCTCAAAAAAATTTGGTAAACCTTATTCGCACATTGGCATATGAAACTCACTCTATACTAGACACAAAATCAAGGGAAACCTTGAATTAAAACCAAAATTTTTTGCATGGGGGCATTTTTGGAAATTTTCCTTCCTCAATGGAATTGTAAACTAGTTTTGTGGGTTTACCCGAATACAAAAATATGCAAACATTATAAGAAAATTCCCAAATCTGCACAACCTAAAGCCAAACAATAGAGAAATGCGAAGCAAATACATTTCTCCCAGGCCACGAAAAACATCACTGAAAAACTGGTTCACAAACTGGTGAAAATATCTCACATTGTACAACAATCTAGAAACCCAAATTTTGAATATAAAAGCCTCTGACAACCTTGAACAACATATCAGATCTACACAGGGATGATATCAACACAGAATAAATGTAGAGCACTTGATACTAAAGAACACTTTAAACATTTTCACAACACTATTTACTTTGTTTATCAAATTTTCTCAAAAGCACTTGGAAACCAAGTATCAGAGACATCATCTTAGCTCATTAAATCATTCCAACTCATCTTTAGACACAACAAAAAAGGATAGCTCCATGTACTCACAACACTTCCTCAATATCTCAACTATAATGCACAACTTGCAACAACCTATTTTGCTCTTTTTCTCAATATCCTCGACATCTTCATCATGCAACAACTTCCTTAACACATAGTTGGCATCAATGACAACACCAGTTAGTAGACTTCTAGTTGACATCAATGACAACACCTTCATACTTGCAACAATCTCCCCCTTTTTCATTGATGACAACACAAGATATGAAAAACCATTAGAGACAACATACACACTCTTTTTTTTTCAGATTAGATAGCCTACACAACATTCTTGCACTCTCTCCCCTTGATTAGATAATTTTTTTCACATGATACTTTCTCCCCTTTCACATCAATGGAAAATGACAATATGTTTTACATTATTCCCCCCTTTTTGACACAAAACCAAGATAATTTCTCTCGATACTCCCCCTTAGGAGTACACCCAAATAAATCAACAACTCAATGACAACACATGACACTACCTGATCCCCTAGAGGTAGCCACCAACATTAGTCCAGAAAAGAGATAGATCCATAGATCCAATCTCCATATGCATCTAGTTCAAAGGAGGGGCAATAACCCCCAACCTCTCCTGAAGATATTCAAAATTATCCTTAGGAAGAGCCTTAGTAAAAATGTCAACAATCTGATCCTTTGCAGGTACATACTCAAGCTTTACCTCAAACTTCAACAGCTTTGCTTCTTGTCAATACACCTTTACTTTTTTCTCCAATTATTTGTTCTATTTAATGATTCTTTTGAAAATACTTAGGGGTTTTAGGGGTATTCTCTAGAGATTCTTCCTCTTCATTTTGCACTTCTTTTTCATTAGCTTCTTCTTCTTCTTCTTCTTCTTCTTCTTTGCAATCAGGTTCATCTGACACATATCCATCTACTACAATTTAATTCTTCAAATTTTCATCAACCTTTACATTTTCACTTTCAACAATCTTTCTTAGCCTTTTGTTGTAACATCTGTAAGATTTTATTTTAGTAGAATATCCAAGGAAGATACCTTCATTAGACCTTGCATCAAACTTTCCTAAGTTTTCTTCTTCTCTTTTTCATATAACATTTGCTTCCAAATACTTGAAAGTACTTGATAGTAGGAATCCTTCCATACCATAAATCACATGGAGTCTTTATGCTATTAGATTTTGCTTGAACTTTGTTAAGTATGTAAACAATAGAATGAATTTCTTCGCTCCAGTAGAATTTTGGTAGATTTGCTTCTTTCATCATAGTCCTAGTAGCTTCTTAAATAGTTTGGTTTTTCCTTTCAACAACTCCACTCTTATTTATATCAACCTCAACCTCAAACACTTCTCCAATGTTGGCAACTATCCGTTACATTACAAATTCAAAATAAGTCAACACCAAAACATTCCCGCGATGGATAGGAATGAAGGAAACCTACATAGATCCTTAATTAGGACCCAAATAGATCCCAACACACCTCAACGTGCTTTCACAAGCCTCACATGTAGTGTTAACACAAGGTTGACCAATACCCATGTAAAAAACCATAAACATTAAGTACACACTTCCTTAAGCCAATCCATAACTTCTAAACAACAAAGTTCACTTGAAAATGATCTAGAATAATCCAAAACACTTCATACAAACTCATATCATACAAATTCTTCATCTCAAAACAATTGGTAAACCTTATTTGCACACTGACATATGAAACTCACTCTGTATTGCGCCAAATCAAGTGAAACCTTGAATATAGAAATATGAAAACATTATAAGAAACTTACCAAATCCACACAACATGAAGCCAAACAACAGAGAAAAGTGGAGCAAATACTTTTCTCCTAGGACATAAAAAACATCACTAAAAAACTGGTTCACACTGTAATGCCCCGCCACACAACCCTAGGGGAAGTTGCATTTAACAACACAATTACAATAATTTTTTTTGTTTGTTTAAGTAAAAATATCAAGTAAGTTCACTACACGATGCCAACAATCCCTAAGTTTACGAGACTGAGTTTACTTCAACCCAAACAAGAAACATGAATTAAAACCATTACATATAATTGTTTGACAAATTAAATTGCACATGCATTCCATACATGATAAAATTAAATCAGAGACATAAGAGTTCCACGTGATCCCAATAATATACTTTACAATAAGATTACAATTCTCATTCCTCGAATGAGATACTTCCAAAATATAAGGATTACAATTACAACTTCCACCTCGATACAAAGAAGGGTATAAAATTTCCAATAATAACTGAAAGAGTAAACATGAAGAACCGGTCCCACGAGCTCTCCAACTGGAAATCTTGTCCATACGAACAAAAAGCCAACCCAAAGAATTAAGATGCATGTTCCACCCAACCATGTGATACCTGAAGGCTCACCCCCTGTGCTAGGAGATAGTAACAAGGATTCCTAGGCAAGACCACCCACCACTAGACACAGGATGACTAACATTGACACAACCAATCACATGAGCCATACAACCATAAGAATAACACGAGAACAAATCTAACATCACTGAAATAAGTCACATTGCTTCCAAAATTAAAATAGATCGAGTATGCCATAAACCCAAATACCAACTGTTGTCGTAGAAAGAGTGTCATCACATAGCTCATCATGGGATATCCATCTAGGAACCTTCCTAGGCTCTGACCCCCACTATGGGTTGTCCTGGTGGCCTCTACCAAATCTTGACACCCATGCTCACTCATGCGGAATCAAATACCTCTCATAAGGAGATAGATGACCTTGCCATTCCAGGCCTTCCCATCTCATCCCAAGTCTAGACAAGCCCTTGGGTCCATGAGCAAGGCTCAATTATCTTAATTAGTGTGAAAAACTACCTAACTTCTAAGTACATTAATTTAGTTATCACTTGATTAAACCACTTCTGAAGGTTTCCTAGTTTACCTCTTTGGGCTTTGGCCCCAAACAGAAGCCACTCTTCTACTTGACAACATACCAAACAAAACCAATCATCAAGAGAATCCCAAGTGCATACCAATATGGTAAAACCACTCCAACTCTAGGAGGAACACATAAATAAAACTCACTCCAAACACTGGAGACAACAAAAGTCAAAACTCTCTCCAAACACTGGAGGCTACAAAGGTCAAAACCCTCTCCAACGATTGGAGGAAACATAGGTCAAACCCTCTCCAAGCACTGGAGGAAAGGAAGATACAAAATCACTCCTTCCCAAGGAGGCACAAACTCATACTCACTCCTATTCCAAAGGAGGCATAATCCATACCTGTTCATGAAAACTAGGTAAGACAACAAAATACCACTATACACACTTCCCAAGGCAAGATAGAGGTTGATGACTTAACAACAACTCATACCCATAAACAAACCCCTATTTGGAAGACTTTAAAACATTAACACTAATTCCACAACATTGAGGGCGAACAATTAAACACTAAAAGTATTTCAGACAATTAAATAATCTAAAGTTAGGATTTCCTAAATCCAGTCAATCACAGTTCTCATTACTTACATGAATTCAATCAAATACACCAAATTCATTTCACAACATTGATGTATTTAAAAACCAATCATCTACTCTAAGTTTTCCAAGTAAATTCCATAATCAAAACATATTAATAATTAACGTCATCGGATTAAAATTAAATCAATCATTAACTCTAAGTTTCACAATCATATACTATAATAAAACCACTTGATTAATAAAACATTTAGATTAAATAATAAGTCAATCATAACTAAGGATTAAAATAATCTTTTAAAATAACATTATTTATTAAATTGACGATTCCATTTCAACTATTAATGCAATCATCACTTTAAAAAAAACCAATTCCTATTAAAAATAATTAAACCCCATTTAAATGTCTTAATTAACAAAATATTATCATTATAATCCAATTGATTAAAATTTAATACCTTATTATCCAACTTATATATATTATAATATATATATATATAAATAATAGTAAATAAATATATATTAAAACAAAAGAGAGATGAATTTTTGAGAGGAGTCCGAAGCCCTAAATAGGGCACACACTGCCCTGCCTCCCCATGGGCGGTGGGTCTGTGTGCTCCGCACACAGTGTCCACCTCCCATGGCGACAGGCTTGTGTGCTCAACACACAACGTCCGCCTCCCATGGGCGGCGGGACTATGTGCTTCGCACATAGTCCGTCCCCCATGGGGCGTGGCGGTGGTGGAAATTAGGTGGCGGTGGGGGTGGCTCCCTTGCCTCCCTTCAAAGAAAATAAAAACTATTTTTTTATTTACATTTAAAAAAAAAAAAACTCTCCACAAAATACACATGGAGAACTTCACAAAAACTAGGGTTATTTTCCAAAAAATAAATAAATGAAAACCCTAGGGAATTTATAAATATACTTGTGGGTCTTATTGTGCAAATGCCCAACAAAATCTTGCAACCAAAACAATGAATTTTTCAACACATCCATAGGGTTTAGATTCCAGTTTTGACAACAAATCTCTCTTGGTTTTCATTCTATTTTTCCATTGTTTGATTCTAGGTTTGGTTTTCATTTTCAAATTTCAACAAGTTTGCAAGTTTTCAAAACAATTTCTCATGGGTTTCATTGGATTTAAACAACATTTCAAAGATTTCCAAATAGCATACTAAGGATTTAATCTATTTTCAAAATGAAACAAAGCAAGAACAAAGAGGAACCTGATTTTTCCTCCAAAGCTTGAAGAACTTCCAAAAAGGTGCTTTCAATTCCTCCTTTGAATCCAACTCAAGCAAGGGTTTCAATCTCCTTCACAATTCCAAAACCAAAACCACCAAAACTCTCCATCCAAGTTGAAAAACCATCCCCACCAAAAATGAAAATAAAATGCTACAATAGAGTTTCCCCAAAATTTCCCAACCCTAAAAATCCCACTCACTAAATATATTTTAAAAACATTTGGAAGATATTCCCAATTTTTAATTTAAAAACATATTTCTAATTTCTAATTCAAACTTCATGCACTTTTCAAAATTCACTAAAATAAAAGAATACAAACTTTGCAAGAAAATACTTTATCAATAATTTTCACAAGTGAGGTTCAAAACCCATTCTCCTTTTATTTAATTATTTTAATTTATCTCCAACTATCCAAATATGATTTATATTTATATTTTGATTAAATCTTAATATCCAATAATTGCCAAAACAACTATCACATTTAATAAAACACCATTAATATAATTACTCAATAAACTCAATCAATTTTATTAATTAATTCAAATCAATCAATCCAATAAATAACATTTCTACATTGAAATAAATACATATAAACATCAATCTAGCTACGCAAGCCACTTGATAACCTTTATAATTTGCAATTAAATAAATACTCAAGATGCAAAGGACCAAATTAAAACAACCAAAACAACAACAACTCGACGACACACTATGACTAGGGTGACGACTTGGCACAAAAAACCTAGCTATTATCTCCCAATCAATTTCCATTGGTCAATGGACATGCTCAAACCTGTGAACCAGGTGGAGTCGATGTCATGTACCTGTCAACCTGCAACAAAGAGTACATCGAACATGCATATATATAATATGATCAAACACATCGTGAAGAGGAAATCTTAGAATCGTAGGGCACTCGCAAGCGAGTGATACAATCCCGTCCCCTTCACCAATACAATATCACTAACTGACGCATCTAACATCAATGATATGATCAACAACATAAAACATTGTTAAATCAATTATCTTCTAAGTTAATCCAAAACATGCCATAATGATAACATCAGAATAAAATAACATCATATAACATATAACATTCACATCGCTTAACAGATAGCAGTCAAAAGTAACCAAGTTCCAAAGTCAAAGCATAATCAGACACAATCATAACAAGGAAGAACACTACCAATCCAAAGAGCCAAAACGAAGGGGTGTTACACACACACTGGTGAAAATATCTCATTGTACAATGATCCAAAAACCCAAATTTTGAATATAAAAACCCATGACAACCTTGAAAAAAATATTAGATCCACACAAGCATAACATCAACATAGAAGAAACACAAAACACAATACTGAAGCACACTTTGAATAATTGCACAACACTGTTTACTCTATTTATCAATTTTTCTCAAAAGCACTTGGAAACCAAGTACCGGAGACATCATATCAGCTCATTACATCATTCCAACTCATCTCTAGATAAAAAAACAAAAAGATAGCTCCATGTACTCTCAAAACTTCCTCAATATCTCAACTATACATGCACAACCTGCAACAACCTGTTTTCCTATTTTTCTCAATTTTCTCAATATCCTTGACATCTTCATCATGCAACAACTTCCTTAACACACAGTTGACATCAATGAAAACACTAGTCAGTGTATAATTCTAGTTGAAATCAATGACAACACCTTCATACTTGCAACAATTATAACATCAAAGCTTATGGGGATACACACTAATTTATACCTAAAATCAAAAGGGCATATGCATGGAGAGGAGGGCCCCACAAAATGACCAAAAGTGAATTTTAAGAAATATGTTATTGTGCTACTAAAAATTATTTTGTGAAATGATGCAATTGTGTTATAACTCATCACACTTTTAATAGAACAGTCATGTTATAACATGTACACTTTATGTCTTAAACTAGTGAAAATCCCACTCTTAAGCTTGTAATAAGTTTGATTTTTTAAGTGTATGAGTTGGACATACATTTTGGGTGCCCAAATCTATGTTTACATTAAAAATAGCATGTTTGACCTTTCTCTTCATCAAATTTACATATTTTAGAACAAAATTCCATAAAACCATAATCACTTTCACAATCGATTGATATTAGAAAATTCTCAATATGAATATGGACTAGATGGGGTTTCTCATTCTATGTTAAGGGGACAAAAATAATAAGGTTAATTTGATAGAAATATAATGACCACTTTTAATATCTTATCCCAATGTGTTGATCTTATCCTACTTTTTATCCCAATGTGTTGATCTTATCCTACTCCCCTTGCTTTGATGTTCTTTCCTTATGTCAATTTACTTCTTAGCTTCCTAACCATATAACCTTTTTTATAGTTTGGAGGAGTTAAGATATTAGTTTTTATTCTTTTAGTGATGTCTTTATGCTATGATTAAATATATACACATTAAAACACTATATTTTCAATTATTTTTGTGGAAGTTAGATGAAACACATGCTTAGTGATCATTTTTTAAGATGCATCCATTTGGTTTAAAATTCTTAACAAAACAATTTTTTTGGGGTGGTGCATGCTCAACACTATATTATGTTTCATTGATAAAAATAAGAACACCTTTTTGTGTGATCAATAATTGAACCTCTCAATATTTATCATTTTAAAAATGATAGTTTATAAACTAGATTATGAATAATACAATTCTTCTTCTTATAACAACTTTGAATTTTGAGTGTAAGCATATCAAATCACTTTTCAAAGTTTAGGTTTTGTTGAAGTGACCAATTACAACCCATATTTTCCATGCAATTACACAAAATGTTTCATCTTTGTCCTCCATCTAAAATAGAATTAGTACTTAAATTAAGCATTCAAATCAACATATAATTATTGAAGTGAACCGTATAATTCTTAGAGTTTCACCATATTAACCTTGGAGGAGTTTCCTTAAGTATAAGTGTTTTGAAGACTATAAAAAATGGTGTGTTTTTTTTATGCACACTCAAGGCTGTAGATCTTGGAAAGACCATTGATTCCCCATACTTGAGGAATTATGATACCTAGATTGCTTCACATAATTTTCCTCTTTATCACTAAATGTAAATAATTCCCTTTTGGTCTTCACAAGTGACATGTTCATATAATATATAGATTTTTTAAAATAGAGGTTTTGTACAAGGTAAAAATCTATATTATATATCACCTCTTATCATTTTACTTTCAACCACTATTTTGATCCATTTTTAATAGATTCATTTTAACTCAAGGCCTATATTGAACAATTGTGGTGCAATATTAATTCAATTCTAATATGTTTTATCTAAAGATAAATTTTTTAGTCATTAACTAACACATAAGGAAAGGAAAGAATCTCTCTATAATCATTTACATAGTAACTTCTAAAAATTTGTCTAGGAGCTCCTTAAATATGAATCTTCACAAGTGGACTAATAAAATTTATCTTTACATATTGATCTTTTATTAATGGAAATGAGGAAGATCTTGACATTTGTTTATATTTTAAATAGCTACCTAAAAAATAAACAAGTGAACTTCTAAAAGGGATAATCACTATATGGTGCATCTAAATTTCCTATACATCATAATTTAAGATAAAGAAAATTAATTTTTATTTAACCTACCTACAATAGAAGCCACCCAAGAAAATATTTTCCATTCTTATAAATCAAAATACTAATTTTCCTTGAATATTAAAATAAACAAAAAAAAATGAAGTTAAAATAAATTAAAGGACTTAAACGGGCATGACAATCCATTAAAATAGTACATACGCAAGTATAATGACATCAACGATGGTGGAGCATTGACCAGGTATTATAAGGACATTATCTTAAGTACAATTATGTTTAATAGGTAGTGATATAAAATTTTAAATAAGAAAGATCAAAATATAACAAAATTTATTTGAATATGAGTTGATGGAAAATAACATCAAATTAAATTAATGGTAGTTGACATATTGATCTATAATATTTTGGTAGCTATATCCCTCCTCTTCTTCTCTCTTAGCTTAGCTATCTAATCTCCATTGAACCTAGATTTACCATACATTCTCTCATGTTCTTATACTAAATATTTGACTCAATATATGCATAAAATTATAACTTACAATGATTCCAACTTCAATATCATATCACACATTATATCTTAAAATATTTCATTTGCATGGGAAGGATTTTCAAAGAGCACCTTTGCAAAAGTTTTCATAATTTAAAGATCGATTATTGACCTCCACAATAAAGATAATTTCCAAGAATTAATTGATTCCTTTATGCAATAAACAAAAAATGAGAAAGCTAATGAAACATAAAAAATGTGGTGACTCTAAGATTAGTGTCCATAACCTAGGGCCATTTCCACATTTTTATAAATTTCATTGAGATGTAAATCACAAGGTGAAATAATAGACTTGCAACCTTGAAGGTGATCCAATTAGACCTAGATCTACATCTTTTTTAAGGGGGATTGAAACGAAATAGAAATATTTTTGAATTATTAACTTAATGATCCTATACCCCCTAATATTAAAAATGCAAGATCCCAAAGAATGACAGTCAGAAACAGCAATACTGGGTGTCCAAAGGGTGATCCCACAATACTGGTATACAATTTTTGGTCAAACTCGACACTGAACTGATTTTTTCTAACTAAATCTTCACTTTTGGGCACCTATAGCGGCTAAACCGCAAGGAATTTGAAGCTGATTAAAACTAGTGATTTGTGACATTTTGTTTGTAGATTCTAAATATATTTTTTCAAAATTTTTGGAATCAAATTGTACTTCTTTTTCCATCTCCTTCGAAAACTATTTTTTTTCAATAAACGCCATTTTTAAGGAGTGATGCTCACCGTATACAACATAACTTTTTTCCCATGAAGGATAAAATTCTAATTTTTTCAAATTTAGATTTGTAACTACGATGTCTAGCACTTTCATTTGGTTTCATAGTTTTTATTGAATAGTTTTTCCTTAATCAAGTTTCGAAATCAAACCAATTACAATTTAGGCATAGGCGGATTGTATACAACATAATTTTTTTGTATGTATCATAATTCATTTTTTTTTGTTGGATCAAGGAATTCAATATCTAGTGCATTGATAATTTTTATTTTTTTTGATAATCTTCTATTTTTCCACATGTGTAGAACATAGAGCTTGATTTTCAGTGAAAAACCTACATTCACAAGAAATAAAAAAAAATATAATAATAAAATTAAATTTATTTAAAATTATACTTTTTGGGAAGCTTATAATAAGGACTACATACTTACAATTTTTTTTTTAAAATGAATTCATTTGATCCCCAAAAGGTAAATCAAAAGTGGTTTTTTATCAGCATTTTGATAGGTGTAAAGGAGACTCCGTTATAGGTATGGTTTAAGACTAGCGGGGTTCTATCCAATGGGGCTTGATCTAAGGTGGTTCGATCAAAACCTCTTCAATTGGAATCCTTTAAATGAATTTTTTCAAGGCTAAAACCATTATATTTTCTAAAAATATGTGACTTCAACAAAAATCAGGATCTCCCAGAAATTGTAAACCAGTATTATGAGATCACCCCAAAATAAGTTTTGATAGTCCTCTAGTACTGGATCTTAGCTTCTATTTGGCATAGGCTCCACTATTAGAAAGTTGGAAATAAGATTTGCAATTAAGTTTTGACAACAATGGTGACAACTTATGCAATATTGCAAAATTGCTCTTTGAGATCCTTTCAACCCTTCTTCAACCTATAATCTGTACATAAAACTTGAGAGGAAAAATTGTTTGTTTTTGAATGGGGGTTTACCTTAGTCAAACCCCATTTTTGGTAATTAAACCTTGATAGAATGATAATGAAAATTGACAAATGGAAGGAATGATGAATGAACACTTGCTACAACTCACTAAACCTTTAATGGATTCCCTTAGAGGACTGAAGTCAAACACATCACTCCAATCATAATAAGATATTTCTTTGCTTGAGTTTTTGGATACTTGAATGCTTGGATGCTTTAGGATCAACAATACATATTAGCCTTCACAAGATGACATGAACACACATAATCTTGAACATGATGATATGATCTTGAATACTTTAAAAAATGACTGATAAATATACTCTTGATTGCTCTTGACAATAATATTTGCTCCTTCAAAACTATTCGATATCAAATGATGAAATAATTATGTATTTATAAGTGTTTATCTAATTTCCCAAAAATTAAATTCCAAAAGCCAAAAATTACATATGAAATTTGAATCATTAAAATACTGCCATAAATATATTTAAAAATGGGCCATGGAACTTAAGGAGGACCCATTTGCCCTTGGGAAAATCGGTCCTGGCCCATAAGTCCAGGACACACATTCTCAAATGTGATTAAAATATTAATTGCATTAATTAAATATAGGTTCTCCATTCAAAAAATGGGAAAAATAAGGCTTTGGAATGCATAATTTGGAAAATTAGAAGGTTTATTAAGTCCAATTAATTAAGGGATCCAAATAAAGTGTGAAATTGTAAAGGTATACAATTTCCTACACTAGATTTAGCCCCCACTTTAGTGAGAGTATGAACCCACACTCAAATTCACACTAAAGTAGGCAAATATTCGTCAAGAGAGGTCCAAGTGTACAAATGTTAGAGAGATAGGATGGCAAAGATCAAGAAGGTTACCAAGACACAAGATCCAAGATCCCATGGAAAACCAACATAAGGAAAAAGGGACACACAAGATGTGTAAGATACATGCAACAAGACAAGATACACAAGCATACAATGTTAAATCTAATGCAAAAAGGGATGGATTAGCAAGTTGCATTGTAATACCCCTCATGCTACTATTTGATTTTTGACATTCTCTGTGGTTTTGTTTAGCACATTGTGATTTGGATGGTACTGTTGATATCATGTTGTGGTAGCATAGACTGTTACTGATTATATACTCTTATGATACCATGGTTATTATGATGATCGTTTGATATTTAGTAGACTAGAAATTAGTAATTGATGATATTAATGTAAATTTTATAATGCTTTATATGATGATATGTTTTGGTGAGGGGACAGGTAGCATCACTCGTTCGCGAGCACCCTGCTACACTGTGAATCCTTCTCATGATGCTTTGTAATTGATTATATGTATATATGCTGTATATCACCTTGTTGGATGCAGACCTTGCAGGAATAAGACTCGATTCCACCTATTTCGATAGGTCTGGGCGAGCATTGAACCAACCCAATGGCAGGAAGTTCAACAAAGGTGGCAGGAAAAGTAACTCCGTTCCAAGGTGTCAACAGTCTTGTATCTTCTTGGTTTGTGTGTATTGGTCACATTCATTTGTGTAGTTGCATTGGTCTTTGTATGTTATTGCGATTTTATGATTTGTCTAAAGTGGTGAATGGTTTTATGTGGTAAATTAAATAATTAAGTAATTAATAAAAATAAAGACATAAAATAATAATTAAATATGACAATGAATAAATATTAGTAGTAATAAAAATATTACATTTATTTTGTATCCTGCAATGGTTGATTTTAATTGTTTAATATGAAAGTAATTAGTTAATAAAGTATTATGGAAAGAAATATATATATATATATTTAAAAGTTCATGTTTGTGGATTTAAATTAATTTAGTTTTAATCAAATACATGGAAAATAAAAATGAAATATGGAAAAGGAAACAAAAGAAATTAAGGTTAAATATTATTTGATTTTATTTCTTGAAATGTGACCTCTGGTATTCACGGGAAGAGGAATTGAAAGGATTCATGGGAATGGATTTTAAGAAGGGGTTTCTTTGTTTAAGGGGATGGTTTTCGAATGCTGAAGAAATTTTATGTCCAATCATTTTTCTGCCCTTAGTTTCTTTTTCTGTTTTCTGGAGAAAATTGGTGAAGAGGAAGGAAGATTTGGATCTGTTGCTGGAAGATTGGCAGGAAGGAATTAGTACAGCAAGAGGATCAAAGCTTCTTCAATTTTCTGCAAGCAAAGGATACCAGGTTCCTTCTTTGAATTTATTATCTTCTGTTAAAATAGGAATTGGTGCTTGTAAATGAAATTTGTATTTAGGGTTGAAAAATTAAATAATGATAGGAAGAAAATTTATTGGGGTTACAGTTTAATCAAAGGAAATTTTAGCAGGGAATAGGGGATTGTTATTCATTTAATGAAATTTCTGGGGTTTCTGGGTTGTGTTTGTTTATTGAAAAAGGGGTTTTTATTGCAATCTGGGAAATGAACAACATTCTATTATTTCATTTTGTTTTTTAAAAAAATTATTATTGTTTTTGAGAACAATTTCCTTTCCACGAATTGCTGGTTCATATTTATATATATACCTTATAAAACATTTTTGTTTTTAATTCAAACATGCACAGTGAATTGCATGTGTACAGTAATTCTCTGTTCCCTGTTATTGCAATATTCAAACTTCTGTGTATATATATACATATATTTATATATATATATATATGATATATATATATACATATATATAAATATATATATATATACACATATATATATTTTTAAACAAATGAAACTTTGAATGGAAATTCGAATTTATTGAAACCCGTGTTATTTCTTTCCATCGCACTGTGCGCAGAATTCATTGTTGAATTTATGTTTATGTATATTATGGCTGTGTGGGGGACGGCCTCGGCCGTACCCACCACACTGCCGTCGATACCGTGACAGTCTGCGGACTGTCCACGGCAGTCCGTAGACTGCCCATTGCCGGCTTTGCTATGCATATGTATTGGGATTTAAATTCCCATTTTTTTTTTTTTTTTTGAATTCAATTTTTAATACGCGATTTCTATATATTAAATTTGGATTTTTATTTAAATATATATATATATATTTATATTTGATATATATATATATATATATATATATATATATATATATATATATATATATATATATATATATATATATATATATATATATATATATATATATATATATATATATATATATATAGATTAATTTATTTATTCATTAGATTATTTAATTAATTTCACTGTTATTTAAGAAGAATATATATATAATGTTTCATTTTTGATTAATAGATATTCTGTTAATTTAACTATTAGTCAAACAAATGTATAAATATATTTTCTTCTGTTTTGATTAAAATTATATTTTCTGTAATTTATCTGTTATTTAGAAAATAGATATTCACATTTAGATTCTGTTTCTTTTCTGATTAAAAATAAAGCATAAATTTTTACAATGAAAATATTAGTAAAATAGAAAGAAATCTGTCTTATTGATTTGTTAAATTACAACTTGGAAAGGATATTGTTAGCAAAAGAAAAATCCATTACGAAAGTAAAACAACATTGTTTATTTATTCTGGTTTTAGTATGACTGTATTTTAGGAATGGAATTTATTTTGAAATCTACCTTGGAATTAATAAGTTATCTCTTTTATTTATTAAATCTTGTTGCCTTGTTGGGTTTGGGACTTTGTTAATTCTTTGATGTGGGAACCCTTTTTGTGTTAACACTTTAGTCTTCCAGAGGATGTTGGTTTTGTTAAATTTTCATCTTGAGCTCTGTTGAGTTATGGGGTGTACCGAATTGTGAGATTATGTTATGGTATTTTATTTGCGAGATGGTTTATGCCTCGTGTATTTCTTTTGTTGTCATAGTTTGATGATCATGATTGGCATGGTACAACCCCTGTTTCCTTTTTGTTTTGGTGGGTCTCTAGGGAGAGTGGCTCCTTGTGGGGGCCGACCCCCATTTAAGGGGAAGGGCTCAGGATAACCCACGAGTGAGTTAGTAATCAAGTGAAAACCTAATAATTAACCTAGGAGGGTTGGGTAGTAATATCATTACAAGATTTAAAATATGGATGCCTCGTCTTCATTAGTGCTTCCGTAGGCTAATGGAAGACTGAGAAGGCCGTGGTCGGCAAGGTCGTAACCTCGTCCTCTCGAGAGGTTTATGGCTCCGCATTAGTCACCCTATGGACCGGCGCCTCCAGTTGGGAGGAAGAGCACAGGACAACCCATGTAGGACTATGCGATGACACTCTCCCCTAGTTGCCCATGTGTTGCATTATTGTATTCCTCTGGAAGTGGGTTATGGGTGTTGATTTAGATTGTTGTTTGAATTGATTTAAATTGATTTAAGATTATTGTTTTGATACATCTTTAGCATCCGTTGTATGATCTCATTTATATTTTATTTACGATCTTGCATCTTTATGACATTGTGATATGATGTTATTGGTTGCTCATATTAATTGGTGTATTGTGTGATGGATCTATGTTGGTACTTTTCGTATGGTTGTACTTTTGTTGTCATTCTTGGTCGGAGTTACTTCTCTGTCACCTCTTAGCACGGGGGTGGTCGGGTGGAACGTGCTCCGCACACCGTTGGGTTCCCCATCAGCGTTCGTGGCTTCAGTCTCATCCAGTTGAAGATTTATTCTAGTTGATCTCATTGTATTTTGATAAACTTGTATATTGTATTCATCCCACATGTTTGGGATTCATGATGTAACTTTATGGATGATGTAACATTTGAAAGATGATGTAATGTAGTTATCTACTTTGTAATTTTAATTGGCTATGAAATTTCTCATGGGTTTATCTTGTGATGGTATTTATGTATGTATTTATCTAATGTTGTCAGTTATAGTTCCTTTTTGATATCTTATGAGATGATGTTTAGTAATGTCTATTTTCGATGTGACCTCGTGGGGCCCCAAAGGACATGGTTGATTATGTTGTTTGTATGAAGTATATGAGTATGTATATGATCATTTAATATTGGTATGATGATTATTTATCTTTCTTAAAAAAAAAAAAAATTTGTGTTCTTTTGTTGTTTGTTCTTTGGGGCTTTCACGGCGGGCGTTACAACTTGGTATCAGAGCCAAGGTTGCACACGCTGGGGTCTTTGGGTAGTTATGTCCACTAGGTAACCTTTGCGTGTTGGTTCTTGAGCTCATGTGTACCTTTGTCTTGTTGTGCCAGAAGCATGCCTAGAGGAAGAGGTAGAGGTAGAGGCCAAGGAAGAGGCCGAGGTGGTGGCCATGGGGCCAACCAACTGAATCCTTCACTGCCAAGTTCTCACGGCCCTGAGTCTGAGGAGCAACAGAATTCTCAGAACAATCCGTCGGGTGGTGGACCAAATCCGGAACAGCCAGGGTTGGATGGGCAGTTGCAGCATCTTTTGGGTGAGCTTCTTGATAGATTGGGTCCTAGACCTAATGGGGATCAGCCGGTGGAGAGAGAAAGAGAAAGGTCTCCAAGGCACAAGGGAGCTTCAGTTGATTAGGATGCTTTATTAGCTAGTCATATGAGGGATTTAATGAGAGCTCATCCACCTACCTTTGATGGCTCTGGAGGAGGGTTGGAAGCCGAGACCTGGTTAATTGATTTGGGCCGATGCTTCGCAATGCACCCTTACTGTAGTAATACCAAGGAACGATGTGCTGTTATGCATTTGCGGGGTTTCACGTCCACTTGGTGGCAGCTTGAGGAACAAAAGTTGCATATGGATATCAGTATGGTCACTTGGGAATTTTTATTGGAAAGGTTCAGGGCCTGCTTTCTCTCAGATCATTGGAGGCAGCGCAGGGCAGATGAATTCCACGATCTTAAGCAAATGGCAATGTTAGTAGAACAGTATGAACATCGCTTCTATGAGCTGAAACAGTATGCAGGGATTAGCCATGATGAAGGGATGTTGGTTCAACACTTTGTTTGAGGTTTGAACGCACGCATCAGTGGTGGTGTAAGGGTCTTCAAACCTAAGACCATGGAAGTTGCTGTCGAGAAGGCTCGTTTGGTAGAGGAAAACTTGGCCATGGCTTTGGGTGGTCATGTAGGAGTACAGATTGGTAGTGTGCCCGCTCCTAGAGCTGTTTCACAAGGGGTTCAAACACAGTTAGCAGGACCTTCTAAGAGTCATTTTGGGCCTTCAAGAGGGGGTCAACAGCAGCAGTCTCAATCGAAGCACAAGAATGCTACTTCTTAGCAAGGTGGTCACTTTCAGTTTTGCAAGGATCGGAACCGGAACCGTACATGTTTGGGACAGCCTGCACTGAGTTTTCAGTCTACACCTAGTCATGGGAGTTTCCAGCAATCGAATGCTCCATCCGGGGGAAGAGGTTTTGGCCGAGGTTCTAGATGTTTCTCGTGTGGGCAATAAGGGCATATTGCTAGAATGTGTCCTCAAAAGAATGCTTCAGAGTTTAGTCAGAAACCAACTATGTCTGAGCCGACAGTGGGAGACGCAGGGAGATCTCACCGAGTCTTCGCAACAGTGGATAATTGGCAGGCGGATCATCAGAGCACCATCATTGAAATTACAGGTTCATTACATAAGTTTAACATTTCAGTACTTTTTGATTTTGGTGCATCTGATTCTTTTATCTCTCCTTTAGTTGTTGAGCGATGTAAACTGGGGGCAATAAGGCAAAGCAAAAGGTGGCAGGTTGAGTTAGCTTCAGGATCTAAGGTTGTGGTTGAGAAGCTTGTGCAAGGTTGTAGGTTAGATTTAGGGGCCATGTCAACTAAGGTGGATCTCAGAAGTCTTCCACTTGGTTCTTATGATGTAGTCTTGGGCATGGGTTGGCTAAGCTCACATTGTGCTTTGATTGATTGCTGCCGTAAAGCAGTGCGGTGTGTGGATGATTTTGGAAAAGAGGTGGAAATTGTGGGTGTTCAGAGGCCTGTCTCTTTGAGAATGATTTTAGCTATGTAGTTAAAAAGGTGTTTTCATCAGGATTGTTAGCTCTTTGCAGTATCGATTAGTGACCTTGAGTCGGAGGATAGTAGGGAGGTGTCATTGAATGATTATCCTCTCCTTGCTGAGTTTTCTGATGTGTTCCCTAGTGAGATACCAAGTATGCCTCCTAAGAGAGAGGTGGATTTCAGGATTGATTTGGTGCCTGGGGTTGAGCCTATCTCTCGGGATCCTTATAGGATGACCACACAGGAGCTCCAAGAGCTTCATCTGCAGTTAGAGGAATTGTTAGCTAAGGGGTTTATCTGCCCTAGTGTCTCTCCGTGGGGAGCACCAGTGATCTTCATCAAAAAGAAGGATGGGTCTCTCTGCCTTTGTATCAATTACCGACAATTGAACAAGGTAACAGTAAAGAATCGTTATCCCCTTCCCAGGATTGATGACCTCTTTGATCAGATAAAAGGGGCAAAGGTATTTTCCAAGATCGACCTTAAATCAGGGTATCATCAGTTGCGGATAGCAGAGGCTGATATTCATAAAACTGCATTTCATACTCGGTATGGTCATTACGAGTTCACAGTGATGCCATTCAGGTTGACGAATGCACCTTCAGTCTTTATGAGTCTAATGAATGGGGTGTTTTGAACTTACTTGGATAGGTTCGTCCTCGTGTTTCTGGATGATATTTTGATTTATTCTAAGTCTATGGAGGAACATGAGGTGCACCTAAAGCAGGTTTTGTAGTGCTTAAGGGATAACCAGTTGTATGCCAATCTGGCAAAGTGTGACTTTTATAAGACTGAAGTTCAGTATTTGGGCCATGTGATTTCTGAAGAGGGAATTTCTGTTGATCCTGCTAAAATCCAGGCTATCATGGATTGGCCCGTGCCCACTAATGTCTCTAAAGTTCGTAGTTTCATGGGATTAGCTGGGTATTATCGGCGGTTCGTTCAAGGTTTTCTAGGATTGCGCATCCTATCACATCACTTTAGCAGAAAGGAAAGAAATTTCTTTGGACAAAGCAGTGTCAGTTGGCATTCCAAACCCTTAAGGAGAAACTGACTAGTGCTCCAATTTCGGCAGTGCCGGATCCTTCAGGTGATTTTGTAGTTTGTACTGATGCTTCGTTGGAGGGTCTTGGAGCTGTGTTGATGCAGGATGGGAGAGTGATTGCCTATGAATCTCGGAAGTTAAAAGATCATGAACTCAACTATCCCACACATGACCTTGAATTGGCCGCAATGGTTCATGCTCTTGTGAGATGGAGGCACTTTTTGTTAGGGCACCGGTTTGAGTTGCAGACAGATCATCAAAGTTTGCAATACATCTTCACTCAGCCAAATTTGAATGCAAGGCAGAGGAGGTGGATGGAATTTTTGTGAGTATGATTTTGAGGTTAAGTATATTCAGGTTAAGGAAAATGTGGTGGCTGACGCTCTAATTCGACGTAGGCATGAGGTTTCTGCAATGTCTCTTGAGGTGGATTTGAAGAGTCAGATTCTTGCAGCCCTTCCTTCAGATAGTTGGTATTCAGAGGTGAAAGCTGAGGTAGAATCAAGTAGAGCTTTGGAGGGGAAATTTGTTGGTTATTCATTAGATTCAGATGGTGCTTTGCGTTTCTCTGGACGGTTGTATGTACCTTCCTCGGAGGGTCTTCGTACATTGATTTTGACAGAAGGTCATCGGGCGCCTTACGCAACACATCCTGGAGTTAAGAAAATGTATGCAGATCTTCATTCGCTCTATTTTTGGTCGGGAATGAAGCGGGATATCGCTGATTTTGTGGCTCGATGTCTTGAATGTCAGAGAGTGAAGGATAAACATCATCATCTAGCAGGATTGCTACAGCCTCACCTTGTTTCGGAGTGGAAATGGGATGTTATTTCCATGGATTTCATTGTTGGGTTGCCTATGTCATCTAGACGACATGATGCTATTATGGTCACAGTGGATAGATTGACTAAGGTAGCTCATTTCTCTCCTGTTCGATCTTCGTATATGACATCTTATGTTGCTAAGGTGTTCATGAATGATATAGTTAGATTGCATGGGATACCACAGAGGATCATTTCTGACAGAGATCCAGTATTCACGTCTGCATTATGGAAATCCTTGCAGCAGTCTTTGGGAACGAAGTTGAATTTCAGTTCTGCTTATCATCCTGAGACTGATGGTCAAACTGAGAGAGTTAACCAGGTGCTTGAGGATATGCTTCGTATGTATGTCATGGATCAGCAATCGCGTTGGGAGGACTATCTGTATTTGGTTGAGTTTGCATATAACAATGGGTACCATAGTTCTATTGGTATGGCGCCTTTTCAGGCTTTGTATGGTCGTCCTTGCCGTACTCCTCTGAGTTGGGATCGCTTGGAGGATAGGGTGCTTCTTGGGCCCGAGATGCTTAGAGATATGGAGCAGCAGGTGTCTCACATTCAAGAGCATCTTGTAGCTGCCCAGGATAGACAGAAGAAGTATGCTGACACTCATAGAATTGATTGGCAGTTTGCAGTTGGTGATCGGGTTTTCCTTCGAGTGCGTCCTAGGAAGAGCCTAATTCGTTACGGAAAGGGTTCGAAGCTTGCACCTCATTTTGTTGGACCCTTCGAGGTGTTGGAGCGGATTGGACCTATTGCTTACCGTTTAGCTTTGCCACCCAGTTTGTCGCGGATCCACGATGTATTTCATGTTTCTGTTCTTAGACCATATTTTCCTGATGTTACTCATGTTTTGGATTGGAATGCTCTTCAGGTCGAGGATGGGCAGCTGGCACTCGAGCTTGTGGCCGTGCTTCAACATCGACGAATTACCCTCAGAGGCAGAGAGATTGATCAGGTGCGGGTTCAGTGGGACCCGAATGATGAGGCTTCAGCTACTTGGGAGGATGTCTCTCGTATCAGGGATTCTTATCCTTATCTTTTTACTGGCTTCCAGGAGTAAGCCGAATTCTAGGGGGGAGGATGTAATACCCCTCATGCTACTATTTGATTTTTGACATTCTCTGTGGTTTTGTTTGGCACATTGTGATTTGGATGGTACTGTTGATATCATGTTGTGGTAGCATAGACTGTTACTGATTATATACTCTTATGATACCATGGTTATTATGATGATCGTTTGATATTCAGTAGACTAGAAATTAGTAATTGATGATATTAATGTAAATTTTATAATGCTTTATATGATGATATGTTTTGGTGAGGGGATAGGTAGCATCACTCGTTTGCGAGCGCCCTGCTACACTGTGAATCCTTCTCACGATGCTTTGTAATTTATTATATGTATATATGTTGTATATCACCTTGTTGGATGCAGACCTTGCAGGAATAAGACTCGATTCCACCTATTTCGATAGGTCTGGGCGAGCATTGAACCAACCCAACGGCAGGAAGTTGAACAAAGGTGGCAAGAAAAGTAACTCCGTTCCAAGGTGTCAACAGTCCTGTATCTTCTTGGTTTGTGCGTATTGGTCACATTCATTTGTGTAGTTGCATTGGTCTTTGTATGTTATTGCGATTTTATGATTTGTCTAAAGTGGTGAATGGTTTTATGTGGTAAATTAAATAATTAAGTAATTAATAAAAATAAAGACATAAAATAATAATTAAATATGACAATGAATAAATATTAGTAGTAATAAAAATATTACATTTATTTTGTATCCTGCAATGGTTGGTTTTAATTGTTTAATATGAAAGCAATTAGTTAATAAAGTATTATGGAAAGAAATATATATATATTTAAAAGTTCATGTTTGTGGATTTAAATTAATTTAGTTTTATTCAAATACATGGAAAATAAAAATGAAATATGGAAAAGGCAACAAAAAAAATTAAGGTTAAATATTATTTGATTTTATTTCTTGAAATGTGACCTCTGGTATTCACGGGAAGAGGAATTGAAAGGATTCATGGGCATGGATTTTAAGAAGGGGTTTCTTTGTTTAAGGGGATGGTTTTCGAATGCTGAAGAAATTTTATGTCCAATCATTTTTCTGCCCTTAGTTTCTTTTTCTGTTTTCTGGAGAAAATTGGTGAAGAGGAAGGAAGATTTGGATCTGTTGCTGGAAGATTGGCAGGAAGGAATTAGTACAACAAGAGGATCAAAGCTTCATCAATTTTCTGCAAGCGAAGGACGCCAGATTCCTTCTTTTAATTTATTATCTTCTGTTAAAATAGGAATTGGTGCTTGTAAATGAAATTTGTATTTAGGGTTGAAAAATTAAATAATGATAGGAAGAAAATCTATTGGGGTTACAATTTAATCAAAGGAAATTTTAGCAGGGAATTGGGGATTGTTATTCATTTAATGAAATTTCTGGGGTTTCTGGGTTGTGGTTGTTTATTAAAAAAGGCGTTTTTATTGCAATCTGGGAAATGAACAGCATTTTGTTATTTCATTTTGTTTTTTTAAAAAAATTATTATTGTTTTTGAGAACAATTTCCTTTCCACGAATTGCTGGTTCATATATATATACCTTATAAAACATTTTTGTTTTTAATTCAAACATGAACAGTGAATTGCATGTGTACAGTAATTCTCTGTTCCCTGTTATTGCAATATTCAAACTTCTATGTATATATATACATATATATATATATATATATATGATATATATATATATATATACATATATATAAATATATATATATATACACATATATTTTTTTTTAAACAAATGAAACTTTGAATGGAAATTCAAATTTATTGAAACCCGTGTTATTTCTTTGCATCGCATTGTGCGCGGAATTCATTGTTGAATTTATGTTTATGTATATTATGGCTGTGTGGGGGACGACCTCAGCCGTACCCACCACACTGCCGTCGGTACCGTGATAGTCTGCGGACTGTCCACGGCGGGCGGGGTTTGCTATGCATATGTATTGGGATTTAAATTCCCATTTAAATTTTAATGTTTTTTTTTTTTTTTGAATTCAAGTTTTAATACGCGATTTCTATATATTAAATTCTGTGCGGATTTTTATTTAAATAAATAAATATATATATATATATATTTGTAGATATATTTATATATATATAGATTAATTTATTTATTCTGATTGTAGTATTATTTAATTAATTTCACTGTTATTTAAGAAGAATATATATATACTGTTTCATTTCTGATTAATAGATATTCTGTTAATTTAACTGTTAGTCAAACAAATGTATAAATATATTTTGTTCTGTTCTGATTAAAATTATATTTTCTGTAATTTATCTGTTATTTAGAAAATAGATATTCACATTTAGATTCTGTTTCTTTTCTGATTAAAAATAAAGCATAAATTTTTACAATGAAAATATTAGTAAAATAGAAAGAAATCTGTCTTATTGATTTGTTAAATTACAACTTGGAAAGAATATTGTTAGCAAAAGAAAAATCCATTACGAAAGTAAAACAACATTGTTTATTTATTCTGGTTTTAGTATGACTGTATTTTAGGAATGGAATTTATTATGAAATCTACCTTGGAATTAATAAGTTATCTCTTTTATTTATTAAATCTTGTTGCCTTGTTGGGTTTGGGACTTTGTTAATTCTTTGATGTGGGAACCCTTTTTGTGTTAACACTTTAGTCTTCCAGAGGATGTTGGTTTTGTTGAATTTTCATCTTGAGTTTTGTTGAGTTATGGGGTGTACCGAATTGTGAGATTATGTTATGGTATTTTATTTGCGAGATGGTTTATGCCTCGTGTATTTCTTTTGTTGTCATAGTTTGATGATCATGATTGGCATGGTACAACCCCTGTTTCCTTTTTGTTTTGGTGGGTCTCTAGGGAGAGTGGCTCCTCGTGGGGGCCGACGCCCTGTTTAAGGGGAAGGGCTCAGGATAACCCACGAGTGAGTTAGTAATCAAGTGAAAACCTAATAATTAACCTAGGAGGGTTGGGTAGTAATATCATTACAAGATTTAAAATATGGATGCCTCGTCTTCATTAGTGCTTTCGTAGGCTAATGGAAGACTGAGAAGGCCATGGTCGGCAAGGTCGTAACCTCGTCCTCTCGAGAGGTTTATGGCTCCGCATTAGTCACCCTATGGACCGGCGCCTCCAGTTGGGAGGAAGAGCATAGGACAACCCATTGAGGACTATGCGATGACATTCTCCCCTAGTTGCCCATGTGTTGCATTATTGTATTCCTCTGGAAGTGGGTTATGGGAGTTGATTTAGATTGTTGTTTGAATTGATTTAAATTGATTTAAGATTATTGTTTTGATACATCTTTAGCATGCGTTGTATGATCTCATTTATATTTTATTTACGATCTTGCATCTTTATGACATTGTGATATGATGTTATTGGTTGCTCATATTAATTGGTGTATTGTGTGATGGATCTATGTTGGTACTTTTCGTATGGTTGTACTTTTGTTGTCATTCTTGGTCGGAGTTACTTCTCTGTCACCTCTTAGCACGGGGGTGGTCGGGTGGAACGTGCTCCGCACACCGTTGGGTTCCCCATCAGCGTTCGTGGCTTCAGTCTCATCCAGTTGAAGATTTATTCTAGTTGATCTCATTGTATTTTGATAAACTTGTATATTGTATTCATCCCACATGTTTGGGATTCATGATGTAACTTTATGGATGATGTAACATTTGAAAGATGATGTAATGTAGTTATCTACTTTGTAATTTTAATTGGCTATGAAATTTCTCATGGGTTTATCTTGTGATGGAATGTATGTATGTATTTATCTAATGTTGTCAGTTATAGTTCCTTTTTGATATCTTATGAGATGATGTTTAGTAATGTCTATTTTTGATGTGACCTCATGGGGCCCCAAAGTACATGGTTGATTATGTTGTTTGTATGAAGTATATGAGTATGTATATGATCATTTAATATTGGTATGATGATTATTTATCTTTCTTAAAAAAAAATAATATTTGCATTCTTTTGTTGTTTGTTCTTTGGGGCTTGCACGGCGGGCGTTACATGCATTATGCCACATCCATAAAATACACTCCTTGCTCCATTGGAAAGAAATTTGTGTCATGCTTAGTGGCCATGAAATACACTCACAAGGGCTAGTGCAATTCTGGTATACACTAGGTGAGCCCCCAAGGCTAGATGAGAAGCAAACACTTGGTATATAAGGTGTGTATTCATAAAAAAGTGGCAGATGGAAAATTCATGCTAGGTCTATATGCCTTCCATTCGTCAACCATATCAAAAGTTATACTCCCTGATAACTTTGATAAGGTGCCACAACATGATCGATATGATATACTAACACTACACTAAGTTCAATCTCTATGAACAAAGTGAAGCAAGAATCAATGCAATAATGCCAATGTATGCCCCCACTTTAAGGAATTGCTAAAAACCATACTATGAGGAATTAATTTAAAGTAGAAATAATATATTCCAATGGATAAAAGGGACATAAGAGCTTATTTGGAGAGCCCTATACCAATGATATGTTTCCAAAATAAAGCTATCTCATGAAGAGGGGTTGCCCCAAAAATGCAATGCCAAAGATAACATAGAAAGAAAAGAAAGAATTACATTACATGTGAGCCAACCTAAAGCAGGTCATTTGCATCTCAAGCTTGCTCATTATATATAGATGGAAGGTGATCAACTAGCCAAAGGGACTATGACAAGTGTCATAATAGGAAAGGGCTACCTAACCCCTTGCCCCCAAGTGTAAGGGAAAAAGGTGAGCCAAAAATGGATGATGATATGCTACTAATGCAGAGTGAGTAGGGAAGTACGCCAATCTTAGATGGAAAAGGTTCTCTTATGAATGCTTCTCTCAAATACTCTTATCAATACTCCACCAAATCACTATCCGTCTATAAGGGAAACCCAACTCACCAAGGGTATTTGAAATTTAGACTACAAAGAGGCTTATAACCACTTGGAACATGCTCTAGCAGACCAAAATCAAAACACCACAACCTAATTAGCACTTAGGAAACCCCATGAGTTCATTTCTCATACTACTAGGCCCCTTTACCCTCAAATGCTTGTAGCACTTCCCGATAGGAAATTCTAATTAAATTTCACCCACAAGCCTATATCAGGTGAAAACTATTTATTTTATGCAATTATAATATGCCTCTACAAGACCTCAAATTCTTACTTCTTGATAGTGGATGGAAAAGCAACCATGGACCAATTTATCACTGTCCCCAAGAGGCCTAATTGATTGAAATTGACTAGTTTTTAGTTACCTATGCTCTCCCTTTCTCCCCAAAGCCTTGTTTCAAAATCCTACAGGATATTTTCAACCATCCCTACCATTCCTAATTTCCATCTCAAACAAAATCTCTCAAAACAAAAAAAACTCAGACTTTTGCTTTATAAGCTAGGCCTGTCACATGAGGATGCAAGGCCTAGATCAGTTTGTAATCTCCTCCACACAATAGGAAATTCTAAAGAACCTTAAATTTTTTAAAATAGACATAAATACCTTCCATTCCACACAAAATTAGCAACTTTACACTGTGGGAATGGAAGATAGAGGCATTTTAAGCCAAAACCCTAGTTTTGAGGGTTTCTTGACCTGCTACTGCTAAAATGAAGATAACTCCTCTTATACCTAATGAAAATTCACCAAACCACCTTCAAATGAAAGAAAAAAATCTCCTCTATCCAACCATAATAGGGTTGATCCCGAATAGATCGTACAAAGGCCGCACTACACAGAAAAATAGAGAATTTGTATGCAAAATTTCTAGAAAATAGAGTGTATGTGCATTAGATCTCCAAAATGTTGAACATAAACCATGCCTCAACCAAAAGAGGCTTATTTAAACCTTTCCCACACCTGACCAATGTCCTCCAACAAAAAATTGGATTAGGTGGACGTTGGAAACTAACCTTTTTCATTTAGACCCCTAATTGCCTAGTTAAGGCAATTGACTACTACTTCTCAAAATCCCGATTGAAATGAGGCTTCAAAGGTGTATTAAAATGTAGAAAAGACACCACAAAAACTTCAAATATCAAGGAAAATCCCCTCAAGGACCTGGGTACATCAAGGCATTTTGATTCTTTAGTTTTCCTAGATGAACCAAGGTTACATGGTGAGGAAGGAGACCTTGTTCTTACAACAAGACTTGACTCCAAAACCAAAACTTGTTATAAAACATGAAAGATGGTTCTTGAAACCTTATTACATCTAAAACTTCTTGAAA
Source organism: Sequoia sempervirens (assembly GCA_007258455.2). Lineage (NCBI taxonomy): Eukaryota > Viridiplantae > Streptophyta > Pinopsida > Cupressales > Cupressaceae > Sequoia > Sequoia sempervirens. The sequence goes on from VDFB02000003.1 coordinate 677,008,575, forward strand.
AAAAACAAAACAAAACAAGCAATACCTCCAAGAGGCATGGGGATCCCAAGGTCCTCTTGCACCAGCTACTCCTTGCAAAATAAAATATGATTGCATAAAGCCAAGTTTATACCATCATGCATGGTAGTGAATATGCTATGATACAAAAAATAACACATGGAAAGGAGCATAAACTAATTCTATTTTCTAATTGAATGATAATAATCAAGACCTCTAGTTTTTTCTTGCATGCTAGGCTCTATAGGGACAAATATACCTTGTTCTCTTATCCCACACCCTTTTTCCATTATAGCCAAGTTGTTTCAAAAGCTCATAACCTCTTCCATAAATTTTTATTTATTTATTTTGAGGAAGGTGGTTGCTCATTATCATTCTCATCATATGTGGATGTATAATTTTTGTTTCCCCTTGTTTTCTAAAAGTTTTGGACTCACATGCTTTGGAGGATTTAGATTGTGTTGATATTATGGAAGCTTCTTTCTTTTTTCCTGATTTGTGTGTGATCTTGTATTCTCCCATGAATGTAGGTGTAAAATATAAGGAACCCCAGTCATCATCCAATATTTTGTGATTGATGAAAAATACTTCTCTTTCTCTTATTCTTGCACAGGTTCCACTTTTATAGTTGGTGTAAATGTTGTAAGAGGATTTTTCTTTCTAGATTCAATTTTTAAACAACTCTTGGGTTTAGGGTCAACTTTTACTGTGTAAACCTTGTTCTTGTAAGTATATTTCAGTAAACAATGTAATGTTGAACACACCACATTCATTGCATGAATCCATGGTCTACCAAAGAGAATATTATATGAAATATCATTAGGATAGACATGGATACGAGTTTGTAAAGTAGTCCTACCAACATTAATAGACAATGTTATCACACTAAGTGGTTATTTTCCCATTATAAAAACCACAAATAGATAAATAATTTGGTTAAATTTTAGTCTTTTTCATTCCCATTGTATCCAAAAGTTTTACACTAAAAACATTGAGTGCAAAACCATTATCAATAAGGGTACGTTTAATTTCAAACTTGTTACCACTATTGTTAATACTAGCCACTATCATCAAAGCATCATTTTTTTTTTCTATTTCCAATGGAGGTTGCTCATCTTGATAAAAAATAATATCTAAATTGACTGAGTTCATGCTTTGAATGAGGGTTGCTATGTCATTTGGTTGCACACTAGGAGGGATAACAAATTGTTGTAAAGCATTTTGCAGCATGCTATGGTAAAGTGGTGATGCTCGAATCAAATCCCACAAGGATATCTTAGCAAGAGCATTACAAATTTGTTCAACAAGATCATACTCCTTTCCACTATGCAAAGGTGAATGAGGGGCACTAGGAAAAATGGGTTGAGGAAGTGGTATTGATGTAGGAATGGTTTTTGGTTGCCTATCATTCCTTGTGTTATATGTATGAGAAATGGTACATTATAACTTGGTTGTTGCAAAACATTGTTACTAGTGAGTTTCCTTAAAAAATTTAAGATAGCCCTTGGAGGTTTTGGTTTGTGTTGAGATGGTCCTATGATAAGAAGTGGCTTAGAAGGTCCAATAACTAAAGGAATCTTAGGTGGTCCAATGATTAGAGGAATCTTGGGAGGTCCAAAATGAATCTTAGGCGGTCCAGTGTTTAGAGGACTCTTGGGAGGTACAAAAGGAATTTTTGGAGGTCCAATAATCAAGGGAGATCTAATGGACATTTGTGCGTTCATAACCTCAATGGATTTGAATTAATTTTGATGATCTCCTATAGAGGGGGGATCTAATGTCACCTTATCATCTTCATCTAAGCAAGCCACCTTACTATCATTTGAAAGACATTTATCAATGATATCATCCTCTTGCACCTTAATATCTTCACAAGTAGGAGAGGTTTCAGGAGAAAAGAAAACAATATTTTCATGTCATTCAATGATTGGATCTTCTAACACCAAGATAACTTCATCACTAGTAGGGGAGGTATTAGGAGGGGAACAATTGTGATTTTATTTCTTATCAATGATTGCCTCCTCTTTTCCAACAATATCTTCCCAAGTGGTAGAAGCATTGGGAGAGGGAGGAACAAGATTCCCGACTCTCAATGAGGGGATATTCTAATACCAAAATACATTCTTCACAAATAAGAGAGATATTGGGAGAAGAATAAATGTGATTGTCATGATTATATATGATTACATCCCCTTGTCCAATAATGCCTTCCCAAGTAGGAGAGGTAGGGGAAGAGAAACAAACAAGATTCTCATGACTCTCAATGATTGGTTCTTCTAACACCAGAATATCTTCTTCAAAAATAGGAGAGATATTTGGAGAAGAATGAATGTGATTGTCATGATTTTCCAAGATTGTATTCTCTTTCACTAAACTAACCTCACATATAGGAGAGAGGATCAATGGAAATAATAAAAGAGGAGAAATAACTTTATATTTGTATGCTTGTAACAAAAATTTCTTAAAGTTCTCAACAAGATTTGAAAATAGAACAAAAGTATGATAACTAGAGATTTTTGCAATGAGATGATGATGTAAAAATTGTCCTATAGATCTTAAATGCAATAATTTTTCTCAAAATTACAACAAATCAAGTGAAATGACACTTTTCTTGCACATGCAATAACAATTTTTTAGAAGTTGTAATGCTTAGCTTTTGGATTCAATTGTGTGTATTTTTTTTGTCGAAATTTCAAATCACACTCAGTGATCCATCATTAGGAAGAGGAGAAAGCTAATCATTACAACTTAATGGGCTTTGGAAAACTCATACCAACTAATTTTTCAAAATTTCAAAACAAACTTCTACAAGTTGGAACAAACTGATAATATAGATACAAAATATTGTACAAAAGATATCTGAGGTAGTTGTACAAAGGTAGGTTCACCCTAGGGTGAATGAGTCCTTGGATAGGGTTATAAAAAATGAAAATTTAAAGTTTTATGTTGCTGTTTGATGTTTGTTTCTCTAGTTGCAAACAAGTTAAACAATGACTATTTTTCCAGATTTTGGTCAAATTAAGACAATGTAATGCAAGATGCAAGTGTGAAATAAAGGTGAAAATGTGTTGAAATTTTTTGAATGCCAATTATAGATACAAAATGAAATATTTGACTGATTCTAAGATGCCACAACATGGAATTGATTATTTGATGCAACTTGAAATCAAACAATGCAATGCTTTTTAATTTGAGACAATGTGATCTAAATGAAAATATGCAACAACAAGGAAACTTTTGAATGGAATTTTCAGATCTAATATGCAATACCTATCTAATTTGAAGATGAAAATTCTGAAAAATGAATATTTGATGCAAATTTGAAATAAAATTGTAATTTTTCACTTGTTTTTTGAGCTAAAATGAAAGATGCAACATACATGCAATGACCAATTTCAGATTTTAACCTTTTAATGAATGCAATATGAATATAAATCTAATCTAAATATGACTAAAAAAAACCCTAATCAACGTATGATGCAATATGGAATTCCATGTTTTTGAATTTTTATGACTTTTTATAATGCAAATATGAAACCCTAAATGAAAGATGCAAAACAATTCAATCCAAAACTTAGACTTAGTGTTTGAAAGACTTCTAATTTCAAAAATTTTATAGTGTAAGAATGTCGGGTTCACCAAAAATGAAACATAAAAATGTTGTGACTCTAAGATTAGTGTCCATAACCTAGGGTCATTTCCACATTTTTATAAATTTCATTGAGATGTAGATCACAAGGTGAAATAATTGACTTGCATCCTTGAAGGTGAGCCAATTAGACCTGGATCTACATCTATATATTAAGGGGTATTGGAATGAATTATAAATATTTTTGAATGATTAACTTAATGATCCTATATTCCCTAATATTAAAAATTCAAGATCTCGAAGACCGACAGTCATAAACAATAGTTTACTAGTGGATTTGGGAAGTGTAGAGGACAACAAAAATGCCTAAAAAATTGGTTTTGAGGTTTGTTGGAGGAAAAGTTCACCCTAGGGTGAATAGGTCTTGGACAAGATGTCCAGAATAAATTTTGTCAATCCTCCGATACTAGATCTTAGCTTCTATTTGATATAGGCCCCACTATTGAAAAGTCATAAATAAGATTGTAATTGAGTTTTCGTGGCTTGACAATAATGGTGACAACTTATGCAATATTGCAGAATTTCTCTTTGAGATCCTTTCAATCCTTCTTCAACTTATAATTTTCACATACAAAGAGAGGAAAGATTAATTGTTTTTGAATGGGGGTTTGCCTTAGTCAAACCCCATGTTTGGTAATTAAACCTTGATATAATGATAATGACATTTGATAAATGGTAGGAATGATGAATGGGCACTTGCTTGCTACAAATCACCAAGCCTTTAATGGTTTCCCTTAGAGGACCAAATTTAAACACATCACTCCAATGAATCAAATCTTGCTTTTTGTGATTTGTTGGATACTTTATTGCTTGGATGCTTTAGGATCAAAAATTCATATTAGCCTTCACAAGATGACACGAACAAACATAAGCTTGAACATGATTATAGGATCTTGAATGCTGCAACAAATGACTAATAAATCTGCTCTTGAATTTTCTTGACAATAATATTTGCTCAATATTTTCTCTTTTAAAAGTATTCAATCCCAAATGATGAAATAACTATGTATTTATAGGTTTTTATCTAATTTCCCCAAAAATAGATTCCAAAAGGCGACAATTTCATATGAAATTTGAATCATTAAATATCGCCAAAAACATATTTAAACATGGGTCATGGCACTTAAGGAGGACCCATTCGCCCTTGGGTGAATGGGTTTTGGCTGAAAATCTAGGACACACATTCTCAAATGTGATTAAAATATTAATTGCATTAATTAAATATAAGTTCTCCTTTTAGAAAATGGGAAAAATAAGGCTTTGGAATGCATAATTTGGAAAATTAGAAGATTAATTAATTCCAATTAATTAACAGACCCAAACAAAGCGTGAAATTGTAAAATGTATACAATTTCCTACACTACAACTAGCATAAGTTTAAATTTATTTTAACCTAGATGGATTGTGAGATAATTCTATATGAAGATTGTAAGAAATCTAAAAATTAATGTATATACCTCAAAAAATTATGAAAGGTTTGAGAGTAATATTTAAACTACAATAAAATAAACATACTTCTAATGGATGACTCTCTGGATACAAGCATATCTAATAATAATTTATTTTATTATAAAGACATTAATTATCATAGTTGAAATGAACAAAATCAACAAGAGAAAATTACCTTTGAAGTGAATCACATGACACATGCTATCACCATTAAATAAGCAATATGTACAAATTTAATCATAAAATGCATTTAAGATTTGGATTTAAAAGCTATGCAAAATGTAGTTCCTCACAATATATATATTTTTTTTCTAAGGGTCATGAATTTTGTATAGTCTTAAAATCTAATAACAATACAAATAAAAATAGAATGTCTACCTAGCATTTCTAAATTTCAATACCAATATTATTTTAATAGAATAACATCCTTTTTAAAATTTCATAATAATATTTATAAATTCAATACTATTTATTTTATATTTAAGTCTTGGAAAAGAATAAATTAAAATTTAATAAAATGTTAATTCAAAACATTGACTATAATAAATAATGAATAATATGTCAACCAGTAATGATACACTATAATTTTGAAGTCACTTCACACCATGATACTCATTTCAATTCAAAATATTATAATGACCAAAATTTTTTCAAGTACTAACACCGACTCTTTACTATAACTCTTTATTAAATTATAACTCTCTTCAATATCTAAGTGAGGTATGCAATTTGATTATATTTACTTATAATATTACTATTATATTTTTAATTATATATATAAAATTTTAAATTATTTGGAATCTATTTTATTTTAACATATAACTAGAATTTAAGAAAAGTTGAGATCTTTATTGCATAGTGTGACACATTCTTGATCATTTCATAAATATGCGAGGATGGAATAAAGATTTATAGACTATATATGCATGCTCTGTGGGGTTTTGCAAGGTTAAGACCAATTCTCATAAGAAGAGATAGGCATAACACATTCAATGAATAGGTCTAATCTGTAGATTATCATCCACTCCCACCCAAACCTAGATATTAACTAAAAGATTCTTTTCTACCTAAAAATATTGAATAATTTAAATAATTAAATTATGTTATATTTTATAATTAAATTAAAAATTAAAAATTAAAATAACATATCAATTTTTGGGCGGGGGCCTAGTTTAATTGACTAAAGCATCCTATTGCAAGCAAGAGGTCACGAGGTCTAGTCTTCCCCCAAATTTGTGGTACTTAAGGGCATGTCACACTAGCATCACCAATCATGTGAAAAAAAGTTTACCAAGCACATTGCAGTTTATAGTGGGGCTACCCGATTCCTACAGTCTAAAAAAGGAAAAAAATATATATCAATTTTTAATTGATGAAATATAAGGTAGGGCCTACACTCCTTGTAATATAAAATATAATAAAACTAGAGACACAAAATGTATAGTTTTGCATGAGACCTATCTACATAACAAATTAAAAATAAAGAAGATCTATAACCCTTCAAAACCCAACAAAAGGAAACCTAAAATATATTTTAGCTATATTTAGGATTAACTTGTATAATGACTGAATCTTGTTATCAAATAATTGAAGACTATTTGTGTATCAACTAAGAAATATTGGAACAAAATAGAAAACTTACTATGTAGCAAGTGAAAATTATTGTATAGCAATAAAGAATTGTTTCACAACCAAAAACCTTGTTACATGATAATTGAGGGTTGTTGTGTAGCATCTAAAGGCTTGTTATACACACACTATAATCTATTATAGAATAACTACATAATTAAAACAAAAAATAAAATCTTCTCATAATGCAATAATTAGTGATTAAATTAGGATTGGAGAGCTTCCATCATCTATTAAGAGTCCATTTTGATTGAACCATTATATTCCTAACAAAGTCTCTCAACTTCCATGTTTCTTCCCCTTATCTTCTTGGCTGCTATATCCAAAATGGAAGAGGAGATCTAACACATTTCACTTCCTCTAAGGTGTTCAATTTTTATCATTAATTTCTAGTATAATTTTGTCTTCTTCTAGCCCTTTGGGCTTGGGCATAAAATTTAATTTTCTTTTCAAAGGAATTTATCCATAGAGGCATAATTTCTAGAATTTATTTTTGTTTTCTTAGTCCTTGCTTACCTCGAGGGCCACAATTTTCTTTAGTTTTGATACTTGTAAAAGATATCCAATGTCAAGAACTCATCCACAAATTCATCATAGTCTAGGGATTCCATATCCATTTCACTTGTTTGACGAAAGATCCTCATTAACAATCATATTGGTTTGGTAGATCCTAACTACCTTGACCTTTGAATAATTATTCGAGGAAGAAAACTCAACAACCTTTGGTTTATCTAATATAAACTATCCATGATTTCTCAATAAATTTTGGAGTAGACTTACCAAAATTTGGAATCTATTTCTATATTATAACGATCATGAGAGAAGAAGCTAAAGGGAGTTGCAATCCTTCTTGAAGCGCCCTATATAATTTCACTTAAAATATTCAACTAGAAACCCTTTATAATTAATATATTGGATCCAAGTGGAAAAAATCCAATTTAAGATGGATGGAGTGTGGAAGGGGCTTAGATATAGAGGAAACACCACACTTATAATAAATTTGTAAATCTTCTACAAAAAGCCAATTGATGAAAATCCCTACTTGTTCCCCAAGAAGTTTCAAAAGACCCAAAATTTGTATGATTGAGAGAAGATTGTATAATTTTAATTACATGAGTACATGAGAGAAATATAACCTGACATGATTAAAAAGGGATTCCATGGTTGTAGAAATATATCACTTCCCAAAAAACCATAGATCATTAGCACAAACAAAATCATGGTTAGCTTGACACGAAAATTTAATTGTGAATTTTTTTTTGGAGAGGATAGACACCAAAGTTTCAAAGATATAAGGTGAAGATTCCTTAATCCATTTGTAAAATTCCAACAAGGATGGGATCCTACCCACAAATTTATAAATAATTGAGGATCTTTACAAAACATGAATGCTAGGATTGATTTGGCTTTTTAAAAGTGCAGTGCAAGAAATTATATACCTTTACAATTTCACACTATGTTTGGGTCCCTTAATTTATTGGTCTTAATTAATCTTCTAATTTTCCAAATTATGCATTCTAAAGCCTTGTTTTTCTCATTTTCTAAAAGGGGAATCAACATTAAATAAATGCAATCAATAATTAAATCACCTTGGAATATGGGTGTCCTGGAGTTATAGGCTAGGACCCATTTGCCCATGGGAAAACAAGTCCCCTTTATAGATCAGGACCCATTTTAAAATATGTTTTTGGTGACATTTTAATGATTCAAATTCAACTTGCAATTGTTAGCTTTTGGAATGTAATTTTGATGAAGGGTACTCCCCTTACAATCTAAAACTCACAAAAACAATAGATAATGGCACAAACAAAATGCAAGAAGGAAAGCAAATATTTTCTATTATTACTAAAATGAAAATGAAATTACAACGTTATAATTGCCATCACACGGGCCTTTTGATTACATAAATCTGCAAGTCTGCAAATTAGAACCACCATCTACTCTGCTCTCACCTCCCTCTGTAGTACCCCCTTTACATCCTTTATTTGGAAGGTGTAGCTGCCCTAGAATCTTCTGGAAAGTGTAACTGCCCTAGAATCTTCTAGAAAGTCTAACTTCCTTAGGAAAATATTTTGAAATTTTATTAATTTTGGTATTACAACTTTGCGGGGTCAACTTTTGATCCGACCGTTAGATTTTCTATTATAATACCTTTTCAGAAAGGGCTCGAGAGCCAAAAATTAGGGCCAATAATAATTCTCACTAACAAGAGCAATGGTCTTATCTCAACCAAAATGCCTAGCCAAACCTCCACTATGCTTCTCCTTGATTAGATTCTCTCTCATAGAACTCCTTGGGATGCACAATTGGCTTCCTCTAAAAAACATTCCATCTTGGATTAAGAAATCCAACCATCTTCTCCTATCCAATGTAATAGGTTCCAAACAAGCCTTCCAAGCTTCTGCAAAGTTTGGATCTTTTGGATACAAACTCTTGAGTTCATTGAACCCAATAACCTCTATATTCATCTCTATCAACAAATTTTTCCTTCTACTTAAAGCATCTGCAACTTTGTTTGATCTTCCACTCCCATGCTTCAAAACAAAAGTGTAACTTTGCAAAAACTCAACCCATTTTAAGTGCTTTTAATTCAACTTTCCTTGACTATTGAGATACTGCAAAGCTTGTGGTTAGTATATAAAATAAATTCTTTTGGCAACAAATAGTGTCTCCATTTCTTCAAAATCTAAACTATAGCATATAACTCTTGATCATAGACATGATATTTCTTCTTACCATCATTTAACTTCTCACTAAAATAGGCAACCAACTTACCTTCTTGACTCAAAATAGCTCCTATGGTAGTGCCACTAGCATCACAATCTACCTGAAAGACCTTATTGAAATCTGGAAGTGCCAAAATAGGTTGCTCTATAACTTTCTTCTTCAAAAAATCAAAATTTTTTGCTGCTCCTGTAGTCCACTTAAACTCTTTTCTATCCCCACACATTGCTTCAGTTAGAGGTGCACAAATACTACTGAAACTCTTAATAAATTTTTTGTAAAAGCTTGCTAGACCATGAAATGATCTTACCTCTGTAACACTCCTCGAGGTAGGCCATTCAATGATAGATCTCACCTTCTCTGGATCCATTTTAAGACCCTCCACTAAGACAAAAAATCCCAGATACACCAACTCCCTTTTTACAAAACTACATTTCTTCAAATTAATCAACAACTTCTCCCCCCTTAGCTTCTCAAAAAATTTCTAGATATGCATCAGGTGCTCCTCCAATGTCTTATTGAAAATTAGAATATCATCTAAATAAACAATAACAAGTTTTCCTAATTTTTTTTTAATACCTCATTCATAAGCCACATAAATGTGCTCAGTGCATTGGTTAGCCCAAAAGGCATGACTAACCACTCATACAATCCCTCCTTGGTTTTAAAGGCTGTCTTCCAAATTCATCTCCTTCTATAATACGGATTTGGCGATATCCGCTCTTCAAATCTATCTTCGTGAAGTACTCACCTCCACTCAAACAATCCATAGTCATCCATCCTAGGTAAGGGAAATCTGTACTTGATGGTGATCTTGTTTATGGCTCTAGAATCTGTACACATCCGCCATTCCCCATCCTTCTTTGGCGCTAGTACTGCAGGTACTGCACATGGACTCAAAATCTCTCGAATCAATCCCTTTCATAATAACTCTTGCACTTGTCTGTTCAACTCTTCACTCCCTACTGGAGTCATACGATTAGCTGCCTTATTTGGAAAACTAGCTCCAAGAATCAAGTCCATTTGATGACTAATCTTTCTTACCGAAGGCAAACCTTCAGGTACGTTATCAAAAATAATAGCTTGAAACTCATTCAACAAATCTGAAACCTCTATAGGTACCTTAGTAGTATCTTCTTTATCAACTCTACGGATCAATGCAAAACACATATGCTCATGCTTCATACCTTCTAGGAACTTTCTTCCATCAACCAAACAAATTCTTGCATTACTGCATACCTTTTCCTCTGCCTCCTTCAAGGGCTTCAACTTATGACAAACTCCATCCTTTGTCAAGGAATATGTGTTGGCATGTCCATCATGTATTGCTCATCGATAAAACTGCCACAGTCTGCCTAACAACATATGAAAAACATCCATAGGCATAATATCACATAATACCTCATCATGGTAATTCCCAATCTTGAACTTTACCAGACATTGTTCATTTACTAAGGATTTATAGTCCTGCAACCAATCAATCTGGTATGGGTTTGGATGCATTCTTCTCTCCAATCGCAACTTACTAACCATTTCTTCTGAAACAAGGTTATCAGTACTACCTCCATCAATAATAACATTGCAAAATTTTCCTTCACACTTACATCTGGTACAAAACAAATTCTTCCTTTGAGTTGGCTCTTTCTCCTCATTCAACAAGGCTCTTCTACTAACAAGAACCTCTCCTCTTTCTACATCCTCAGAATGTGAAGACTTAACATCTTCATCTACATGTGCAACATTATCCTCAGGTCTTCTATTTGTCCTTCCTTGATGTTGAGGACACTCATATGCCCTATGCCCTTCTTCTCCACATTGGAAATAGGTTCAATGAAAGCCTCCTCTCCTTGGTCGTCAACTAGATCTTCCTCTTCCTCTTTGGTCTCCATTATGAGGACGATAGGTGTTATCTCCTTTCTGATTCTGGCTGCTACTAGATCCTTTTCCCTTCTTTTGGTCTTCATTTCGACCTCCATATGACCATCCACTAGTCCTTCCACTACAACCTCCACCTCTTTGCTTACTTTCAAACCTCCTATTCAACTTCTCTTCTACCTTCAAAGCAAACTTATATGAATCTTCAATGGTAGACATTCTTACCAGACTCAACTCTTCTTGAATGCTCAGCTTCAACCCATTTATGTAACGAGCAATTTTCTCCTTGTTGGCCTCAGAATGACTTGTTTTGATCAGGACTCGGTAGAATTCTTCTGTATACTCAACAAATTTTCCTGCTTGTTTCAACCCTTACATATTCTTCAACAAATCCAACTCATAGTCCTCAGGAATGGACTATCTTTTCAATTTTTCCACCATCCGATCCCATCTTGTTATTTTCTCTTTTCCTCTTCTATTTCTTTCCAACTGGACTTCTTTCCACCATATGCTAGCATGGCCTTTCAATTTGGCATTTGCAAATTTGACCCTATATGGGTCTTCTTTTTCCTCATACTCAAAATACTCTTCCATGTCATTGATCCAATCGATCAACTCCTCTGGATTTAGGTTTCCAGAAAAAAATAGAAACTTCTATCTTTGGCCTCTTTCCAATCTTGGAAATGGCCCTAATCAGTCTGACTTCTTCGGGATCCATTACATCTGATGCTTCCTCTTCGAATGGCTTTGCATCTTCAGCCTTGTCCTCACTTTCATCTCTTCTTCTAACATTAACTCCTCTTGCAATGCTTGAACTTGTCTTTGGAGGGCTCTAAAACCCTCTTCTATTACCCCAACATTTCTTCCAACACGGTTTCTTTGTGGAGGCATCTTTTCTCACAAACCCACAACCAAAAGTCCTGGTACAAACTGCCTCACGTTCGGCGATCTGTTTACACACTCAGGAAAACCTCGCTTTGATACCTCTTGATGAAGGGTACTCCCCTTACAATATAAAAATCACAAAAACAACAGATAATGGAACAAACAAAATGCAAGAAGGAAAGAAAATATTTTCTATTATTATTGAAATGAAAATGAAATTACAACATTATAATTGCCATCACATGGGCCTTCTGATTACATAAATCTGCAAGTTTGCAAATTGGAGCCACCATCTACTCTGTTCTCGCCTCCCTCTGTAGTCCCCCCTTTACATCCTTTATTTGGAAGGAGTAGCCGCCCTAGAATCTTCTGGAAAGTGTAACTGCCCTAGAATCTTCTAGAAAGTGTAACTTTCTCAAGAAGCTATTTTGAAATTTTATTAATTTTGGTATTACAACTTCGCAGGGTCATAACTATTGATCCGATCGTCGAATTTTCTATTATAATACCTTTTCAGAAAGGGCTCAAGAAATATTGTGCCAAAAAATAAGGCCTAAAGGCCATTCACTTTAGTTTTCCACCAATTTTCAGGTCCATCCAGAGCATCTAAGTGCCTCATAATTGACCCTAAAAATTTTACTAGGATTTTTGAAATTAAAATTTTAATCTCTCAAATGACAAATGGTTTTGAAGTGATTTCTTCGCCATTGGCTTCAAATTACCATTTTGTGTCCAATTGTGCATAAATACAAACTTAAAAAAATAGTAACCCTACCAAATTTAGCCCTTATTGAAAAAAAACAATATTTTTTTTTTGGGTGATACAAGATTGCTTTTACACCCTAGATCCTCCTACATCAATTTTCTTGTAAATTAGATAAACACCTATAAATACATAGTCTTTTTATCATTTGAAATCCATCTAGCATTAAGAAAAAATTCAAGAGAAAATATCATTTTCAAGAGCATTCAAGAGCAAATTTATTAGTATTTTGTTGTAGCAATCAAGATCCTAACATCATGTCCAAGTTTATGTGTATTCATTTCATCTTGTGAAGGCTAATATGCATTGTTGATCCTAAAGCATCCAAGCATTTCAATTATCCAAATCAATCAAACAAAGCAAGATCAAATTCCTTTGGAAAGATGCGTTTGAATTCAGTCCTCTAAGAGAAGCCATTGAAGGGTGGTGAGTTGTAGCAAGCATTGTTCATTCATAATTTCCTTCCTTTTCAATTATCTTTCTCTCAAGGTTTAATTACCAAATTGGGGTTTGACTAAGGCAAACCCCTATACAAACAAAAAAAACAATTTTCCCTTTTTGTGTATGTGCAAATTATAGGTTGAAGAAGAATTGAAGAGATATTAAAGGAGCAATTTTGCATTGCTGCACAAATTGTCATCATTGTTGTCAAGCCATGAAAACTAAGTTGCATAATTTATTTTTCATCACTCCAACAATGGGACCTATGTCAAACAAAAGCTCAGATCTTGTACCAAAGGACCCCAAAAGTTGGTTTGGATCCTTGTACAAAGACCCATTCGCCCTTGGGCGAATGAGTCCTTTTAGGCACATAAAAACCAAATTTTTCTGAGTAGGTTTGTTGTCCTCTACACTTCCCAAATCCACTGGTAAACTATTATTTCTATTTGTCAGTTTTTGGGATCTTGCATTTTTAATACTAGGGCATATAGGATCATTAAGTTAATCATTCTAAAATATTTCCAAATCCACTTCCACCCCCCAATAGATGTACATCTAGGTTTGATTGGCTCACCTTTAAGGATGCAATTTAATTATTTCACCTTGTGATCTTCATCTCAATGAAAGTTAGGAAAAGGCACCATTGAATCCTAGGTTCTTTGCATGAAGGGCAATCCTAGGTTCTTTGCATGAAGGGCCTATGATCACCTTTTTCTACGTTTCAAAAACATAGAGTTTTGCAAAGAAGGGGGAAAGCAAAATTGAGATATCTCCCAAGAGGTTATAATTCATAGACTCCTTGGTCACTTCCAGAGGGTATAATTCATAGACTCCTTGGTCACTTCTAGGTGTTTCTAAGTGCTTGCATAAATGTGATTTTATGAAAGGGTATCACTTTGATTTGTCTAACTTGTAAACACCAAATTAAGATGAGACACTTGAAGGAATGAAGATAAGGGTAGGAAGATATTGGTGATCCTCTTATAACAAAGTGAATTTACAAAAAAGGCCCCACAAATGTGAAATGGGTTGGTGGTATTTTTACATCCTTGATAAATTTCTTGGCACTTAGCCCAACCACCTTCACAGCAGTAAGATCAAATATGTCTTCATTTGAGTGATGATTATTATCATCTTTGTAGAGCCCTATATTTTCCTTGGGACCTCAACCAATGTGCACTCAAAAACCCTTGTGTAGGGTAGATTTTACTAGGTATTATTACTTCCAAGATCTCCTTCACTTATATTTGTATCTTTTTTATAGCCTCATCTTTACCCTTTTATTCTTTCTCTTCCACTTTCATCATTCAATTTTCAACCAATCAAATATTTAACAATGATGAATATTTTTCATATGACAATCTAAAATTTTAATTATTTTAATAATCAGATTAAAAGTAAGAAACTTTCGATCATTTAAAAAAAAAAAAAAAAAACTTTCTAGCATCTTTATAATCACTCCCAAAATACACAACTATAAACTGTTAGTTTGATCATCTGAAATCCAGAATCAATTCTTTTTAAGAGAACAAAATGTCCCCCAATTATAATCTCATTAACTTTGATAAATACCCCACAAAATTGATATATTACTATTTTGATTTCTTTACAGACTGTAGACAAATAATATATGCTTCAGAGGATTCAGTGATAAAGTAGACCATTCACTGTCAACTTTATTGAATAAAGTTGCTTCCATGTTTTCTATCTTCTTGATTCTCAACTTTTCAGATATGTAATCATATTCTCCCATGACATTCGTTTGGAAATTCAGAAAATACCCACCTCGATGCTGATAAATGTTTCAGGAGGAACTATTCAAACAAGTGAACGACGTCATATCATATCAAACTCAGTTTCTGCCATGAAATGTGTATTGAGATTGGCCACTTAAACGAACGGTTAAGTTACCTTCTATAGTTTAATCATTCCATTTAGTAATCATTCAGTATGTACGTAGGGATACAAATTATTCTGAAACTTCTCAGTGGCAACAGATTTAGTTTTAATCTGTTATTATTTGCTCTGCGAAATAGTTGAGAAGGGATAACCCATTTGTCTTATCAAAATTATCCATCTTACTTTCAAAACATGAGCTCAAGTGATGTGCTTGACTACTCATATACATTCAAAATATGCTTATTTCAAAATGAAAGAAAAAAAAATACAATCTTTGAAAAGACAGTTTATTGTAAGGCAATTTGTGTAACGCCCGGCCAATCAGATCAAGTTGAATGGCTGATCACTGTGGATAGTTTCTTGTTTCAAACTAATGTTTCCTGTGAAATAAAAGTTTGTTGACGATTGTAAAATTTCATTGTCTTTTACTTGTTCACATTTATGGTTTCTTTTTAATTTAAAAAGAAGTCGACATTACTAAAAATAAATTGAAGATTAAGTGGACCATTCATTATCATGAAAGATGGGTTCTTGTGAACCACTATTCATGAAACATGGGCCAATAAATCTGACTCGTAAAACTATATGGTTGAATCCTGATAGCAATATCATAATTTGACATGCTGTGAAAAATACCTCCTAATTATAAATTGAAGACTGTTAATTTTATGTTTCATCTGGAAGAAGTTTAATGTCTAACATCATTTTAAGGGAATTCAAAATGGAGTCTTTAACATAAGAATCTGATTTTGATGCCATTTTAAGTGAATTTGAACTTCAATTTTCAATATGATAATCCTTTGAAATTGCCATTTGAGTAGTGTTGGTTCTCCAATCTGCTATCAATAATTTTTAAGAAGTTAATAAATTTTTGTGTTCAAAGTCACTGATAAAATGGGCCAATAAATTAGAGATGAATATATCTCTCATGTGCTATACAAGATTTAGATGTTTAAATCTTAAACAATATTGAATTTTGTATAAAAAATGAGATTATCACAATGAATAGTAAATAATTTGTTCATGCATATAAGTAAGAATTTGAAAATGTTTTCACAATTCAACTTTCCTATTACCCTCAATACTTGGACATGAATATAACACCTAAACTACTAACATGTAACACTTAAGTGTGATTCTTCATTCTAAATATTTTAGTGGATAGGGACATTAAAAAGATTGGTGCATGCTCCTTATGATTACAAAGTTTGATAGTTGCAAACATATTCTATCCTAAAAAAATCAATTATGTGGTAAATCAATAGAATATTATTGCTTTATAATAATTTGAACTCCTAAATAGAACAACTTCAAGATTTAACTATTGAAATGCTAGTGCCTTACAATGACATAAAACCCAATGAATTGCTACCCATATTCTACTTAGTAATCCCTTATTAATATTTTAACCCCACTTACTATTTAGAAAGACTTATTACCCTCCTTGAAGGTATGCAAACTAAACAAACGAACCTTCCATTAGATTTCTAAATTTCTTTAAAAATGCACTTCTCTTCAAGAGTTAAATAATGTGGTAAATGAGACAATATGAATGCCAATTTTTAATCATCTCAATTTCAATAGAGTTAAATTATTATTACAACACATGCCAATAAAATTCATATCATTATTATCCTTAAGAAAAAAATTACAATTTTTTATAGAATTTCTCTTCACAAGCCTTTTCTCTCCAAAATCACCCAACCCTTACAAATGAAAAAGCCTTTACAATATATAGATCCCTTTTGAAAAAATAAGACACCTATTATAAATTTGGAAAAAAATAAAACATCACATTGTTGGAGATCTTCTCTTTTCATCCACATTTTGTTTTTAAATTTGTTGCCTTCCACTTTGCTTTTACATGTATTTAAAACTTAAATATTTAAAATAATACAACTTCTAGAAGCCATAAATTTTGATTCAAGTACCTATTTGACCTCCTATTGTTAGAGCTATTGTTACTATAGTTTTTGACTCTCCCTATTTAAAAACCATGACCACCTATATAGTTTTTGACTCTCCTTATTTAAAAACCATGACCACCTATACAAATTTTGTCTAAGTTAAAACTGAAGAAGAAACAATCAATCTCTCTACTTCCTCACCTTAGGGAAGTGCTTCTTCTTCTCCTAAATCTTCTCTTGGTAGGGACACACATGTTTCATAGGGTGGGGCCCTAATCCATTTGATCTTTGACATCACAAACCTTGACATCAAAATTAGTTTGCACATCAAACTAAAGCTCTCATAAACAACTTGTTGTGTGTCATGCAAATCATCTTGGCATATGTCAAAGATAAAAGATGCATATTATGGAGCATCCTTATATGGATCACTACAACATGGGCACATTTTTTGACATTCCAGTTCAGTACATTAGAACACACCTTGGTATCATAGAAACAGGGATCATATGCATCATTAACATCCAAGAGATGAGTAAATGCATTCATCTCAGGTTCAAAAACATATTCTGATGCATTCTTCTCATCATCATTCAACTCAATGCAAAATACCTCAAGAGTAGGCTCAATCAATTCAACATCAATAGGGACAACAGAAAGACACCCATGTGCATTGGTATCTTCATGTGCAATATCAGTTGATATGTGTGCTAACCCAAAAGTGAAAGACTCATTGCTAGCTAAAAACTCCTCATTAGCAATAGAACCAGAATCTTCATTTTCTTTCACATAAATGCTTTCCTCAAGGGATGAGAACATGTCCATGTGCACACTCTGAAGATCAGGAGCATCAAACAAGAAACAATTGTACTCAACTTCACACTCATTAACATGAGATCCACCATTATTTTCACTTCTTCGCTGCTCTACACATGGATCAAGAATTTTTGTAGTATCAACACAATCTACAACTCTATTGTCATGTGAATCAACAAGCTCTTCAATATCATCCATGGGTAATAATGTTGACTCAAAATCCATATACTTCTCACAATGTGCTACTTGATCAGCCCCAATTGAATCCCCTATTTCACCATCATGTACATCATCGTCCTCTTCATGTATCACAAACATTTCTACTTCTACTTCATATAAACAATCATGAGTAGCAAGGACACAAGCACATTCATAAACATGTTTATCATATTTAGCATTATGTTCTGAATCAACATATTGATCATACACATATTTATCTTCAATTTTTGCATCACTCACACAATGAACATGCTCCTTTGATAGCGAACCCAAATTACATTTTGTGTATTCACCACATGCACTTTGTTCCTTCACTTGTGGACAAGTGACATCATGAGCATCTATATCATTGCATTATTCAAGTGAGGAATGTGCTTCTATATCATCCCAGAAAAGCAATTATAGAAGTTGAGAAAGCCAACTTCACACCCTAAAGATCACCGCATGCAAATAACCCCACAGAAAGAAGAGATGGAGAAAACAAGCAAGGGTGCTCTGAAAGTTGAAAAATGTATTCATCCGAGAGAGAGATAAATTACAATGATGAATCCTTATAAAAGGATATTGTGCAACCCTAAAAGAAACCCTAATAGGTAGACATTTAATAATTAATATAATTATTAAATGTCACAAAATGCAAACTAAAGTGAAATCTTAAGAGAGGAATAAAGGTAATTTAATCAACATGATTAAATTAAAACCTTTACTCTAACACCCCCCCTTAAGATGAGAAAAAGTGCAGTTACAAACATGTGCAAGAAAGCAAAGGTAACTACAATGAAAGAAAGTAAACTTGGGTCCCGACAACAAGGCCTGATCAGGTACCCAATTACAACCAAATCTCTGTAAAGTGGAGAAATAGAGAAAACCTCATGGGAAAAACTCTACTCCAAAAAGAGATGAAAGAAATAAATGCACTAATAATAGAAGGATAGGAGGTGGATAACATAAGACCCCCCATAGACAGCTTCTATCATATAAGTACATGTACAATGGTCTCCATAGGAGAAAAAGAAAGAGACTAGAAGGCCCCCCACAATGAAGAAACTCTGTCGCACATATGGATGCCTGAGGTAGAATCCAGAAAGAGATCCTGAAGCGGCATATAATATTCCTCCCCTTGGGAAGAAATGGATCCAAAGGACGAAGATGAAGAAACCCTGTGAAGAGAGAAGAATCAATCTGTCTCAAGATGTGTGCCATAATAGGATGCTGAAGAATCTCTCTGTCTGAACTGAAACAAAAGATGTCAAATCCAAACTGAACTGAAGACTCAAAAACTGCAACCTCTGAATGCACAGATGATGGTGGGCTAACAGCTGGAATATGGCTGTCAACAAAGAGGAGCTGAAAATCCTCAAAGTAATCCTCCAGATCTGCAATATAGGACTCTACAAACAAAGACGAAATGCCTGCAAGATAAGAATCCCAAGTAGCCATGTCTGAAAGATGTATGATGTCCTGCTTAGCTAAATCAATAGGAGCCAAAGAAGAGGCAATATCAAACTGATCAAGAACAATAGGAGAAGATGCTGATACAAGTATAATCTCAGTCTGAAGAGTAGGAACTATGAGACAATCCTCTGATTCATCAGAATATGTAAGGGTGTCTAAATACTGAAGTTCCTTTAAAGTATCATGATCAAAGGGTGTGTTCTCTCTCCAACCAATGGGTACAAGACAATCTGAAGCAGGATCCTCTGGGAATGGAGAAAGACTGAGGTCTCCATAGATCTCCCAAAGACGTGTCCAAAGTGAGTGAGGACAATCAATGCTCGATATAGCCCACACAGTGTCAGAATCAACACTAGACAAAATAACTCCTACTATGTGATTTCTAATGATATCCCAAGCTAGTTTTCCCTCTGAAGTTGCTGGTTCAGGTATGAGATCATACAAATAAGGCAAAAATTTAAGCCACCTACAATGTGTAAGTATACCCTTTGCCCATGACTCATAATTACCCCGTTCCAGAAATACAACTGAAGGGTGAGTAGAAAAACCCATGATAACTCTTCAAATTACAAAAAACTGAGAAACTGACCTCAATACTGATAAACCAGATCAAATAAAGCCATCCCATGCAAACAAATCATTTCCAAGTGCTGAAACGTCCAAGTAATTGACAGATGTGTGAAAACACAAAATACTGAATAAAATGTACCCGTGTAGATTCTGGAAAAATAAATGACAGATCTGGAAGGAGAACAGAAACACCTTTCCAACGCCTCTTCTTTTGCGAAAAACGGAGTCCGTATGCAAAAGTTATGGCTCCAGGAGTGCAAAAATATTGTTCTGACTTTGACTGAGAAAAACAGCATCAAAATGGAAAAAAATGAAAATCAAACCTACACCATCAGATTGGTGCTGGAATCTTCTTTCCAATGGTATCTCGCTTTGAAAACGGGAGATCATAATTTCCATTTATAAATCTCGAATTTTGTAAAACCTCCGAAAATGCACAATTAGGTTCTGTGAGCCCTCGGGCCAAAAGCCCCCGGTCGCAGGCTGTAGGACCAGGGCTACGGCTGTTCTGGTCACCAACAATGACCACCGCAGGGCTGATTGGGCCTGAGGGGCTGAATTGAGCCCCGGCCGCCGGCATAAGACCGCTGCTAAGCAACAAAGCTCCTAGGTTGAGCGATGGGCTCCTGGCCGGGCTGATGCGACCTCACCTGAGTGTCAGAGGGGCCCTGGGCTGGTCAGGAGCGGTGCTCGGTGGAGCTCTACCGGGGAGCGCCATGAGCGGGCGAGCTTGGTGACCGCTGCGCCAAGCAGTGGGCGGCTCTGATGCAGAGGCCTATGGAGGCGACGCCTCGGGTGGCCGCCGGGTGGTTCCCCCTTTGAACTGCAAGCGTAGAAACGAAAACCAAAAAAATGGTTTTTTTTGATTTTTTTTTTAATTTCTGACCT
Organism: Sequoia sempervirens; assembly: GCA_007258455.2. Classification (NCBI taxonomy): domain Eukaryota; kingdom Viridiplantae; phylum Streptophyta; class Pinopsida; order Cupressales; family Cupressaceae; genus Sequoia; species Sequoia sempervirens. Next base: position 677,029,741 of record VDFB02000003.1, read on the forward strand.
CAAAAATCATGCCTGGGGGCCGTACGACCCTTGAGCAAAAAAATTGCCTCCTAGATCAACTATGCCCAAATAGGTCAAACCATATATGAAAATATGGGTTTTTGGCCGCTTTGAATCCAACCGTGAGGTCCGTTTGGGCCCAAAATGCACCCAAAAAATGGAGTAAGCTAGATCCACTCAAAATCAGCCAAAAACTTCTGAAAGCCCTATCAAACCCTCAAAGCTCCAAATTCTTTAGAAATCAAACAGGAAGCAGCAAGTATGGAGCTCTGATACCATGTAGAAGTTGAGAAATCCAACTTCACAGACCCCGAAGATCACCTGCATGCAAATAACCCGTCACAAAAAGAAGAGATGGAGACAAACAAGCAAGGGTGCTCTGAAAGCTGAAAAATGTATTCATCCGAGAGAGAGATAAATTACAATGATGAATCCTTATAAAAGGATATTGTGCAACCCTAAAAGAAAACCCTAATTAGGTAGACATTTTATAATTAATATAATTATTAAATGTCACAAAATGCAAACTAAAAGTGAAATCTTAAGAGAGGAATAAAGGTGAATTTAATCAACATTATTAAATTAAAACCTTTACTATAACAAACAATCACAATAAAAATACCAACCTCATCATGATTCTTGTCACAAGAAAAAATATCACTACACAAACCATGTTCAAAATCTTTAGAATGAAAGCTTGAGGCTACACTTTCGGGATCATAATCACTGGTTTGTAATGGAAAATCAGCAACACATGCATTGTAATTGCTGATCACATCATGACATGGAGTAACACCTGGTATCTCATTTACTTCTCCATCATCTGAGATATCACAAGAGAAGCATTTCTGCATATTTACTTTATTATCATCCCATGCATATTTTTCTTCATCATTGCTGCAAGGATCTACACATGTGTTGATTGTAAGCTGATTACAATGTTCATCCTCTGATATATGACAATATGGATGTTCATCTTCTTAGATATTCTCTTCACTTGTTTGCATTGTTGTCTGATTTTTCTCAAGAGGACAGTTGTTGTCTCCATTTTGAGAATCCACATTTTGCGCATAATCACACTTGGCTGATTCTACAATCCTTATCCAATTAGGAATTTGATCAAAGCTACGGGGCTTCAATTCCTTTGGAAAAGTACTCAGCCCAGATTCATAAATCTCACAAAACAAATCAATGAGCACAAAATCCTTAGGTCTGAAATCTTTGGGGACTTCTATCAAAGCATACAAAAATCTCAAAAATAGTTTATATGATGATTCTCCCTCATGTCTCTTCATTTCATACAATTCTTGCACTAAATATTTTTGATCAATAGTGCTCAAATTTTGTTGACATTCAACTTGGAGCTCACTATGATCTTCATACTTTGATGATGGAGAAATCATAATAGTAGAAGCATTGTTATCTTGACAATCATTTCCATTATTTGATCCTTGAATTCTATTTGCATGAGGTGTGTTGGGATAACCAACACTTGCAGCCAAATACCCTTTCATCATTGATTATTTCAAGTTGTTCTCAATATCCATGGCATTTTGATATGCCTGTTGTAATGTTGCAGGCTCTTTATCCCTTAATAGATAGCTTATCTTGCTATCAAATGCACCAAGATAAACAACTAAACACTCAACATCATTTGGCCTTATGTGTTCAGGGATATTTCTTATTACCTTTGTAAATCGAAGATTGAAAACAGGGACCAACTCATCTTTGTTTTTATGGATGTTATTAAATTTTTGTCTTACTGAATGAGGATTAATCCTTTCTCCAAACTGTTCTATGAATGCAGCCATGAACTCATTCCATGAAGAGATAGAACAAACTAGTAAATATGAAAACCAATCTCTAGCATCTTTCTTCAGAGATTGAACAAAGAACTTCATGACAACATCTTCATGACTTATCTCAAAATATCCTATCAAATCAAAAAATTCTTGCAGATGTTGAGTTGATGATTCCGATCTTTTCCCTTTGAACTTTGGAAAACGTTCCCTAACTTCATTAAGAACAGGGTTTGGGAAACCTTCAATACCATTAAAATTCAATGGTCTATATCTTTCTACAGAGAAACTTCTTTGATGATATGAGAAGGGCTGCACACTCGGATGCATAGGTTGATGATACATTTTCTTACACCCCTTTACAAACTTCAAATATCAACTCTACAGTTGATCACTGCCCTATTTCTTGCTTTTATCATGACCTTAATATATTATAATGCATAACTCAAATACAACTACATCTAAGATCTCTCTAATGGGAATATTTTAAGAACAAGCATACTTCTTCATTACAACCTAAAAGCTTCAAATTATAGCTCAGAAGTATGAAAAATAAAATACCACTACATTTCCCTTTCTTAGTGCTTAATTCACTTAATAGGGAATCAACATTTTTTCAACACTTGAATACTTCTCATAAACTGCTTTCAAACATAATAATACTTTGTTTAAATTTATGAGAATACTTGGAAACTTGGAACAACTGCTAACCTTTCTTCTTGACTAATTTTTTTTGTAGATCTGAGATTTTCTTCAAATCTTCAACACATTCTTTGGACAGAGTTGCCACCTCTCTTCATAGAGGACTGAACTTCAACCAGTATAAAGCTCCTTCAAAAATGAATTTTCTTTTGGGTCTTCTTCCATAGTAGAGTCACACAAATTCTTTGAAATTCTTTCTGCAACAAACTCGCTTCTAGGTATAAACTTTCTATTTGAACCATGTTCAAATTCAACAAATCCTTGACTCCTTTCCCAAAATGGATAATCCCTTTGATTCTCCCCTGCTGAGTCAGCTTTAACTATTGGTTCCCAACCAACATGCAATGAAATCCCAAAAAGTAGCCACTCTCTCATATTGAGACCAACGTATTGATGTGGCCAATGGACAAGATTCAGTCAGAGACTAAAATATCCTACACTTTTAGCTCTATTAAACCAAGGAGGGTAATCCCAATTACTATATTTATAGGTACTTGTGTGCTAAAGTACCAAATACACTATAAATATTTGGTTCTCCTCTAATTGTTTGAGAGATACAATACTCTAAAGACTTGGATGACCTCTATAGTAATGCCTCATTTAAACATGAGAGTTGTGATTCATTAATGCTCAACACACAAATGTGTAGAGATACAGAAGTAAATTTAATTTAAAGTTGTAGCTGCTCACAAAATAATCACAAGAAATTGCAACATCAAGAGACTAGTGCCATATTCTAGGGTGGAGTCACCTAAATCAAATAATTTCAATCTCATTATAACATCCACTCTGTCATAACTATTCCTATCAGATGATTCACTACACCATTGATAATAGAGACTAAACCAGTCATACTTTATTTATCCAATCACAGAGTTGCACAAATATTCATTCTTGTTGGTAAAATTTAACTTAATCCTTGAATAATAGTAATAAAAATGAACAAACACTTAGGGAAATACAAGAAGATGAACAAAAAAACCCTTGATTTCATTATATTCATAACTTATGCAATGTCTACAGTGGAGAAAATTGTTCAAGAATATCTTGTCATTTATTTATCTAACATGATAGTGCTTCAATTACATTATCAATTAGAAGACTCAGAAAAAACTTTAGAAACCAAAAATCATACTATACATTTCAGACCTTGTTACAATAGTATTCCCATCAGACCAAGCAATGAACAACATCCTTTCTGAAACATAAAATTTGCACTTAAGGAAAGTTAAAAAACCTAAAATGAAGATCAAAAGAAGACACATGGCATATTTAGGTTCATTGATCTGCAACTGTCTTTACTTGTTGAAGACTCTTCAATCTACTCTTGCATTCATGCATCATCATTCACCTGTAATAGAAAAATATTCCTCCTTGGAAGACACATCATTCCACTTTTATTTACTATAGAAAAATATTTTCTTATGGAAGAATAAAATTCTTCCATGTTCACTCTTTACTTCACTAGGTTGCAAATATTCTCCTCTGTAGAAAAATTTCACCTTTACTCTCTATTTTCCCATGTACATTACACTATTCATCTCCAATAAAATAAAGCATTCATCTCCAAGAAAATAAAGCACTCAGACATTATAAAGGGGCCTTTTAAAATTTATTTCCCATCATGCACCCATCCTTTAATATTTAATTTAAAAGTTCTTTAAAAATTTTACCCAGCAACCTTCAAAAATAATTGCCACTTACATGAAGTAAATAAAATTTATCTCAAAAATTTTTATTTTTGCAAATCACTCCTTTTAAAATATTTTCCTTGAAACAATTTATCTTGCAAAATAAATTTTACCTTTACCCCAGTTTGCATATTTTATTTAAAATATTGTCCTCCCTGGTAAAAATTTTACTCATACCATTTCATTCACCCCTTCAATGAAAATGGAAAATAAAATTACCCATTCCTCTTAAATTTTCACTTTGCATCTAAAATGTTAACCTCTCTTCAAATAATGAAAACCCAAATTTTATCTATGCCATTTCATGTTTTATTGATTTTCCTTTAATCACTTTGGTTAGGCCCACCATTGCACATCATAAATGTATTTGGGAATGAAAATAAAAACTAAAATGAAAATATTACTGGATTGCACATCTCTCATAAAAAATAAAATGAAAATATTTGATTAGAGATGCTCGATAAAATCAACACAACCTGGTCTTATCACACACCATAGATGTATTTGGGAATGAAAATTTCCATTAGTGATGAACGATGGAGAAAATAAAATTTTCCCATCGCTGATAGGATTTGGAAAGGAAGCAACATAATCATGATAAGCGATAGGGCATCAGGGGATTCCACACTTTGGCTACATTACATTCAACTATTGCACCATAGATCTTTAGCACATTGAAAAAAAGTTTTCAATGGTAAATAAGTAGCTCAATCTTCATTCTCATAGCAATCTTGGATATATAGGCTTTCATTGTTGGTTGGCTGAATATAGAGAGAACTCAGCTACAACACATCACTTTGATGCACTTCCATGAACCCTTGCAGCTGTGCATTTACATTTTAAGTTTTAATTCCTCTTCTTTATTTTTAAGCTACAGAAGGCTCTTTACCTGTGCATTTCAGCTTTGATCGATTTTTACCATCATCAATTAATAATATTTGACATTTTATAGCCTCATCTTTACTTTGCACAAACACCTATGGGGAGACCATCACACATCTCTCCTCCAACCATAAAATGGAGAAAGTTATTAGCGATGGGCACTCATCACTGATATGATGAGGAAGGAGATCACTCAATCCACAATGGGCGATGGAGATAAATCACCATCGCTCATCATGAATGCAAATAGGATATGCAAATGAAATCACTGACTAGCGCTGGAAGTTTTGTCATGAAGTTGTGCTATCATGTTGTCATGACTTCAGCTAATAGAAAGAAATAATTAAATTTTTTTTTCCTCCCAGAGATTTGAAATTTCATTTATGTTTTCCCTAAATGCATCTTTTACAAATACACAATATTTTAAATATTGGCAGTTGAGAACATTAGAAAATATGCAAATTTAAATTATTCCTGCAACCCAAATGGAGACTGCAAAAAAATAGTGACCCATGGAGCCAATATTTTTGTGTGCGGTCAATCAATTATTTAGAGAAAACCTATTTCCACAAACTTCTCCCAACCATAAAAAATTAGGTACCTCCTTTGAAAACTAGCCCTCAAGAAGTGTTCACCGCAACAAAAGTACATTTAAATGATGTATTAAATGACCTTAAATCATGATGAAAATGGAGGTGTAGATGTTTCAAACCCAAAAATGAAATGGGTTTTCATTAGAATTGTAAAGTTTGAAACTTTCCATAACACCATTTTTGGCCATGTCGCGATCATAAAGCAATTAAATAAAGCATCAAAACTTATCGTAGAGGTGCGAAATTGAATAAACGTGTAGAAATTTGACCCCATAATGCAATGTAAATGAAAGCTCAGAAAAAGAGATCCTGAGGTGAAATTTTATTCAATGTCAAAGTTGCTCAATTGGCCATTTCTACAACCACACCTGTTCAGAAACAATCAAGGCTCTCAAAGTCACCACTTCGAAAAAAATATCAAAACAACTTCTGGGAGAGTTGCCAGTGGACACACTAGGTCAGTTGGGTACACTGAATATGTGTGGAAGATGGCTTTGACCTGATCTGATCACATGTGTGAGATATTAATGCTCAAAGTTTCCTTCTCTGAAAATCTAGAAATGCTAATTTTGAAACACTAAAAAAGTTCATTTGGAATGGGCTATGAAAAAATAACAAATGAAAAGATAGGGGGCTACAAACCTACCAAGTGGTAAATAATAATATATACAATCACAGGGAATAACCACTTTTTCATGTAGGTTAAAAGGTTGCAATATAAAAATTCATATGTGAGTCTACTTTCTATAGATTTGACAATATCCAGCTTGCGAATCTGAACTTTTTGTAAACAGATTCAAGCTGGAAAACATATAAAATAGATTCATGGGGTTATTCCAACTAACATGGGGCTTCATAAATATGTAGAGAAAATCCAAAATATTAGTTGGACTTAATACTCAGCAGGCACAAAGATACAACATCACAAAGATGGCTTATTTAGAAAGGTACAACATGTGTAAATAACAAACCAACTTTTGGACCTTGAAACTAAGACTTCAAAAACTCACCAAAACTAATCCAAGGAAGTTGCAAATGGTCACACACCATCTTTGATAGGTTCTCAACACTTCCCCAAAGTGATTTTTCATGACAATTCATGAGTATCAAATTATAAGCTCCCAAAGTGAGCTACTTAGGCCTATTCTGTAGGGTAGTTCTGAGTGCATCGGGCAAAATTGTACATGGGCCCTCAAAAATTTAGCCAAAAATTGGAGGTCTGAACAGATCCAAAATTTAATGTCTGGTGGCTAACAATTGATAGGGTCATGTGGAAGTTGTGTCAATTGGATCCTGGGATAATTGTGTTGTCACTTTAAGGTTGTTTGATAGTGCAATGGTCGTTGTGCTACACTCCCCCATCAAAGGTCCAAAAATTCTACATCTTGAATTTGATGTATGAGAAAACTATTTGTCATATGTGTGCAAGTGTATGAATGATTTAAAGCCTAAATGATGAAGGAAGATGGCCACAAGTCCATTTTAGATCTAGACACATTGCTCAAGGGTGTTTTTGTTGATCCTCAAGCTATTGGGACATTATTGACCATTTTATGCCTATGTGATAGTCATCAGATAGTGTTATATAGAATTTGTCTGGTTAGGTTCTTGAAATGGTCGTGTTTGATGCTTTAAGCTTACAAGATAATGTCTCAATTGTCGAATCACTTTCAGTCAAAGGAGGTTTCAAAAGGAATATATATTGTGCCTGCTGTCTAATAGTGCCATGTGTCTTATGTGCACAAGATTAAAAATGCTTTGTGAAGGAAGGATATGGGAAGTGCACTATTGGTTCACTCCAACTCTGGAAGGTCATGAGATCTACCTTAGATAATGCCACATGTCTTATGAGTGTAAGTTTAGGAATGATTTGAGAAGGAAGGATTTGAGAAGTGCACCATTGGTTTTCCTCTTATTAAGGTTTGGGTGCAAAGTTTAGGGATGATGTCATGGGTAATTAAGAACTACTTGGAGTTACAATATTTACAAGTGTTAGAAGAGCTTTCTAAATTATAGTGAATGTTACTTTTGAGACCACTACAATCTCTTGTTTTATATCCCTTGCGTATGAAAGCTTAATGAAGGGTAATGAAGTGATTTTTTCAGCATTGTCTTTGGTTCACCATTCTAGAGCCTTATGTAAGATTTCATGTTTATATGTGTATAAATGGAAACTTACTAAAAATAAAAATGATAAGTAATTTTTCCACTTTTAACCTTTGAAACTTACAAAAAATAGATTTTTTTTTTTAGGGGATGCAAGATTGCTCTTACACCTGAAATGTTCATGCATCACTTAATTAAGTATACCGACATACATATATTATTAGAACTTTATACAGAATCTTGACAAAAATGAATCACGAAACACCCTTTATTCCCTTTATTATTTTTAACATTTCTTTGTCTACAACATAATTATCCGAATTCATATTTCTATATTTATTTATTACTTTACTTTCAAGGTTATTACTCTACTTCCTTTTAGCTCTACAGCTACATTAATCTATTCGTAATTAAACAAAATGATGTTGATGAATACCTGTAGAAAGTATGCCACGTAGAAGGTAAACGACTTTTAATGGCCTTTGACGGAGGTCATAACTATCCGTTACTTGATAGTGAATAATTGGTCGTCTTGTATGTTAACGTGGATTGCTCAATCTCTAGTTCGAATCTTATTATTGTAAAGCGGTTTCCACTCAATCCTTAAAATCCGAAAAGACTCTCAACAGTAACTAGCTTCTCATTAAAGGACAGGACAAGCTTATCAAAAAAGAACTCCCGTACATTAAATCCAGACCATATCTTGACTTTTGTAAATGTGGAAAACAAGCAGATCTCAAATACTTTTTATATTTAAAATGTTCTTTATTATCTGCCATTTATATTACAAGATTTTATGCGTGCCTGCCACCGAGAAAGCACTAAACTCAGTATCACAATCAGATATAATGACATATATTCTACCTGTAATGGTTTAAATACAGGCAATCGCTCGTCTATCAATATTATACTTTAAAGTCTGGAAGTTACGCATGGCTCCTGATATTGTTATATGAACCTTATTTGGGAGTTGCGAAGGCTATGGTTTTGGATCAAGTAGTTCCATCCTCTCCCTCAATGGCTTCCGAAACCTTAGTTTTAAAAGAATGTAGCAGAATATATTCTAGGAGAAGATTTCTGATGTCATTGAGGAGAGGTCAAAAGCAACTATGATCCATTGGTTTTATATCATTTGTTGATATTAGAAATATTGAACTTCTATGTTTTCTTCTTATTTTTTTATTTGTAAAAGCATAAAATGTTAAATGTGCATCATTAATATGCTAGAAAAACATTTTGGTATTGCTATATATAATTAATCTAAGAGTTATAGTGCTCTATTCATTGTAATTGAGTTTATTAGATTGATATGAGAAATTTAATAGTAATCATTAAATGAAAATTTTAAAAAATAAAAAGAGAATAATAATTTTATCATATTTTTGTAAGAATTACATGTAAAATTTCTTTAAAATCTTTAACCAATGAAATATATAATATTTAAATAGAATGAACTATTAGTTTTACAAGTGTTGTTACGTGTAAAAAGATTTGTAAAAAAATAACACATAATTAACAAAATAATTTCATATAAAAGTAATATATTGAGCTAAAATAATTGAACATATATGCTCATTTAAAATACTACTCTTATCTGATTTAATTTTGGTTGTTATTCCAACGCATTTTTCGAGACTTAGAAGGTATATACATTTTTAAAAATATAACTAGTAATAGAGCTCTATATTATGAAAATTCTTAGTTGAATATGAAATGCAAAGTCAATATATGTGAACAGTCATCAAACATATTCCTTTTTAGTGGAAATTGTAATATTATTGAGTTAAACTATCATTAGTAATATACTCGTTATCTCCTTGAATAATTTCAATTACTTATATGTATCATTCATCTATTTATTGATATGTAAGTAAAAAAGATTCATAGTTTTTTTACCTATAGTTTCATTTGATTTAATTCAATGTAATGGTTTAGTTTTATCTTAATTTTTAATTTATTTGTTGTGGTGTATTTATTCATAAGTATACTTGAATTTATTAGCCACACATTTATATTTTTTTATGGTGAATTAACAATTAATTTTACATTATTTTTTAATCTCTATAGGTTATGCAATGTATAGTTCATACTTTAGACTAGATCCTATAAGAAAAAAATAGTCTTCATGTTTGGAAATACACATATAGTATCCTATTTAATGTTATAGCTATTACCTCATTAGCTTTAATTTTAAACATGACAAGTTGAGCATCTATGAGCATGTATGTATGGATATCTTCTAGGTCACTAAGTACTACTCTCACAAAATGCATAGAAGTGGTGAATGTACATGGATGAAAATGAAAAATGGAAATACTAATCATGCATTAAAATAGAAATGTGATCAAATCTAGTCAGCACACCTATAGAACCATGTGGTGCCTATTAGTAGGAATTGGCTTAATAAAATATAATTAACTTTTGAATTTCCCTCCATTAAACCTACATCATGCTACAAATGAGATGAGTCAATTATTTTAGTACTTTAACCCACAAAATAAATAAGAGATCAATTAGCACACTAAGAGAATCTAGCACATAGAATTGTGTTTTCAAAATCTAGCTTATACTTACTACTCATGAATCATCAATGATTGAAACAATTGTAATTTACCTTTAAAAAATAACAAATTTACTAATTATTTTTTTTAATGTAACAATAGCTCTAATGTTAAGGAATGATGTGAATGATGTTCTTCTCAAGGAATAATTTTTCTTTCAATTATGAGGATGTTTAGCTATTGCATAGAAATACTAGAATGGTTGTTGTTTGTGATTCATACGGACTAAATTCATGGAGAACTTCATCAAGGATTATTCAAATTATTTTAGAGTGAGTATAAAAATTAAAAATATATCTAATGATAATTTCCTTTAGATTTTTTGTCTCAAATGCTCATAATATCCATTATTCGTATAGGATTTTTTTAACATTAAATTATTCTATGTTAATGGTATTGATAGTTGTTAAGTTTTATCCCAACTCTATCAATGCAGTTTTAACCGAATCCTTTCTTACTCTTAAACATAGACATATGATATGCCAAAAATGATTAAGAGAGAATATATGGCCAGAAATGTTTATTGGTGATCTATATTGTAGATCACATATCCCTTTAAAGCTATGGTAATATTCTAATTGGTAATTGTGTCAAGTTAAGGAAGATTACCATGAACCTATGTTGAGGATGGGAATCATAGGATGAATTATCAAGGTGGGTTAGATGTCATTCTCTTTTAGATCTGCAAGACAAATGAGTGTTCTCTAAGGTGTTGGAAAATATATAACCATAGAAACAAAACACACACACTAACATAAACCATTTCAATTATCTAGGGCACCACTATTATTCTTGTAACTTCATGCCTCTTTATTAGTTTATGAGACTCAAAGTTAATAACCTTATTAAATAGATCATATACCACATAAGTGTCAATGATTTTTTTTATAATACCTATTAAATTATAACATACATTTACAAATGACATTGAGAACACATAGAAAAATAAAATTTAAAAAATGGATTGATGTATTTTGAGAATGTTAAGGATGATGTAAAGAGATATCCAATAAAAATTGGGTACCTTCGTCAATTTCGGCAATAGAGACTTAATTTAATAAAACAGGTAATAACTAAAAAATAAGGTAATATATTAGTCAAGACAATGCCACAAATGACCATGCCTTTGAGAATGCAGAAGTAAGTTCAGCTCAACACATATATTCAAAAAATAATAAATAAAAGTTACAAAATGTTAAGTAAGTCTACATTGTAATCCATGATCATTCCCATATATTTCCTTTATTGTGTTGCATAGATACCCTACAAATACTTTGCAAAGATTTTACAATCTTCTTATTAGAAAACTCAACAAAACACATCTAGAAGTTCAAACTATACACATCAATACACTCACTTAAACTTTATTTTTCCATTAATCATTTGATCCAAAAAGGTTACAAATGTTATTACAAATTTGGGATAAGCCCAAATATTTAAAATACTAAAATAATTATACCTAAAACTACAAATTAAAAATTTACATCATCCTATGAATATAATTTTTCTACTTGGTTTTTAAATTTTTCCCCCTTGTTTAAAATTTTCTTCCTCTTCTAAAATATGATAACCAAGGTAGATGTATCCATGGTAAAAGGGATTTCAAGTTGTAAAAAAAATGTGTCACACAAGAAAACCCTAACCATAAGCTCATCTTATGCCTAGACCATGAAGATGCATTAAACAAAATTCATCTAACCCTTTTCCATACCTAATAATTTATTATTCATTGGTTTGAGTGCATGAGTGAAAATTCCTATTAAATCTACTAAAATTGCATCCTGGTGTCACTCTAATGAAAAGGGGAGCTCCAAATAGGGAGTAAAATATGGTCACTATTTTTATTATTATATCCACACCAAAATGCATTTAAAACCTTGATAGAATCTTAAAATTTTATGTTGGGTAGGTTTTAGGTGTCATTTGGTATTAATGCAAGCTAGAGGGAAGGTAGGCATAGGAAACATCATTATGTCAACTCCTGTTGTCTTGCAATAAATCACTATCAACCTATAGCAAGGAAATGGGAACCTTTTAGATATTTCACTGGTTTCCATTGAAGTATTAATTTGTAAGTATACTCAGGAATTTTCATCCTTTTTCTTTCATAATATACTTTATAATTGTGTAATTCAAATCATATACATATAGTATAAATAATTTGCATACTAGCATATATATATATATATATATATAATACACTGAGAGATATTCTTCTTGAGGCACCTATTGCATATTTATGTGAGAAATAGATTAAAAAATAGGCACCTCAAGAAGGATATCTCTTAGCGTATTTTATATATATTATTATATATATATGCTAGTATCATTCACAACACAACATGGAAGATATAATTATTAAGATTTAGGATATGATAAGGGTTAGACACAAAATTAAGATTATGATTAGGTTTGGGGTTAATGTTAGTATTTGGATTAGGGTTACTATTATAAATACAATTAGAATTGTTGTTGGGGTTAGCATTACAATTAGGATTAGGGCTAGGATTACAAATATAATTAGGATCAAGGGTAGGGTTAGGGTTAAGGTTAGGGTTAGGGTTAGAGATATACTTAAGGTTACAGGTAAGATTACGGATACAATTAAGGTTAGAGAAAAAATTACAATTAGGGTTGGTGTTAATGTTGGTATTGGGATTAGGGTTAGGGTTAAAAATAGAATTATAATTAGGGTTAGGCTTAGCATGAGAATTAGGATTAGTATTAGGATTAGAGATAGGATTAGGATGAAGGGTAGGGTTATGGTTAGGGTTAAGGTTAGGATTAAACTAATAATTAAGACTAGGTTTATGACTACAATTATAATCATGATTAGAGTTTTGGTTACGGTTAGACATATAATTAGCATTAGGTATATTCAACCCTAATTGAATCCTAATTCAATAGCAATTGAACTTTAAATTTTAACCCTATACCTTAATGAACTCTAATCATAACCCTAATTGAACCCTAATTAAATTATGAGCCAAACCTTAATTGAATTATAACCCTAATTATGACCTAATCATAATTTAATAGTAACACTAATAATAACCATAAAAATAATTAAACTCTAACCCTAATTGAACTCTAATATAATGGTGATCCCACAATAGTGGTTTACAATTTTTTGCTAAACTGGACACTAAAATATTTTTTTTAACTAAATTTTTACTTTTGAGCACCTATAGCAGCTAAACCATGAAGAATTTGAAGATGATGCAAACTAGATTTTCATGAAATTTTTTCTGTAGATTCTAAATATATTTTTTCCAAAACTTTTTAGAATCATATTGCATTTATTTTTCCATCTCCCTCGAAGACTAGTCTTTTTTAGAAAACAACATTTTTTAAAATACATGCTCACCATATAACGTATAACTTTTTCTCCATGAAGGATAAAATTATAATTCTTTCAAATTTATATTTTTAACTATGATATCTAGTGCTTCCACTTTGTTAGATATGTTTTTATCGAATTCCTTTTTTTAATCAAGTTTGAAAGTCAAACCAATTATAATTTAGACAGCGTGATCGTATAACACATACCTTTTTTTGTATATATCAAAATTCTCTTTTTTTTTGTTGGATCAAGGACTTCAATATTTGGTGCACTCATATTTTTCAAATTTTTTTTGACAATATTCTATTTTTCCACATGTGTAGAACATATAGTTTGATTTTTCGGTGAAAATCCTGCACTCACAAGAAATAAAAAATAAATATAATAATAAAATTAAATTTATTGAAAACTATAATTTTTGGGAAGCTTATAATAAATACTACATACAAAAAATAAATTTTAAATGAATTCATTTGATCCCCCAAAAGGTAAACCAAAAGTTGTTTTTTATCAAAATTTTCATAGGTGTAAAAGAGACTTCATTATATGTATGGTTTAAAACTAGTGGGGTTCTATCCAAGGGGGTTTTATATATGGTAGTTTGATCAAACCCTCTTCAATTGGAATTCTTTACATGAAAATTTTAAAGCATTAAATCATTATATTTTCTAAAAATATGTGATTTCAACAAAAATCAGAATCTCCTAGAAATTGTAAACCAGCTTTGTGGGATTACCCCTAAACCCTAACTGAATCCTAACTCTAACCTAACCATGAAAATAATATTAACCCTAACCTTATGCTTTATCTTAGAACCCTAATCATAATCTTAACCCTAATTGAATGATTGAATGCTAATCTAATCTTAATTAAAATTCTAATACTACCCCTAATCTTAATAATAATTCAACCTTAACCCTAAACCTAACACCAAGTTCTATCTTAGAACCCTAACCCTAATTTAAAAATAATTGAACTATAATCATAATCATACCCTGACCCTAATTTAATACTAACAGTAACCATAGTTTTAATGCTAAACCTAATCCTAACCCTAGCCCCAATCTTTCTTAGAACCCTAACCATAACTTTAACCTTAATTAAACCTTACCCTAATTATTGTTAGAGCTAGGTTTAGTTTTAGGGTTACTAACTTCCATCCTAATAACCTTTACCCTTACCCATCCCTAATACTAACACTTACCCTAAATAAACCATAACCCTAACCCTAATCCCAAGCTCTATTTTAATAAAAACCTAATTTCAAGAAAATTTGTTCCAATATTAAACCTAATGTTAGTCAAAACCTTAATTGAATTGACATCATAGTTAAAACCTAATTGAATCATAACCCTAACCCTAATTAATTTTTAAACCCAATTAAGAAATGATTGAACTATAATTATAATTGCACCCTTACCCCAATCTAACACTAACACTAAACCTAATCATAATTCTAACTCTAACCTTAACTAATTGAAACCTAACTTGAATCCTTATAATCTTAACCTTAACTTATCCATAATACTAACCCTAACCCTAACCTACCTATAATACTAACCCTAAGCCTAATTGAACCATAACCTTAACCCTAACCTTGAGCTTTATTTTTGAACCCTATTGAGAACCCTATCCCTAATTGAAACCCTAACCCTAATAAAACCATAATTGAATCACCAACCCTAAAACTAATTAAAATTTAATCATAAGCCTAACTATAACCCTAAGATTTATCATAAAACATTAACCCTAACTCTAATCTAACCTTAACCCTAACCCTAACACTAATTAAACCTTATTCCAAGCTTTATTTTAGAACCATAACCATAATTAAATCTTAACCCTAATTAAATCTAACCCATAATAAACCCTAATCCTAACCATGGTTGAACTATGACCCTAACCTTAAAGCCATGCTCTATCATATAATTGTAACCCTAACCATAACCTTATTTGAACCTAATACTAACTCTAACCCAAATTGAAGTCTAATACTAACCCTAACCCTAATTGAACATTAATAATAATTAAATTGTAACCCTAATTGAACCCCAATACTAATTAAACCCTAACCCTAATACTAACTCTAATCCTAATTGCACCCTAACCCTAATTTAACACTAACAATGACCCTACACTTAATAGTAACCCTAAAACTAAAACTTATACTAATTGAACCCTATTCCTAATTAAACTCTATTTTCTTATAAAAAAACTATCATTCATTGTAACCTTTTTGTTTGATAAAAATGGCATAGCCAGAAACCTTTATTGTTGATCATGAGGATTACATATAGAATTACATAATAACAATATGGTAGAGAAGAGAAAAATTTTCCATAGTGAGCATAAACAAAAGTCTAATGTACAAGAAGGATTGTAAAGAAATCCTTATACAAAGAAAAACAAGCTTCCCCTCATCATGTAGTCAGGTAATACATTATATTCAAGAAGCTAGTAAAATTGTACTCTAGAGAACAAAATTACAACTTTAGAGGAGCAAAACCAAAAACCCCAAGGACTAAGGAGTCAAGTCGAAAGAGTTGAGCCATTGCACAAGAAGTAGCATAACATGAGAACTAGGAAGTTGTAGTATAGGAGTAGAGCCAAGTAAGAAAGAAAGGTGGCAAATACTAGATGATGAAGATAAAATGAGAAAAATCTAGTCTACGAGAGGAAGAAATCAAAATTTCTAAATTAAGAGAAGTGGGAGAACCAAACAACCATCATCAAGAGTAGATTCCACTTTCTTCTGAAGATTTCATATCAAAAGGAGGTGAGAAGAAGGGAGCTGGATGAGAATTCGTGCGAGCATGCCTTATCAAAAACTGCATAAAATCAAACAACTCTAACAAAACATTTGAAATAGTATACCCCATTGGAGGCTTGATGCTATGGAGGCTGCAAATAAAATCATAGGATTAATTATTGATTAAACCATTAGCCATAGTATTAAGAAGGGCAGTGATGGTGTAATGCCCCACTAAGGGACTTGGAGGATTAACACAAAAGACCTTCAACATCATGCCAATAATTTTTTTTTACAATAAAATAAACTACCACTAACTAACACCACTCAACAAATTAACATGAATAACATCATTACATTAATATCATATCATAATCACATTACGACATACAAGTAACATTAATCATATCCCACTTACACACTTAACCAACATGGTCCCCTAACGTCACTACTAAAATACATCTACACTAATTAAACCTATAGAAAAACATTTGTTACACTAAGATTACATCCAATCAATTCTTTGAATGTAAATTAAATCTCATACATCAAATTACATATAATAACATAATTTAATTATAAATAAACCTCATCTAACACTATGCCAATATGATCCTAATCTTAATCAATGCCATGAAATAGGTACATAAATATATATCAAATATACTACTAAATTAAGTTCATATGCATCATAAATACAACATTCCTAAATTAAGCTTTCCATTACATAATAAACAACAATAAATATATATTCAAGGTTACATCAACTTATTTACATTTCCTTTACAAGAATACTACAATGTACAAGATTCATTCATCTGAGACGTACATATATATAAGATACGTATTACACACAATTTTCTTAGAAATATCATATGCATCATGAAACCAACTCTAGAATGAAGTGGAAGGAAAGACTCCATGTTGCACACAAACTGCACCACCTAAACCCCAATGGATGGTTGGAAATACTACCCTACCACGTGAAACCCTAAGGCCCACTCCCTCTATGCTAGGAGACAACACTAGTACCCACACATAGTCAAGTAATAGAAACAAGTGGCTAATAGTAAACATCCAAAGGAAACTGCCTAAAACAAGAATCAACCAAAAATCACAAGGACTTTCACAAAGACTTACAGATATTTCCAAGGGCCAAACAGATAACACAAACAGATAGGAAACCCAAAATCTGATCATTATACCACAACACATACAATGAATCACATAACATCATTTGTACAATCTTATAATATGATAACCAAATTTTAATTTTGTAGTTCATATTTAGGACCAACAATACATAGCCTTGGTACAAATGATCCTTACACAATATAGAAACCTCAACATAAGTTTTCACAAATGGCAAGGAATTTTCAGCATACAGATAATATCACATTCAAGAACAAATAATACAACACAATACAGATAAAAAGATAGAACTATACCCACCTATACAACTTCATAATTGAACTAATTTTTTCTCTTGACGACAGTAAATTTTCCATTCATAAAACAACCATAAAACACTCTAATCAGCTCGAAATCCAAATCTATCAAAGAACCATTTCAGATTTAGCCCGTGACTACTTAGCAATGCTAGCAAAATTAACCAAAAATTAATCAAAAATTCACAAAATGCAAAAGAAAATACCGCTCCTATAAAAACCCTCTTTTTGGCATACTCGATTACAACCAAATGACAAAATGAAAAACTTAGCAACCATATATTTTCCAAAATATAAAATATTAAAACTATAATTAATTGAACTAATTTCAAATGTATATGTAATACCCCTCCTCTTACTGTTTGGATTTATTAATATTTTTCTATGTGTTCGTTTGATACCTTGATACTATGATGGTACTATTATTGTTGATTTGGTTAGTTAGACATTAGATGATACTGTTATTTCATTATGGACATGATTATTTCATATGATGTTATGGTTGGTTAGATTAGTTGATTCTCTGAATAATGATATGATGCAGTGATTTAATTAAATATGCTATGAGATGATTGTTAGTTAGAAATGTTGATTTATTGGTTATATTATAATTGTTAGAATAGGTGTGATGAAGGACAATATGGCATCACTCGTTCGCGAGTGCCCTGCTATGTTGCGATTCCTTCTCACAATGCAGTACTTCGATTTAATGCTTTGATTTTATATATATGTATGCATATGTACACAACTTTGTTTATATGCAGGATTTACAGGTACAAGTCTCGATTCCACCTGCTTCGGCAGGACAGGGCAAACACCTATAGCCCAACGGTTAAATCTTGAAACAGAGGTGACGATGAAGTCATCCTGTCCCATGATGTCAGATCGTCTCGTTGGATTGGTATTGTTCATTGTCGTCATTTGTGCTTTGTGTTTTGTATTTTGTCGTATTTTGATTAATGCTGGTACTTTTTATGTTGTGTATTCGATTTTAATGATGGAAATAATTGTTTGTTTTAATGTTAGATTTAAACTCTTTATAAATATTTAGATGATTTTAATTAATTTTGAAAGTCATATATTTCAATTAATTGATAATTAAATATTAAATGTGTTTTAATTATTTTAATCAATTATCTGGTGGAGGATAATTATTAGAATAATTTATTTAAATTAAATAAGTAATGTGATGTGCAAGTAAAGTTGCAAAAATAGAAAGTAAAGCAATAAAACCAATAAAAGAATAAAAAAGTGGAGAGAGCAAATAAGAAAAGAGATCTGGGTAAAAAGCTTGCTTTTAAAGAATGATTTTCTTTTATTTTTGATTTTTAGAGTTTTTGATAAGAAAGGGATATTATCTTTTATTAATTAAGAATTTTTGTAAGTTTTCACAAACAGAAGATTAGGGATTGAGAAGTTGCACAAGTTATTATGTATTTTGAATCTGAAGAGAAGATGGGTTTTTTTTTGGATCTTTTGCTAATTTGAAGAGAGTTCTAGAAAAGGTTTGGGAATCTATTACTAGTTATTTTGGAGTCTTCTGAATAAAGGATCAGGTTCGAGAATTGAGCACGGTGAGTCAGAGGAGATTTGAAGCAAGGAGGAGCTCTTCGTAAAGGCTATCAAGAACCAGCTTCATCAGATTCTCAAAGAAGTGCAGGACTCCAGGTTTCCGTCTCTATCTTTGATTTCTCTGAATCTGCAAAAATAAATAAAATTATGAGTTGAATGAATTTGTGTTGCAAATAAAACATCTGTCTGGGATTTAGTTAAATTTAATATTATGTGAAAGAGAACAAAAACCCTGGGTAATTAGATTTTAGGGAATAACAAATCGAATGGAGAAAATTTCAATGGATTTAAACACTTGTGTTTCGTTCCATCTAGTTGTTTAAATTTATCATGATATTTCAGAGAAAATAAAATTATCCAATTTGGCTTGATCAAATTAGAGAAAAATAAATAAATGTGGTTTTGTTTGCAAACAATAGATTTGAAACTTTATATATAGGTATATATATCATTTATATATTTGATAGTGAAGTCTGCTGTAAACCCCTCTATTGATCTGTTCTGGAAAAAGAAATTCTATTGAAATTGTAATGCATACATATATATATATCGAATATATTTATTTAAATTTCTAATATATTTACTTAAATTTCTGTATTACGTATTTTATTAAAAAAAAAACCTCTTCTAATTTCGCCAGAATTCGTACCTGATAAATGACGGATTTTTATTTTACTAAAATTAATTAAAAAAATAAAATAAAGGTTATCAGAGAAATGTTATAAAAATAAAAATAATAAAAAAAATTATAAAGTAATTAAATTATAATGGAGAGGAGAGTGACGGCGCGTGCCGTACCCACTCCCCTCCCCCTGCGCAGGCTGACTGCGGGTACAACAGTCACATGGACTGCGCCCATAGTCATAGGGGCCCATGTTTTTTTTTTAATTTAAGTTTTTGTTTTTTTATATATATATATATTAAATTTGTAATATATTTTAAATATATTTGTTAGAATTAATATTATTATTATATATATATAAATATAATGTTTTTATTTATTTATCTGGTTTATTTTATAAAATTTAGAAGTTTGGAAGTATGTGTATGACAACTAAAATTATTCGGCATGAATTATTTAATTACTATTTATTCAGTGGGGCTATATATATATATTAATATTTATATATTTTAATATTTGTATATATATATTGCTTTATTTGATTATAATTATTTAATTTAATTTATTTTTTAAAAAGGAATGTTGGGTTGTGTGGATTATTTTGAAGAAAATTGAATAATAGGATAATTTTCTAAAAAGAAATGTTTTGGGAAAAGATAATTTTGCCTTGAGAGTAATTGATTTTCTTTAGATAGGTGAAATAAAATATATAGAAAGGAGTGGGTTATGGTGTTATTTTATAAGTAATTTAAAATTTGTTAGCCTTGGGTAAGTAGTTATTGGGAAGTTTCTTCGATTTAAGGGAGTTAGTATTTTGTAAACAAGCAATTCAGAGAAAATTGGAAAATTAGATATAATTTGATGAAAGATTATTTAGGCCCTCTCTATAAGAAATACATTTATAAGTTTGTTTTTTTTTAAGAGTATGAACCTATATGTGCAGTGGTATTTTTGGGTATCAATAAAACATGTAGAAGTGTGGAGTAGATCTTGTGGTTAAGTTAAAGAGTTATGTGAAACATGAAAGTAGTGCCTCTATTGAATTGTTGGATTGATTTCTTTATTGAGTGGACTAATTTCCGTATTAAGTTTGTGCATTGGTTGATCATTCTGTTGTGTTAATCATTGATCTTGTTTAAGTTTGTTTTGAGTCAAATTGTAAGATCGTTGTGTAATGTATGGTTGGGTAACCTAGGAGGAGAAATAGAGGTCTCCTTTGGATACCACTTGAGAGTGTATCAAAATTAATTATGAAGATTTCATTGGGATGTTGCCACTCACTTCCTTATGTTTGTTGACTCGTTCTTGATATCTTGTTACTATTGTTAGTTCTTAGATGAGGAAACCCGAGTGTAAGCCTATTTAGAGTCTTTCAGAGGCTTGTTTTATTGTTGGTGAATGTTCGTCATTTTTTTGTGCTCTTGACATGGCAAGATATTAGTATCATTAATTTGAAAGGGTTGTACAAAACTAGGTGAGACTTTGACTATGTGTTTATAGCGAGATGGGTAATGCCTCACATGGTTTGGTCTTGAGATTACTTGCTTTGTCTGTAGCGGTACAACCCTTGCCTAGTTTTGACTTATGTTAGGGGTCATAGGGAGAGTGGCTCTTCGTGGGCGCCGACGCCTCAAGATGAGGAAGGGCTCAGGATAACCCATGAAAGAGTAGTTAAACAAGCGATAACCTAAACAATAGAATTTAGGGGGTTGGGTAGTTTAAAAAACACAAGATAATAAAACATTGGATTCCTCGGCTATGCACTAGGGCTACCATAGACTAGTGATAGACTGAGAAGGCCGTGGTTGGTAAAGTCATAGTCTCGTCTTCACGAGAGATTATTGGCTCCACATTAGCTACCCTATGGTGCCGGCGCCTCAGTTAGGAGGAAGGGCCAGGAGATCCATAGATGGGTATGGCGCCTCAGTTGGAGGAAGGGCTAGGAGATCCCATGAGAGCTATGCGATGACACTCTCCACTTGACACCCTTGTGCGTTGTTTGTAGTTGCTTCTGGATATTGTAATCTTTATGTTGTTTCTGATTTTAGGACTAGGGGATCCATAGATGGGTGTCGGCGCCTCAGTTGGGGGAAGTGCTAGGGGATCCCATGAGAGCTATGCGATGACATTCCCTACTTGACACCCGTTTTCCTTGTTTCTGGTTGCCTCTGGAAATTGTGTATTGAATGGTTGTTTTAGGTTTATATGGAATCATGTTCTTTTAATTGTTTTAGATTTATTTGGAAATGTATCTTAGATGTTGTTGCGGTTCTTCTAAATATTGTATCTTTATGATGCTTTTGATTCTTGTGAATTTGTTTCATGATTGTTAATTGGTGGTACTTCATGTTGTTGTGATGGGGGTCTTAGTTTTAACTTGTTATGAGGTTTGTGAATGTTGATGGTTGTTCATTGTATGCTTTGAGTTGTACTTGCTTTGTATCATGTTGTTGTTGAGTCAGTTTGACATTCATGGTCGGGTTCACTTCCTCGTCACCTCTGAGCATGGGGGGTGAGTTACTTGTAATTCACATGGTTGGGTGGAACGTGCTCTACACCCGTTGGGTTCCCCATCAGCTTTTTGTCTTCTCAGCT
Source organism: Sequoia sempervirens (assembly GCA_007258455.2). NCBI lineage: Eukaryota > Viridiplantae > Streptophyta > Pinopsida > Cupressales > Cupressaceae > Sequoia > Sequoia sempervirens. Next base: position 677,052,404 of record VDFB02000003.1, read on the forward strand.
TGTCCGCAGTGGAGTTGTACCAGTATACACTTGTATTTCATAATTCATTGTTCTTGTATCAATCCCCATGTTGGGAAATTTAATGTAATTCATTTATCAGAAGATTGTAATGTAATATTAAAACAATGATGTAATAGTTAGGATCATTTGTAACTCTATTAAGAGATTTATCTTGGATGTAATTATGCGATGTTTACTATTCTCGCATCATGGTTATTGGATGTATCCTTATCCTTGGTTATCATTATAAATGATATGGTTGTAATCTTTATTTTTATTTTTATTTAGTTGTTGCGATGTAACTCGCGTGCCCCAGAGAACTATGTGTGTTAATCTTATGTAATGTGCTATGTGATTATGGTTAAGTGTTATTACATGTTTAATTTAATTGTTTTAAAAAAAAAAAATTATTTGCTATGTGTGTGTTCTCTGGGGTTTGCACGACGGGCGTTACAGTATATATAAATCTAAAATTCTAGTCTTCCATTGGCTAGTTATAGGGAGAAACAAGGGAGTATTGGTGATCATGAAGGAGTAGCATAGGAATAGCCCCATGTTTTACCCATTTCTCAAAAACTATGATCTGGGTTTCTACTAGTTTTAGACAGAGTTTAAAATATAACAAAGTAAAAAAACCCTTTAAATATCTAGCTGATCCAGTTCATAAAAAATAGATTTATGGCTAATGCAAGTAGACCATTTTACTGAAGACAATAAATATACATTGATTTTTATTTTGGAATAAATAAATATTTCATTCACACATAGAATAAAAATATATATCATTTATTTTCAAGAATCAGAGAGAAAAATAAAAATTATTCATACATTCAAAAAGAAAATTTAAACAAAATATTTCAAAATCCAACCTCAATCCAATGCTTGGCATGGACGGGAATTCAATGTCAAGCTCTAAAAATTTCAACTCCCAACTCCCCAATTCAGAATTCTCCTAAAATCACAATTGCCCCAACCAGATCCATTCCCCCTCAAATCATAATTTAATTCCAAATCACTCTCCAAATTTCTAAAAAACCTTACAAAAATTAATTCAAAACCATGTCAAATCTCTTCATTCCCAAAACCTCCAAAAATCTCTTCCAAAATCCACTAAATTTCATGCACAATTTTTTTTTTGAAAGTCTCATTTCCCCATTTTTTTTAATAAATAAAACTAGTTAAATTCAAAAAAGAAAGTAACTTTCTTACTTTTTTTAAAAACTCTAATTTTCCAAAATAAAACAAGGAAATAAAATCCTCTTATAAAATAAATTACTAAAATATTAAATTAAAGTACCTATCCTCATCCCACTAATGAAATAATTAATTAAAATAAAATAAACAATCAAATTAACTCACATAATTAACTCATTTACTTAGGGTTTTCCACCAAATAAATTCAAAATATTATAAAAGATAAAAGAACCTCCTTAAAAATAATCACTCCACCAAAATAGTAAATCAAAAGACGAATATAACATATGCTTACATATTAATATTTAAATATTTAGTAATAAACATATTAATATTTAATAAATAACATTAGAATATGTTAATATTTATAACCTTATTTTCATAAAACATAATACACATCTCATCATAATAATAGCAATAACCAATATTCACTCACACCAAATAATAACCATAGCAATATAAATACATATATATAATAACATTAAATCACACCTCATCACATTAATAACAATTATAATAACAACTAACATGAGTGACTCAATATCTAGCTTTACTCAAATAATCCACAATTCAAGGCTAGGCATAAACTATGAAATAATTTATCACACAAAAGAGACATTCACATCAAAACATAAATAATGAGAATGATCACAATAGTGACTAACCTAACTTATTGAAGGACTTAGCACCATTAGAACTAAATCCACATTCAAAGCTAAACATTGGAGTTACACAATCACATAACCCAATAGAAAAATTTACACACATGTAACACTCCAACCATAAGGTAAGGGATATCGGGCATTGTCCCTTGACAACCCGAAAAGGTGGTTGCACACAAAATCAATTGTCCCTAAATGGGACAATGGATAGGGTTGGGGCATAACTTGGGCCTAGATGTTATCTCCTCAACCATCAGTGGAATTAGAGGCACACTTAGACTTGCTAATTTAGGTGGAGACATAGTCTAGTACCTGTTCACTCAAACATACAAATTAAAGAACATGTGCATAATAGCCAAAGCACTAGAAAAGGAACTCTAGCAATCATATCTCATTCCCGTATGTCTCCCATATGTCCAATGGTATAATGCTACCCTTTCGACATAGACATTGTTGTATCACTTAACTATCCAAGTAAATCTCTACATAATAATAACAACATAACAATATGCATCATATTCACAAAAGTACTAACTGAAGCTCATGTTCCATCTGCAGCCACAACACTTGAACACAAATCAATACTTGTTCATGATAATAAATATAATCATAATCAAAATCATAATGTCATATCATCATGATAATAATATGTCAAAATCATGTGAAAATCCTAAAGATAACCAAAGCATTTCCATAGTACAAATATGCCCATAACTTGCATCCCAGTAATGGTCATGTTTGAGCACACACACACACACACAATAATAAACCTATCCTTAAACATATATAATAATTCCTATCCTAACCTTCTCACATAGTCCATAAATTCATAATATACAACATCAATTATTTAACATCATTAGCAAATACCTTTAAATATCCCCATTATTTTACCTTCATCTGCAAGTTCTAAAGCCAAACTACCTGCATATCCATGGTGAGAATGGAGGGGCACTACATTCTCCCCCCTAAAACTTGACTTACTCTTGGAAATCACAAACTAATGTGGAAACAAAACACATTAGTAGCAAAATTTCTCTACTCTATAATTGATGTACATCCTCTATCTAAATCATTTTGATTAAAATCACTATCTGGCTACACATTTGAAAGCAATATTTTCCTAACCACCTTTATTTAGAAATCCATACATTTCTTACAATATGATATTTGATTTTACACTAGCAACTATAGCAAGAACTCCATTTCACACCGTTTTCCATTCTTAATAGAAAAAAAAAACTCCATAATCTCATACATGGAAAACACATCAAATGTTTTCTTGATATTAAAAAATACACACCATCTCATGTTTGAAAAAGATATTTCAAATTACAATTTATGATTTTCAATAACATCCACTCCATTTAATACCATAGATTTAATATACACTCACATTAAGATAGCATGGTTATCCCTCCTTTACATCAATACGCAACAAAATGTAAGAAATATACATCTAACACATACATACACAATCACATCACCAGGAAGTGCAGAACACAAGGCTACACAAAAGTCCATCTAGACACTAGAAAGCAACATAATAATCCATGATACATAATCCATGATCTAATAGCCAATATCCATCTCACTTGATCCATACCTCACACTCAGTGGCTTGATGATGGTAGTCCAAATGTAGTACCCCTCCATTCTCACCTGGGATGTGCAGGTAGTTTGGCTAAGGAATTAGAAGAGGAAGATGGGACAAGAGCTTCTAATGCTATTTTTGTGAGTGTGATATTACATTATGATTGCATTTAATTGGTGATGCTTTTATATAGATGCACTATTAGGTGGTTATGGTGAGGGGATGTTGTACCATCACTCGTTCGCGAGTTCCCTACTATGCTGCGATTCCTTCTCAGGAGGTGCTTGTATTTAAATAGATATATTGTGCAAAACATTGTTTGTATGCAGGGATTGCATGTACATACTCTCGATTCCACCTGCTTCGGCAGGACAGGGCGAGCACCAATAGCCTAATGGTTAAATGTTGAAACAGAGGTGACAATGAAGTCATCCCGTCCCATGATCTCAGACCGTCTTGTTGATTGGTATTGTTCCTTTTTGTAATTGTCATTATTTGTGGTTTGTGTTTTGTGTTTTGTCATATTTTATTAAGGTGGCATTTTATAAGTTATGATTTATTTTATTTAAATGATTGAAATGATTATTAATTTTAATGTTAGAATTTAATTGTATTAAATATTTAAATGTTTTAAAAGTCATGTGTTTCAATTAAATGATAATTAAATATTAAATGTGTTTTAATTATTTTAATCAATTATCTGGTTGAGGATAATTATTAAAATAAATTATTTAATTAAATGAGATAATGTGCTTTGCAAGTAAAGCAGTAAAAATAGAAATGAAAACAAAAAAATAAATAAAGGAATGGAAAAAGTTGTGAGAACGAATAAGAACACAAATTTAACTGAAAAGCTTGCTTTTAAAGAATTAATTTCTTTTATTCAAGATTTTTTTGTGAGTTTTTTGAAGAAATTGGAATCTTTTTTATTTAATTAGGAATTTTGGGATTTTTTCTTAGGACAGAGAGAGGATTAGTGTTACAAAGTTGTACAAGTTATTGTTTATGTTATTTTTGAATCTTTTGCTATATTTTGGAGGAGAGTTCCCGAAAGGGACTTGGAATCTGTTACTAGTTATTCTGGAGAGTCTTCTGTACAAGGGATCAGACTCTAGTTCGAGCACAATTACTCAGAGGAGATTCGAAGCAAGAAGGAGGAGCTCTTCGTAAAGGCCATCAGAAACTAGCTTCATCGGATCCCTGAGAGCGCAGGACTCCAGGTTCCATTCTCTTCTATTAATGGTTTTAAATCTGTAAAAGAAATAAAGAGGTGTTTTAGAATCAATCTCTGTTTGAAAAAGAAAATCATTCTGTGATTTAGATTTAAATGATTTCTTTGAGATTAGAAAATGAATAAACAAAGAGGTCTTCTTTGAAAAGAAAATTCATGTTGAATTTAGAAATCAGGTTTTGCAAACAAATTGAAATGAAACTTTTCGAATTTCATTTAGATATGCCCTATTTCTCTCTTTTATTTTTCAGTGGGAAAATAAATTAATCTTCGTATTTTGGATGGTTTTGAAATATTACTTTAATAGTTATAAATATATTTATATTGTAAAAATATGTTGTTTTGTATTTATACAGAATACTGTGTTTTCTGTAATTGTTTATAATTATATATATATATATATATATGAGAACGTGCTCAACACCCATTGGGTTCCCCATCTATCGTCTATCTTCTCAGCATTTCTACAGTTGGTGTTGCACCAGTGTTCCTTTGTAATTCAGATTTCATTGTATTTATATTATCCCACTCGTTTGGGAAATTTGATGTAATTATTAATCAAGAGCTTGTAATGTAATATTAAAATGATGATGTAATAGTTAGGATCAATTGTAACTTGTTAAAAGAGATTCATTATGATTGTATTATGTGATGTATTAATATTCTCGCTCTTGGTTATTGGATGTATTCTTATTCATGGCTTATAATATTAACAGTTATGTTGTTATCTTTTACTTCGTTGTTAGTTGTTTGTGAAGTAACCTCACGTGCCCTAGAGAGCTAAGCTTAATAGTGTAATGTAATGTGTTATGTGATTATGGTTAATGTTCTTGCATGTTTAATTTTATCGTTTAAAAAAAAAATTATTTGCTATGTGTGTGTTCTCTAGGGTTTGCACGGCGGGCGTTACAACTTGGTATCAGAGCACTAGGTTCAAATACTGGGCACTCTAGTTTCATATGAGCCCATTATGTTGTCCTAGTGAGTTTGTTAAGAGAAGTTCTTAAGTGATCACAATGACCATGTGGGATAGTGGAAGGATGTAAAGTTTTGAACCACGTAGTTATTGGAAAGTAAGTGTACTTGTGGAATTATGTATGTAATTGTACTTCCCTTGTAAATGTGAGAAACCAGTAATTGTGCATCAGTTGAGTGTTGTGAATACCCCGTACTTGCTTTGTGGGCCCATAACCCATAGGTCTTAAGATGGAGATACGTTGTACCCATCCATTCTGAATATGTTGTATTTGGTGTGGGATTAACCATACCATTATGTGTGTTTGTATGTTTGTTACCTGATTGAGGGCCAACCCACGTGTGGTTGAAAATCTATACATATAAGAGTAGCCAAAAGCTAGTTTCATGGATTCTTTTATTTTGGTTCTCTAGTCCCTCAATCTGTGAAGGGGTAGTAGTAGCCACAAAGTTCCTTGGGCGGAGTGTGTAGCGTATGCATATTGCGACGCAGAGTAGTCTTAGCTCAACCAATCCTGAGGAAACGTACTCACTACTTCCCCTTATGATGGATCAGGGTACTTGATCCATATGTGCTAGCCTAAACCCTGCAGTTTTGAGTATAGCAGCATTGGCTTGTTAGTTTTTGTCTAGCCATCCATAGGGACGTTGAGCTGACATTAGCGAGTGAACCTCATCCGTATGAGAGGTGAAGCTCGAGTATCCCCCATATTGATATACTCATATATGCATTATGTATACCGTATCTGCACAATGTTCCGACATGATGCAATAGATACGATGCCACACCCCACTGATGTTAGGACACAGTGCCGGTGATGATGTTGTGTTGATGGTAGCGAGCTGGGCTTGAGGACATGATGCCATGTGCATAGACACATGAAGGTGCACTATGAGATTGTGTTATGATAGCCTATTTGTGTGATGAGTGTAATGGGGCCTCACACACTTATAGGGGGATACTCATGTTTTCTTTTGATAGTGTATGTGTCAGTTAGCATATGGGTAGGTCCTAGCCATGTATACCTCTGGCGACGGTGAGTACCTGCGTGTGCCTTCTCCATGAGGTATCACTATGCAGGGTGTGTCTAGCGCGTGCCTACTTCCGCAGAGCCACAGACACACTGCCATTCAGCATACGACTAATGCGTGCCTTCTCTGGCTAGTGTATGACCATGTTGCACTGCGATGCGATGTGGGATGGAAGCCAAGGTGCACATCCTATGCGAGCAACCAAGGAGTGTGTGGGCCACTTGGTTAGTCCATGTTGCATGATGACGCGAGGCAGGGTGTAGCCAAGGAGGACACTCTAGGTCATGTGGATGGCATGCTCACTCTGCACCACATGAGGGATATTGTTATAGCTGGATGATGTTCCCTCCTTCCTCGTTTAGTGGCTAGCATCTAGTCACACACTATTGTATTGTGCAATTTTGAAGATTGAGGACTTCCTATATGATTGTTGATGATTTTCAATTGACCTTAAAGGCTCAAATTTTGTTTATGTTTGATTGTAATGGTTTAGCCACATTTTGTGACTTATTCTCTTGTAGCCCTCATGGTTACATTTGATTTAGTGTTTACATTGCACGCATTTCTTGTTTTACTGTTGAAATTGAATCTTATTTGATGTTTGTTTTATGACTTTGGTGGCTAAACTAGTTTATCCTTGTTGTTTTTGAGGTTGGCCATGTGTTGTATTTTGATTCCTCTCCAAGGACGTATGAGGTGGACTTGGTGAGTGTGTACAAGGAAGTAGACACAGGGAAACTTGAGGATGGGGGTATGTGAGGCTATTTTATAGCTAGGACCCACTACCCACCTATGTGTGATGACTATCTCTTGGAGGCTAACCACCTTGTACAACAAGAGATGGGTCATAGTGGTCTTGTTTGGATGGTCTCACCATGTGTGTGTGGCCTAACACCATCAAGCCACTAAGTGTGAGGTATGGTTTATGTGAGATGGATTTTGGCTCTTGGCTCATGAATTATGTATTGTGGATTAGTATGCTACTTTCTGGCGTCCAGATGGACCTTTGTGTAGCCTCGTTATGTGGTTCCTAGTGATGTGACTGTGTAGGTATGTGTTAGAAGAATATTTCTTATATTTTGTGCCTATTGATGTAAAAGAAGGATAACCATGCTATCTTAAATGTGGGTATATTGTGACTCTGTGGTATAAAATAGATTGGATATTATTGAGAATCATAAATTGTGATTTAAAATATGTTACTAAAACATGATATGGTGTGTATTTTTGTTAATTTCAAATAATCATTTGATGTGTTTTCCTTCTATGATATTTTGAAGATGTTTGTTGTGTAAATGGAAAATTGAGTTAATAGGAGTACTTGCTTTGTTAATTAGTACTAAAACCAAGTATGTTATTGTAAGAGATGTAAGGATTTATAAATAAAAGTAGTTAAGAAGATATTATTTTCAAATGTGAAGCTAGTCAGTGATTCTAATTATAATAATGCAGAAAGAGGGTGTACATCAATTATAGATTAGAGAATTTTTTGTACTAATGTGGTTATGTTTCCATTCTCAGCCATGTGACTTCCAGGAGTAAGTCGAGTTTTAGTGGGGGAGGATGTAGTACCCCTCCATTCTCACCTGGGATGTGCAGGTAGTTTGGCTAAGGAATCAGAAGAGGAATATGGGACAAGAGCTTCTAATGGTATTTTTGTGAGTATGATATTACATTATGATTTCATTTAATTGGTGATGCTTTTATATAGATGCAGTATTAGGTGATTATGGTGAGGGGATGGCGTAGCATCACTCGTTCGTGAGTGCCCTACTATGATGCGATTCCTTCTCATGAGGTGCTTGTATTTAAATAGATATATTGTGCACAACATTGTTTGTATGCAGGGATTGCAGGTACATAGTCTCGATTCCACCTGCTTCGGCAGGACAGGGCGAGCAACAATAGCCCAATGGTTAAATGTTGAAACAGAGGTGACAATGAAGTCATCCCATCCCATGATGTCAGACTATTTTGTTGATTGGTATTGTTCTTTTTTGTAATTGTCGTTATTTGTGGTTTGTGTTTTGTGTTTTGTCGTATTTTATTAAGGTGGCATTTTATAAGTTATGATTTATTTTATTTAAATGATTGAAATGATTATTAATTTTAATGTTAGAATTTAATTGTATTAAATATTTAAATGTTTTAAAAGTCATGTGTTTCAATTAAATGATAATTAAATATTAAATGTGTTTTAATTATTTTAATCAATTATCTGGTTGATGATAATTATTAAAATAAATTATTTAATTAAATGAGATAATGTGGTTTGTAAGTAAAGCTATAAAAATAGAAATTAAAAAAAATAAATAAATAAAGGAATGGAAAAAGTTGTGAGAACGAATAAGAATGCATATCTAATGGAAAAGCTTGCTTTTAAAGAATTAATCTCTTTTATTTAGGATTTTTTTTGTGATTTTTTGGAAGAAATTGGAATATTTTTTATTTAATTAGGAATTTTGGGAGTTTTTCTGAGAAAAGAGAGAGGATTAGTGTTACAAAGTTGCACAAGTTATTGTTTATGTTATTTTTGAATCTTTTGCTATATTTTGGAGGAGAGTTCCAGAAAGGGACTTGGAATCTATTACTAGTTATTCTGGAGAGTCTTCTGAACAAGGGATCGGACTCGAGTTCGAGCACGATTACTCAGAGGAGATTTGAAGCAGGAAGGAGGAGCTCTTTGTAAAGGCTGTCAGAAACTAGCTTCATAGGATCCCCGAGAGCGCAGGACTCCAGGTTCCATTCTCTTCTCTTAATGGTTTTAAATCTGTAAAAGAAATAAAGAGGTGTTTTAGAATCAATCTTTGTTTGAAAAAGAGAATCGTTCTGTGATTTAGATTTAAATGATTTCTTTGAGATTAGAAAATGAAAAAACAAATAGGTCTTCTTTGAAAAGAAAATTCATGTTGAATTTAGAAATCAGGTTTTGCAAACAAATTGAAATGAAACTTTTTGAATTTCGTTTAGATATGCCCTATTTCTCTCTTTTATTTTTCAGTGGGAAAATAAATTAATCTTTGTATTTTGGATGGTTTTGAAATATTATTTTAATAGTCATAAATATATTTATACTGTAAAAATATGTTGTTTTGTATTTATATAGAAAACTGTGTTCTCTGTAATTGTTTATAATTATATATATATATATATATATATATATATATATATATATATATATATATATATATATATATATATATATATATATATATATATATATATATATATATATCCATATATATATAAATTTCTAAGATGTATTTAAAAATAAAAATATATTAATTTTTCATGCAAAGCTAAAAGGGCCAAATAGGGCTGTCGAAATCCGTACCAGGACGGATGGTATTTTTTATTAATATTGATTTCTGTATTTTCAGAAAAATAAAATATAAAAAAAAAATTATAAAAGAAATTTTATTAAAAAAAATTTATGGAATTAAAATGTTAATAGGGAGGGAGAAGGGACAGCATTTCCGTACCCTTCCCCCTACCCATTGGGGCTGCAGACTGCACAACAGTCCACACGGATTGCTGTGCGCAGCAGTCCGTATGGACTGCTGCGCAATCCCCATATGGCAACCACTTGTTTTTTTTTAGTTTGTTTTTAATTTAATTTAATTTAATTTAATTTAATTTAATTTTTTATATATACTTAGTTTAATATAATATATATATATATTTATGTTTCATTATATATATATAATTCAGAAATTTTGAATATAAATTAATAAAATATTTTGTAATTATATGTTTTTAATTTTTGGAAATAAATAATGAGATTTTTATGTATATATATTTAATGTAATTTCTTCAAAATATTAGTGTAATTTAAATATATATGTATAAATACATTTGTATATATATTATGATATATACATAGATGTGTATATATTTATATATTTTTTTTTATATTTATAAAAGATATATTGAAATCTTTCTTATGATTGTAAAAAAATTAGGGATTTAAATGGTGTTGATTAGATAGAAATAGAGAAGCACAATATAGGTTGTCTGGTTCAAAAAATGGAATTCATAGTTTTGTTAATTATTAAAAAGGAGAAATTATTTATCATTTGTATTTTATTTCATAGAATTCTTTATCGGAGTAGATATTTTGTGATAGGATAAAATGTGTTGCTAGTTATGTTATTTTGAACTTGAAACCATTTGGAGTGGTTTATTTTTCCATTTTAATCATTGTTGGCTTTCCTTTCAATGTAGAAATCCTGTTGTAAATTGTGAGTTCAATTTTAGTTATTATTAAACTTGGTCTTCTCTAGAGGCATGATTTATTTTCTTGGATGTTTATTCTTGTATTTTGTGATTTGAATATTACACGTTTCTAAGCATTAAATTTTGGAAGGGTTGTACAAGAATGGTGGTCACTGTAACTTGAGTTCTCGCAAGATGGATTTGCCTCGCATGTCTTGTTTTGTGTTATATGTCTTATACTTGAAGGTACAACCCTTGCCATATATTGGTTTATGTTAGGGGTCTTAGGGAGAGCTAAGCGATGACACTCTCCACTAGATACCCATTTTCATTGTTTCTTGTTGCCTCTGGAATTGTGTATTGAATTGTTGTTTCAGATTTATATGGAATCATGTTCTATTTATTGTTTCAGATTTATTTGGAATTGTATTTTGAATGTTGTATCAATTCCTCTGGAAATGTGTTTTGGAAGTTGTATGCTTAATGTCTTTCAGTTTCTTTTGAGAATGATTTATGAATGTTCTTTGGACTTGTTTAATTGTCATTTCCTTGATTAATTGGGGTGAGTATCTTATCTTTATCTTATTTCTTGACTCGTGAATGTTGTGGTCTATGTCATTGTAAACCTTGACTTTGTAATTGTGATTGTACTATGTTGTTCATGGGTTGGTTTGACAATCATGGTCGAGTTAACTTCCTTGTCACCTCTGAGCATGGGGGGTGAGTTATTCATAATTCACATGGTTGGGTGGAATGTGCTCCGCACCCGTTGGGTTCCCCATCTGTAGTCTATCTTCTCAGCATTTCTACAGTTGGTGTTGCACCAATGTTCCTTTGTAATTTAGATTTCATTGTATTTATATTATCCCACTCATTTGGGAAATTTGATGTAATTATTAATCAAGAGCTTGTAATGTAATATTAAAATGATGATGTAATAGTTAGGATCAATTGTAACTTGTTAAAAGAGATTCATTATGATTGTATTATGTGATGTATTAATATTCTCGCTCTTGGTTATTGGATGTATTCTTATTCATGGTTTATAATATTAATAGTTATGTTGTTATCTTTTACTTTTGTTGTTAGTTGTTTTTGAATTAACCTTGTGTGCCCCAGAGAGCTAAGTGTAATAGTGTAATGTAATGTGTTATGTGATTATGGTTAATGTTCTTGCATGTTTAATTGTATTGTTTAAAAAAAAAATTATTTGCTATGTGTGTGTTCTCTGGGGTTTGCATGGTGGGCATTACACCACACACACATGGTGGGACCAAACAAGACCACAATGACCTACCTCTTGTTGTATAAGATGGTTAGCCTCCTAAAGATAGTCATCAAGCATAGGTGGGTAGTGGGTCCTAGTTGCATAATAGCCTCACATACCCCCATCCTTAAGGTTCCCTATATTTTCTTCCTCGTATATAGTCACCAAGTCCACCTCATACGTCCTTGGAGAGGAATCACAATACGACAAATGGACAACATTGAAAACAATAAGGATAAACTAGCTTAGCCACCAAAGTCATAAAGAAGAGAAAATAAAAATTCAATTGCAAGAATAAAGCAAGTACTGTGCACAATTTCAACACTAAATCAAGTGTAACCATGAGGGCTACAAGCATCTAAAATCACAAGGTGTGGCTAAGTCATCACAATCAAATATAAACAAGGTGTCGACCTTCACAATCAACATAAAATCATTAATAACCATAAAGAAAGTCCAAAATCTTCAAAATTGCATTGTACAACACTACGTGACTAGATACTAACCACCAAACAAGGAAGGAGGAAACAACATCAGGCTATAGTAGTAGTCGTCATGTGGTACAGAGTGAGCACGCCATCCACATGGCTCAAAGTGTACTCCTTGGCTACACTCTGCATCACATCATCACACGACATGGACTAGCCAAGTGGCCCACACACTCCTTGGTTGTCTACATGGGATGTGCATCTCATCACCCATCCTGCATTGCATCTTAGTGTGGAATGGTCATACACCAACTAGAGAAGGAACGTACTAGTCATATGTCGCATGACAGTGTTTTTGTGGCTCCACAGAAGTAGGTACACACATAACACACCCCGCACAGTGATACCTCATGGAGAAGGCACAAGTAGGTACTTGTCATAGCTAGAGGTATACATGGCTAGGATATACCCATATGCTAACCAACCCAAACACTATCAAAAGCAAACATGAGTATCCCTCTACAATTGTGTGAGGCCCCATTACACTCATCACACAAATAGGCTATCATAATACAATATCACAGTGCACCTTCATGTGTCTATGCACAAGGCATCATTTCCTTGAGCCCAACACGCTACCATCAACAACACAACATCATCACCAACACTATTTCAAAACATTAGTGGGGTGTGGCATCGTATCCATTGCATCACGTCGAAACATGTGCAGATACAATATATGTAATGCATATATGAGAATATCAATATGGGGCTACTTGAGCTTCACCTCTCATATGGTTGAGGTTGACTTGCTAATGCCAGCTCAATGCCCCTATACGCAGCTAGGCAATGCCAGCTTACACATCCCTATGGATGGCCAGGCATACACTAACAAACCAATGTTTCTATACTCAAAATTGTGGGGATTAGGCTAGTACATATGGATCAAGTACACTGATCCATCATAAGAGGAAGTAGTGAGTACATTTCCTCATGATTAGTTGACCTAAGACCGTTCTACATGGCAATATGTGCACACTGCATACTGCACCCAAGGAACTTTGTTGATGCTACTACTCCTTGATGAATTGAGGGACTAGAGAATCAAAAGAAAAGAATCTATGAAACTATTTTTTTCGCAACTCTTATATATGTACTTTTCAACCACACATGGGTTGGCCCTCAATCAAGTAAGAAAAATACAAGCGCACATAATGGTATGGTTAATCCCACACCAAAAATACAACATATTCCTCATGGATGGGTACACAGTATCACCATCCCATGGGCACACAAAGCATGTACGGGGTATTCACAACACTCAACCAATGCACAGTTACTAGTTGCTCAAATTTACAGGGGGGTACAATTACATACACAATTCCATTACTTTTTAAGGATCATATACCATGAGTACATTTATTTCCATAACCAATGTGATTCATATCATTACATATATCTATAACCATTTATTATTTTTTCTTTCACTCTACTCTTTTCCATATATCACATGATGCTAAATGTCAATATCAAGATCATCATGATCCCTTAACAACTCCACTTAACAAATTCACATTCACTTTTATTCATTCGATATAACATTCTATCCACATAACATATTCATATATGCAAAATAACTTTTCTTCTACACAATAAGAATTTCACATAAGCACCATGAATTTCTAAATGCATCCAAGAATCATTTATTCTTTCACATCAATATTCATGTGTCTAGATTTCAACAAATTATACACAAGTTCTATATTCACAAAAGAATAATAATGATCATCTACTTAACTCTTACTACTTAATGTAGGCCTTTCATAAACACAAACAACTCTTAATTCATCACAAGTTATTCAAATTTTCACAAAACAAAAGAATTCACATATTTTTTTCCAAAACACAATCCCACATTCTCTCAAACTTTATCCTAGGCCAATACAAGTAACACTAAATCTTTACATATTGATTATGCCTACTCAAACATCTATGTCCCATACCTAAGCTTAATCCATCATAACAATTCAACATCTATGACATCTAATGCATAAATCGTTTCTATTTATACAATAGTAAGAAAGGAGGACATTACATCATAGATTTCAACTACACATAGCAAACGAGATGTTCAAATACTAACATATTCACCATAATTTCTCAAAATAGAAACCTAGGTCTATGCCTAGCATCTTATTTATTCCACCCAAGTAGCCCTTTCCAATAAAAATATATCACATCATGCAATGCAAAACTTAATCACATAAAATTACTTCCAATTGCATAGATTAAATACCTAGCAACTACACTCAGTCACATTCATAATATACCTTATATGTATAAACCAAAAGAAAGGAGTGAATTTTTAGAAGAACATAAGATCTATCACTCAAGTAATTTTAGACATAATTTCTTTGATTCACGGTAAAGGTTTAAACATACAAGTGTAAGTCCTTCAATATTTTTTTATTATGACATGGTTTAAGACATATTCTCTTTATTAACTATATGTGGGTCAAGAGAAAGAGGAAACAAGATAATTTACTTCAATGCAAACAACTTGCAAACACAACTTTTCCAAACAAAGCATCAATACAAAGGAAAATTAAGTCACGCTTTCTACCCAAATCTTAACTACCCCCACAAGAAGGTTTTCCATTTCTAAACATAAATAAACACAAGATCAGGATTCCATTACATCACTCAACATGTATTATATCAATAAAAAAAGATTTACAATAGTTCATTTATAAACTATAGTACATACTTTCCTTAGTCTATTTTAACAACACATTTAGATGCAGTATATTCTTAACATTATGAAAATGTACTGAACAACACATGGGTGTAGACACTCCTACAAACCATGGAAAAACACATGAAGAGATGACATAATGAGGCCAAGACTTCCCTTATAAACCACATAACATACATTCCCACTTACAAAGAATGACATAATTAACCTAGTTGCAAAAGATAACATCTTATCCTAATGCACATTTAGTTAAACAAAAGAAAACTACATGCCAACTTTTCAGCTAATTAATCCAGACCCACTCATGCATTCCAAAACTAAATTTGCACTTTTAAGCAACTATAACTCATGGAAATTAAACAACGTCACACAAGAAAATCAATAGTTATAAGCATCCAATGAATCACACCCAACAAGAGAATACACAAAACATCTAATTATCTATCTAACATCTCAACTGGGTGTCTAGATTAAAACATGGTATCTAACACAAGGGTCCCTATGACCTTCTAGCCAAACATCAAACATCAAACGACACATGCATGGGGAAAATTACTATAACTAGACATGGGCGCCAACATTAACCAGAGATCCTAGTGCTGCAACTTGGCTCTGATACCAAGTTTAATGCCTCGCTAAGGGACCTAGTGGATTGCCACAAGAGACCTTCAACATTATACTAATATTTTTTTTTAAATAAATTAAACTGACACTAACTAATGCCACTCAACAAATTACCATGTATAACATCATATCATAATCACATTATGACATACAAGTAACATTAATCATAGCCCATTTACACACTTATCCACCATGGTCCCCTAACATAATTGCTACTACAATACATCTACTCTAACTAAACCTATAGAAAGACATTTGATACACTAAGATCACATCCAATATATTCTTTGAATGTAAATTAAATCTCATACGTAAAATTACATATGATGACATATCTTAATTATAAATAAATCTCATCTAACACTATGCCAATATGATCCTAATCTTAATCAATGCCATGAAATAGGTACATAAATTTATATCAAATCTACTACTAAATTAAGTTCATATGCATCATAAATACAACATGTATATGTTAAGCTTTCCATTACATAATAAACAACAATAAATATATCTTCAGGGTTACATCGACTTATTTACATTTCCTTTACAAGAATGCTACAATGTACAAGATTCATCCACCTCAGAGGTACATATATATAAGTTAGATATTAGACACAATTTTCTTAGAAATATCGT
This sequence comes from Sequoia sempervirens, assembly GCA_007258455.2. Lineage (NCBI taxonomy): Eukaryota > Viridiplantae > Streptophyta > Pinopsida > Cupressales > Cupressaceae > Sequoia > Sequoia sempervirens. Next base: position 677,069,020 of record VDFB02000003.1, read on the forward strand.
CTACATCGTGAAACCAACTTTGGAATGAAGTGGAAGGAAAGACTCCATGTTGCACATGAACTACACCACCTAAACCCCAATGGATGGTTGGAAATACCACCCTACCACATGGAAACCTGAGGCCCACTCCCTCCATGATAGGAGAAAACACAAGGCCCCACACACAAGCAAACAACAGAAACAAGTGGCTGACACTAAACATCCAAAGGAGACTGCCTAAAACAAGAATCAACCAAAAATCACAATGACTTTCACAAAGACTTCCAAAAACTTCAAGGGGCCAAACATATAACACAAATGGATAGGAAACCCACAAGATGATAATTATACCACAAAACATAAAATGAATCACATAACATTATTTGTACAATCTTATAACATGATAACCAACTTTTAATTTCCTAGTTCATATTCAGGACTAACAATACATAGCCTTGGTACAATTGATCCGTACACAATATAGAAACCTCAACATAAGTTTTCACAAATGGGAAGAAAGTTTTAGCATACAAATAATAACACATTCAAGAAAAAATAATAAAACACAATATAGATAAAAGGATAGAATTATATCATCCTATACAACTTCAGAATTGAACTAATTTTTCCTCTTAACGATAGTAAATTTTTCATCCATAAAATAGCCATAAAACACTCAAATCAACTCAAAATATAAATATGTCAAAGACCCATTTCAGACTTGGCCCTTGAATACTTAGCATCATGAAAAAAATTAACCAAAAATGAATTATAAAATTATAAAATGCAAAAAAAAAGATGGCTCCCACAAAAACCCTATTTTCAATATACCTGATTACAACCAAATGACAAAATGTGAAACTCAACAACTAAATATTTTCTAAAATATAAAATATTAAAATTATAATTAACTTAACTACTTTCAAATTCCTATAAATCTAAAATCCTAGTCTTCCATTGGCTGGTTACAGTTATAGGGAGAAAAAAGAGAGTATTGGTAGTCATGGAGGAGCAACTTGACAATAGCCCTGTGTTTCAACCATATCTTAAAAACTATGATCTATGTTTTTGTGAGTTTTGGAGAGATTTCAAAAGATAATGAAATTAAAAAACCCTTTAAATATCTCACTGACCCAGTTTGAAAAAAATAGATTTATGACTAATGTAAGTAGACAATTTTACTGAAGATAATAAACATATATTGATTTTTTATTCTAGAATAAATAAATATTTCATTCACACATAGAATAAAAATATCTATCATTTATTTTTAAGAATTAGAGAGATAAATCCATCAAATTATTCATACATTCAAAAAGAAAATTTAAACAAAATATTTCAAAATCCAACCTAGATCCAATGCTTGGCATGGATGGGAATTCGATGTTGAGTTCCGCAAATTTCAACTTTCGACTCCCAAATCTAGAATTCTCCTAAAATCACGATTCCCCTAGAAAAATCCATTCTCCCTCTAATCATAATTAAATTCCAAATCACTCTCCAAATTTTGATTCAAAAAAACTCCAAATTTCCAAAAAACCTAAGAAAAATTAGTTGAAAACCATGTCAGATCTCTTCATTCCCAAAACCTCCAAAAATCTCTTCCAAAATTCTCTAATTTTCATGCACAAAAAAATAAGTGAAATCCTCATTCCCCATTTTTTCCCATAAATAAAACTAATTAAATTCAAAAAAGAAAGAAAAACAAAAAATGAAAGTAGCTTTCTTTCTTTTTTCCAAAATAAAACAAGGAAATAAAATCCTCTCATAAAATAAATTACTAAAATATTAAATTAAAGTACCTATCATCATCCCACTAATGAAATAGTTACTTAAAATAAAATAAACAATCAAATTAACTCAAATAATTAACTCATTTGTTTAGGGTTTCCCACCAAATAAATTCAAAATATTATAAGAGATAAAAGAACCTCATTAAAAATAATCACTGCACCAAAATAGTAAATTAAAACACAAATATAAAATATGCTTACATAGTAATATTTAAATATTTACTAATAAACATATTAATATTTAATAAATAACATTAAAATATGTTAATATTTATAACCTTATTTTCATAAAGCATAATACATATATAATCATAATAATAGTAATAATAAATATTCACTCACACCAAAGAATAGCCATAGCAATATAAATACATATATACAATAACATTGAATCACACCTCATCACATTAATAACAATTATAATAACAACATAATAGGGAACTTACCCTTTTTGGTAAGAAAATGGAGCTCGATGAAAACCTTATAGCTGAAGTTACTGTAATGTCCAATGATGGACATAAATTTTTTAGGGACAAGGTTTTCTCTGATGAAGCTATCATTAGATTTCCAAAGAAAGAGAAAAAAAGAATGAAATTGGTGAAAATTTCTAACAGCTACTTCGAATTCGACACTATAAAAGCTATTTGGAGGAAATTTCTCTGTGTCATCATGGAGTACATTACTATGGATGGTCACTTCACCAGGATCTACGGGTACCACTTTTCCCTGCTCAACCATCTCTGCTACAAGGTTAGGGTTTATTTTCCCTACTTTCTTCTTTTTTCTTTGAGAAAAATTTTGGTTGATCACAAGAAAAATCCAAATAGATTTCCTATCTTGCATACTAGTTTAATTAGGTTAATTGTTGAACACTTCCAAAAAATGCTCGCCCTTGCTAATTTGGTCACCCCTCCTGATTCTGAGGAGGATGATACTGAACCTAGCTGCTCAGGGAATTTTCCTAATCTGAGCCCAGTTAGGATGGTCCTTAGTCCTTCCTCTGTCCAAATTGGTAAGAAAAGCCTTAATTCTATGAAAGCCTGCTCTACGCCTAAGCCAGGAAGTCCCAACATTAATACTTGAAATGTTGGCAAGTATCTTCCAGGAAAAAACCTTGTGTCATACACTAAAGACTCTCCTGAGTCTGAGGACTCTAGTGCTAACAATACTACTTCATTTGCTGCCCCGTCATTGGACAAAGATGTTAGAACTGGTTCCACTGCTACCCTTGACCCGGCTAAAACTTGCTTCAACCTTGATAGGGAACCCGCTGTTGATGTCTTGGGTTTAGCCAGGAACAATTTTGCTGACCATTTTAGAATTTTGAAATGGGTCTTTCATGAAATCAATGAGAGAAAAATTAAAAAATGGGCCCTTCAAAGTAAACTGGAAGAAATGGGGGTCAAAGTTTCTACAATTGGCAAGAATGAGGCAGAGCGAAAAGATCATGGTGCCAGTAAAGAAACGTAGAACCAAGTGGGTATGGATAGAAGGGTTGAAATTGAGCTAAAAAAATGAAAAATACTGTCAAAACTATACCCGAGCAGAAAAATAGGATGGCAAGACACAACACCATCATAATCAATGCCATGATGGAAAAATTGGACAAAGCTCAATAGGGGTCTTTGGTGGTTGATCTAGAAGAGGTCAATGATAGAAACTGGGATGAGGATGTCAGTATTTCTAAGAGGACCAAGGCTAATTTGAAGAGGAAGGATCCTCCTATGCCATAGATGATTCAAACCTTCAAGAAGGGTTTTCAAGATATGCAGAACCTAGAGCCTAAAACTAAGTTTGTTCTAAAGACTTTGTGTTAATGGCAGCTGGTCTTTTTGTTAGCTTTTCAGCTAGTTTTTTGTCTGACCCTCCTAGTCTGTCACGGGTGGCTATTGCTTTTTCCAGTTTTTTCCTATTGTAGTAGCCTATTTTTTTCTATTGGACTTTCTATCCTCTCTCTTTTGTTGTAAACTTGGTGGTTTCGGGTCCCTATAAAACTAGTTTTTCCCTTTATCAAAAACAATTATAATAACAACTAACATGAGTGACCCAATATCTAACTTTACTCAAATAATCCACAATCTAAGGCTAGGAATAAACCATGAAATAACTTCTCACATAAAAGAGACATTCACATCAAAACATAAATAACTAGAATGATCACAATAGTGACTAACCTGACTTACCAACTGACTTAGCACCATTAGAATTAAATCCACACTCAAAGCTAGACATTAGAGTCACACAATCACATAACCCAACAAAAACATTCACACACATGCAACACTCCAACCATAGGGTAAAGGAGATTGGGCATTGTCCCTTGACAACCCGGAAAAGGTGGTCACACATAGAATCAATTATCCCTAATTGGGACAATGGCTAGCGTTGGGATATAACTTGGGCCTAGATGTTATCTCCTCAACCACCATTGGGATTAGAGGCATGCTCAGACCTGCTAATTCAGGTGGAGATGTAGTCTAGTACCTATTCACTCAAACATACAAATTAGAGCACATGTGCATAATAGCCAAAGCACTAGGAAATGAACTCTATCAATCATATAAGATTCTCGTATGTCTCCTATACGTCCAATGGTATTATACCACCCTTTCCACAAACACACTATTGCATCACTTAACTATCCAAGTAAATCTCTACATAATAATAACATAGCAATATGCATGATACTCACAAAAGTACTAATAGAAGCTCATGTTGCATCTGCAACCGCAACACTTGAACACAACTCAATACCTCTTCATGACAATAAATATAATCATAATCAAAATCATAATATCATATCATCATGATAATAATATGTCAAAATCATGTGAAAATCCTAAAGATAACCAAAGCATTTCCATAGCACAAATATGCCCATAACTTGCATCCCAGTAATGGTCATGTTTGAGAACACACACACACATCATAATAAACCTAACCTTCTCACATAGTTCATAAATTCATAATATACAACATCAATTTCTTAAAATCATTAGCAAATACCTCTAAATATCCCCTTTATTTTACCTTCATCTCCAAGTTCGAAAGCCAAACTACCTGCATATCCATGGTGAGAATGGAGGGGCACTACAGATGGAATGATCATAAATTAGAAATTGATGACAAATGATGCCACGCACAAGATTGGAACCCTTCAAAATATCATAATTACCCAGAGCATTTTGGAAAATTGGGAGAAGAAAAACATGTAGAAGAATGTAAGATCCTGGAAGAAATTTCACCATTTCACTACACCAAAGCACATCCATCAAGTTAGACACAAAATGAGAAGCAACCTCATTAGGAAAAGGCATAGCATGTAAATCAAACTAGTCATACCCCAAGATGATACAAACTGAATCTTCAATTGGCTTGCATTCTAAGATGCATGTTTTCTTGAGATTTTCAGAAGAAAACAGTCTATCATCCCTTAATTCCAAATACCATGGTGGAATATAAACTCTTAATTAATTCTCCATGATTTCCTTTTTACAATTCATAGTGATAGAAAAAGGAAACCAACATTTGATGAGAGAAGTAGTCAAGGAAGTCCATAAATAAACCCTTCACTTGAGCAGAATAGACAGTTGATGCAAAGTCATTAATGCAAATGAAATATTACTATTTCAAGAGTAATGCAAAGGAAAAATTACTGGATTAAGTGAAAGCAAGTCCTAATGCAACAAAACCATCAAGTTCCACATCTAATTTTTCATATCAACATAGCAAGGTAGAGTACCATTTGAATTTAAGCCAAATCAAAACCTTAGATTGATGGAAGTCATAAAGAGTTATTCACATGCTAGGAAGAAATATAATGAAATCCCAAATAGGAAGACTGACTAATTCCTTTGATCTTTTCCAGATGACATTAGGTATAAGCATGTCAACTGAGATTCACACAATTCACAAACTAAAGAATAATCATCAAAATTTGTGGCCATTTTGGCAACATAAAATTGACTTGAGTTGTTGATGATTCCCTATATAACATCATTGATAAAAATAGCAATAGTTCAGTTTCCCTATAGACCATATTCAAGAAAAAGAGCATCCAAAAGGAGGAAACCATCTGACAAAAATAGAATCCAAGGAAGTGATAAATATAGATGGAATGAAATTCATATTGCAAGAGTCAAAATATCCAATGCCACTATCTTCCATTAACCATGCAAGAGGAGAGCTCTTCAAGTATAACTAATTTAAAATAGGAACAAAAAATAAATTGTTGAAACCATGCCAAATGTAAGAATATTTGGCATTGATAATATCACCATCCATGGTTGCAACAACTTTGTATCTCAAATGACTCAAGCGCCAAGGAAAAGGTAGTGGTAGTGAATCATTAGATGATATTTTATAGCAAATATCTCTATAAAATTCAAATTTAGAATTTTTTTTTTATAAATATAACTTTCTCTAGATAAATTGGGATGATTCTCCAATTTGGAGACAAGTAGAGAACTGCAATCCACCAATTCCCTATCTTGGGAATGAAGAATAGCTTGTATTGTAGAATATTCCCAAAAAAAAGTATTTTTAAAATTCATTTCCTAACTCCCCCATACTAACCATAAAAGAGAATGTTTCCCTAAATATAGTTAGTATGGAGGAGGGGCCCATGAACTAACATGAATTAACATATACTAAAAAAATGTCACATGAGCCAAAAGGAGGGGCCTTCAAGTTGACACATATTAATATATACAGAAAAGAATGCCACAAGTGCAAGTCAAATAAGCCTTAGTATGTTATAGATAAATTATTCTCATCATGCCTCTTCAAAATGAATGGGTTAGAATTTCCACCTATATAGTAGATAAAAAAGGATCGATATTACATGTAAATAACCAAAATAAATCTATAATAATTGTGGCATGATCAAATAGCCAAGATTCAATAGAAAAAAAATGGATTTATGAGTTCACCAAGTTCAAATATTCCTGATATGAAAGCACCTTTAAAGGAAAATTCTGATAATTAATGGCTTTGTTAGCAAGTTGATTTGCTTGTTTATTAGCTTCCCTATAGAAATGCATTATTTCATAATAATTTTTTTTCCAAAAGTTGACATATGTGAGAAACAAAGCTATTCAAATTCCATGAATCCGAGTATCCCTTCATGATTGTAGACACCACAATCATGGAATCACCTTCAATTAGGATGTGAGAGATGGATTGATCAATTGTAAGTTTCAGACCTAGACTAAAGGCTTTTAATTCTGCAATGTTGTTAGTGCCATTTAGATGACTTGAACAAATTGCTCCAATGAGATTGATTTGGTAATCTCTTAGAATAGAAGTTGTCCCAGATTATCCAGGATTCCCTTTAAAAGCTCTGTTAAAATTCAATTTTATGTGGTCCTTAGGAAGAGGGATCAAACTAATAACCAATCTACCCACCTTAGGTTTTTTATTCATTATGGAGCTCCCACTTGGGATCTTGAGGAGAGACCAATTTCTAAGGATAAAAGAATCCTAGGAGGAGAAGAAGTTATTTGTAGATCCATTCTTGTATAAGCTTTACATAACTATTTCAGAAATGGAGATGATTTTTTTTTAATGGTTTATCTCATAGATAATTTTTCCTTCTCAAATATCCATCTATTTCTTTCAAGCCATGTATTCCAGATGAGAATTGAAGGAGAAATCTCCTAAAGAGAAGAAAACTTAGAAGAAATAAATAATCTTGGCCAGCTCTAAAAGTGGTGAAGAATCAAATTTTGTAAAGGAGAGTGCCAACCTAGTTTATTCATTAACCAAGACCAACATTCATAAACAAAAGTGCAATTGATTAAAAGATGGTTAGTAGATTCAAAAGCCTTGTCACATAACACACAAGTGAAGAGAGGAGCTATTCCCAATCTCTCAAGTTGCATGCTTGATAGGATTCTATCCTTGATTGCCAACCAGCTAAAAGCCCCTACTTTCAAAAGAACAATAGGTCCCCAACATAATTGAATTGGCCAAGAAGGAAGAGATTCATTTTTTACCAAAGAATTATAACCATCTTTTATATTTTAATTTTCTCATCTTGATTTTATCCAAATTATCTCATCTAGCTTATTTGAGAAAATAATTGTTCCTTTTTGAGAGTTCATCTTTAAGAGATTCCTTCATATGAGCAGGAACTGGAAGGAAGTTGAAATCCTTCCATCTAAAAGAGAGTAATGGATCATTCATATCAATGATAAAGTAATCTTTTACTTTATCATCCTAAAGATTTTTTAAAATATTTTCTAATTGTGTCCAATCCCCAAGAAGTGTAAGAGGTTGATGCCATTCCATGCATCATCCCAAAAAAGGGCCCTCTCCCCATTGTTAACTAACCAAGAGTGGTGTGGAAGAATCACGTTCCTGCAATCATAAATGAAATTCTAGATTTTTTATCCAGAAGGAATGTTCCCTTGAGTGAAAATTCTTTCCCTTTCCATGGAATCCAAATATTTATACCTCATTATTTGGAACCATTTTTTCTTAGAGTTAGAGTAGAGCTGCAAAAAAAAAAATCCCCAAGGGATTTATGGCTATGTGTAGGATCATCATGGAAAACATAGGCCCTTAAGTGGCAAAAAATTTAGAAAAATCAAAGTTAGGGAACTTGACGTAAAAATTTGAGTAAGTTATCTGTATAATTTCAAAAATATGTAAGAATAGAATATGTAGCAAATTGAATGTAGTTTCTAAAATACTAGGTTTATTTAAATGAAAAAAAATCTATTTGGTGAAAATTTCAAATTTCAATGTAGTAGTACTTAAATTTTAGGGAAAAAATAAGAAGTAGGTGTCTATCTAACCACCCTAACCATAATAAAATGATAATATTTTTTTATAAGATTTTAGGTATAAGTAGAGGACTCATGTCCCAATGTGATGCATATTTTTTAGTATTTTTTTCCAAATAAATAATTAATTATGAATTTTTTATTTCAACTTTTAACAAATATAAAAAACTTGTATGTCTGACCACCTTAACTTGGTCAAAACTTCATGAAATTTAATTCTTTTTTTTAATCCTATAGTATACGAAGCATAGAATGTGATATCATTTGAAATCTATACATTTTTTTCAATCATGGACTATCAATAAGTTTTTTAGTCATAATTCAAATAAAATATGAATAATAATTATTTATTAAATTCAAAGTAAAGTACAATTTATATTGGTGGAAAGCTGAGAATCTCCTTTAAAAACCCTTTTCATTTCATCAATTTTGGGTAAAAAAAAAGTCGTCAGCCACATACCCATCATATCAACACTTTTTGGCCCATCATGATCCTACACATACCCTTTTTTTTTTTAAATGTCTCTCATACCTATCCCCCCTAAAGCTTTTGATTTACAGATATTTTCCGAAGCCAACAGAGGGAGTTTCATTTTTTGTGTGACATTTTCAGCCCAAAGAAAATTCTTAAATTTTTTTCTGCAGAGCTAAACCTTTCCCATATGGAATTTTTAAGGCTAACATTAAGTAAAGAGGTAAAGAGTGAAGGACAACTTTTAGTAAGATGAATTTTCCTGCAAATAAAAGTCATTTAAATTTCTAGAGAAGAATTTTGTTGGAGGTGGAAGATATAACATTATTCCAAAAAATTATGCTCTTCTTTACCCGAGAAGAAAGGGATTCCTAAATATTTGCAAGGTAAAGAGCCGCATTGGAATCCCCAAAATTTTAAAAGCCTAGCTTTGACTAGGGGATTCATATTAACTAAAAATATTTTAGATTTCTCAGCATTGAAAGACTGACCTAAAGCCAATCAATAATCTAAAAGAATTATTTTGATTATCTTTGCTTCCTCTATGGAAACCTAACCAAAAAGAAGAGTATCATCTGATGAGCTTAAAATATGCTCATAATTTGATGATATGATGAACTTTTAATGTCTTTACTTTTGATATTTCATGGCTATTTAAACTTTGTTGAAACCTTTTATCGGGATATCCTGTAGCAAGATACTTTTATATTTCTGCAGCTTATTGTGTTGACTTGATTGCATTTATTGCCTTGTTGACTCCCGAAAATGATTGGTATATCGTATACAGTTTTTGAATGATGAAGTAAATTTAAATGTGTGATTAATGAATAGATATCATGTATGTGTCATGCGCCTTTTCTTTCGCCTATTACCTTTTGTTTCGCAGGTTGTTGAAGAATGATCGAGTCAAGCGTAGCCGATCTCGGCCTTGCAGTAAAGTCCATTTCCTGCACGACTACGAGGAAGCTCTGGTGAAGACTTTTTGACCGAAACCGTTGGGAAATATTTTTAATGACAAGTCAATCTAGAAAGAGTGGAGCGCTAGATTCTCTCTGGATTGGGTTGAGCACATAAATTCATTTATGAAGTTTGTTCTTTGATTCTGGGATGCATTTTACTTCCACGTCTTTCTTTGATAAAGTTAGTTAGTTAGTTAGTTGTTCTTCTGATTTAAAAATAAGATACTCCTCCTGCGCAAGAGAGTAGAAGAAAAAATGGATAAAAAGATAGATGATAGTTAGAAAAAGATAGAAACAGAGTAGCAGATAACATGTAAGAATCAATATGATAATGAAAGACAGAATTTGTTTGACCAGAGATAGAGTTTTTTGTTAGTTCCCATATCAAAAAAACAATGTATATCATTCTATTCTTATCAATAAAAGTTCAATGAAGTTCTGAGTTCAACATCTGGGTAATTAGTAGATGCTTGCTAAGGGGGCCCACTTAGTAAGTATCTATAGCTAGTTAGTTAGTTGTTCTTTTCTATTGATCTTCAGTTATCTTTCATCTTTGAAGTTTTCATGCAAACTCAGTCTTATAGTGCTCCTGCGGCATAGAGAGTCCATCCCTGTGACTGTTCCTGCAGCATAAGGCCAGTTCACAGTTTGTGTTTCAGTCGTAGATGTTATGGTTTCTATCATAGTTGAGTTAAAGAATTTCGCATTACCAATCTGTGGTTTAGATATAATTTCTTTCCAATATGTATTTCTGCTAAGATTTGATTGAAACTAATTCCTAGTGCATATATTTTGTTGTGCCATTTAAAGTCTACATCCCCTGGTTTGACAAGTAAATGAAAATCCATATAGAGAGATATTAGTCACCTGTCAGAATGTCCAATTCCCGGGAAAGGTTTTATCGATATTTTCATATCCTTTTGTGGGCGTGACCATCATCCACAAAAAAGGAGTGAGTGATTGGAGTAGGGAATGGATTAACCTTGATACCATTCCAAACCTTACTTTCCCTTGAAGCAATAATTGACCACTAGCATCAATAAGAAGGGTGAAAGGGGATCACCTTGTCTTATTCCCCTTGTAGGAAAAAAATTAGTAGTTGGAGAACCATTTACCAATATAGAAAGACTTGCATCATTTATACAAGAAGAAATCTATTTGCACTAGTTGTTAGCAAACCCAAATTTTCTAAGAACAACCAAAAGGAAATCCCATTCCACTTTATCGTATGCTTTTTCCATGTCTAATTTTAGGATCATTGAAGGGGATTTATCCTTTTTTACAAAATGTAAGACTTAATGAGCTAATATTTTCCTCTCATGAGTTTCTTTACATGGGACAAAACCTCCCTATTCAGTTGAAATAATAGAGGGGAAAAGTTTTGCTAATCTAGGAGTTATTGTCTTATTGAATATTTTGAAGATTGTATTGCAAAGGGAAATAGGTGTGAAATCCTTGAAGGACAAAGGCTCAGACTTCTTGGGAATGAGAACAACCAAGGTTTCATTAAAACTCTTTAAATTTTTTTTGTTTCTCCATGATTCCTCTAATGCTAGAAAAATATATCTACCAATAAAGTCCCAACATTTTTGAAAAAAAAAGGTTGTAAATCCATCAGGTCCAGGGGCCTTTTGAGCAACCAAAGAGGAAACTACATCTTTCACTTCCTCCATGGAGAATTTGGCCACTAAAATTCTATTTTGTTCCATATCAATGAGGGAATATTTTCCATAATAATATTATTTTCCATAGGTCTATTAGCTTTTATGGGAGCTAGAAAATCCTTGAAATAAGGTATTGCTATAGCTTCAATGTCTTCGTCTATGACTAAAGTTTTCTTGGAAGGAGATCTAATTGAATCAATCTTATTTATTTCCTTCCCAATTTCATCAAAGAATGAAAGAATTTAGTATTTCTATCTCCTCCCCTTAGCGAGGTATCTATTGAATTTTGTCTATAATAGCATTCTTCCAGAGCCAAAATTTCATCTAATTCCTCTTTTAGTATTTTCTCCTTCTCATAGAGGGTTGTGACCATGCCATTTTTTTATCACTATCTCATATATATTGGCTAGCTCAAGTTCAACCCTTGATTTTTCAGAGAAGATGTTCGCAAAGAATAATTTATTCCACTTTTATTCTCCCTTTGATAAAATTTAATTTTCTTTGTAGTTGAAACATCCAAGTACCCAACTAGAAAGGGAACTTAGACCACCACTCCTTAAGGAGATGTATAAAATCTAGATCATTGAACCACATTGGTTCGAATTTAAAATATCCCTTTTTCACTAGTTTGTTGTTAAAAACTAAGAGGGAGATTGGAAAGTGGTCAAATCTAGAAATAGATAGAATTAAAGAAGAGAATTCCCAAGAGGAAGCCAACCAATTATCAGATAAAAGAAAATGATCCAATATTTCTGCAATTTGTGAAAAACCTTTGCATTTATTGGTCCATGTGAAACAACCATTCTCTGTTGCACAATCATACAGATTAATATTAATAATAAACTGATTAAAGTCCTCCATCACCTTGTGTGGGGGGATGATACCACCTTTTTTCTCTTAAGGGAAACAAATTGCATTGAAATGACCTGAAAAGATCTTCAACTCAGTTTTTATTAAAGATAAAACAAAAGTAAGATGTGACCATAATTGTTTCTTAGCATAAGAAGCACAATGGCCATATATATTGAAGATGTAGAAGATATTATTTAGTTTCAAGCATTGACCATAGCCTTGAATCAAGATTTCCTTAATAGAAAGAATTTTTAAGTTAACTGAAAACTTATTCCATAGGATTACCAGACCTCCAGAAGCACTCTATGCTAGGGAGGAAATGAATTCCCAGTTATGCCGAGTAGAAAAAAAGTCAGAGGCTGATTGATATGATAATTTTGTTTTGTGTAAAAGAACAATGTCTAAATTAGTGTTTAAAATTTGACACTTTATGAAGTGTCACTTGTTAGGGTCATTTAGGCCCCTAACATTCCAGAAATAGATCCTCATTCTACTTGAGGAGAGATAATTTCTCCCCTTGTTTTGTTATTCAATTCAGCAATCTTATTCTCCATAGCAAAATATGGCTACCCCAATTGGGAAAGTTTACCAAAGTTATTTGTACCCTTAAGTTTTTTTGTTGTAGATCTTATATTTTTTTCAAGAGTCATTTGAATCCCCACTATGACCTTTATCTTTGTGTTACCACTTTTTGATTTCCTTCCCCTTTTATTACCAGGGGAAGCTAGAGTTTTGGCGTCCAACTATGAAAGAGGTGTAGGAGGATTAGAGGCTTGGCTTAAAGAAGGATGATCATTGGTATCCTTGATTAGGGCCAACACATTTCCAAAATAAGGAGAAACCCTTGAATCAGTTTGTGAAATTGGGTAGTAAGGGGTTTATTTCTCTGATTCAAGATTTGCAAGAATTTCATCAACTGACTCTTCTATGAAATATTCACTGACTTTTGTACATATTTCATTAACAATATCCAAAATTTTCTCCTCAACTATCAAACCTCTTAAGAGATCTTCAAAATGTGTGACATTTTTTGAAGTTTCTATGTTATTTTGAGGAGGAATAAAACTCGACATATAATTTTGTACAGAAAAATACTGCGAGTGATTGGTCTTAGGGTTAGAAGATGAAGAAGGTTGGTCCATCAGAAAAATAGTGTTCACACCATTAGAGAAGGAGAATTCTATAGATTCCACCCAAGAAAAGAGATTAGAGTCAACAATAATCTTAGACTCTTTCAAAGAAGAAGAATCAAGAGTTAAATTATGCCACCATTCCCCTTTGCTTGTGAGAATTTTCACAGTGTGAGGGAATTTATTCAAGCTAGAAACTAAGGCCCAATCCCTAATTGTGGGTAGTCCCTTTACCAATTCAAATTCATTCTTTAAAAAATCTCCAAAATGCGAGACTAATTTTTTAATCACAAAGGATTCCATATATTCTATGTGAAGATTAGGGAGAATGAAGCAAATAGGTTTCTGAGGTAGATTAATGGAGTCCAATGCTAAATTAGGCTACTAGTTACATGTTCCCAAGAAAGTATTATGAAACCAGAAAGGGTACCTATTTTATTGAAACCCTATCTTTAATGGTAGGATTTTTAAATCATACAAAGAAAGAGGAAGACGATACAATTGAAAGGACAAAAAATTCAAACCAATTTTCCTTTATCCAAGATTTGATGGTAGAAAGAGGTTTTTCTTCACCCCAAATCTAAATGAAGATCCCGGTCTAAGGAGTGATAATCTATTAGAAAATTTTGAGTTCGTCACCAAATCCATATTCGGTCAGAAAGAAGAAAATCCATTAGAGTTTTGGTGGTCCCTTCATGAAGCATCATTTCTAGAAGTATTTTATCCAAAATGAACATTTGTTGGACATTTCGAGTTCAACATCTCCAACTTCGAATCCAAACCTACATTCAATCAAGAAAAGGAAAACCCATAAGGGTTTTGGTAGTCCTTTCCTTAAGCATGATTTATTGAAGTATTCCCTTCATATTTTTCTTAGAGCCTCAAGGAAAAGTGTTTTTCCTAAATATTTTTTGATGATACAGCTTGGAATGAGTGGGGTAACAAGAAAACTGATTATTTTCCCTAGAATAATGAGGAGGAGGATGATGTGTTTGATGTAGATGATGATTGGAATTAGGGTAATGAGGCAGTTGAAATCAATACTGGGAATGATATAGAGGCAGGCTTGGGGCCTTTAGAGTGCCTCAACCTTGACATAAAGGCTAGTTAAGGATGAAAGGTAGAAAGAGGTCTTCATCATCATCATACAACCACTTTGTACCATTGTCCACCAGTCTATTTCAAAAATCCAAAGGTCCTTTACGAGGGTCCAATGGTCTATTACTAGGGTCGTGGTCATAGTCAGGAGCCATCATATGGATTTTTGGGTAAATGGAAATTATCCTCTACTACAACATAAATAATTTTCTATGGAGCATTACTTATTCATTATAACCTTAATACTAATTATAACCTTGATTGAACATTAACCATAACCTTGATTGAACCCTAACTCTAATTAAACTCTAATTAAGCTATAATTAAATCCAAACCCTAACATCAGTCGTAACCTTAATTGAACTAAAATCATAATTAACCCCTAATGAAATCATAACACTAACCATAATTAAATGCTAAACCTAATTAAACCATAATTAAACTATAATTGTAATTATACCGTAACCCCAATCTAACACTAACACTAAACCTAATCATAATTATAACCTTAACCCTAACTAATTGAACCATATCCCTAACCCTAACCCTAATCTTTATCTTATAACCCTAATTATTGTTAAATTTTAAGTTCATGGTTAGAGTAGGGGTTACAATTAGAATTAGTGTTAGTTTTAGAATTAGGTTTAAGGTTAAGTTAAAATTAATGTTAGAGTTAGTTTTAGGGTTAGAGTTAGTGTTAGAGATAGATTTAGAGTTAGGGTTGGATTTTAAAATAGTGATAGTATGAAGGCTAGGATTAGAGTTAGAGTAAAGGTTATGGTTAGAATTAATGTTAGTTAAATTATGATTTGGGTTAGGGTTAGAGTTATAATTAGTGTTAGAGTTAGGGTTACTGTGACAATTAGGGTAAGAGTTACAATTACAAATGTTTTAAGGTTAGGGTTAGGTTTATACATAGAATTATACTTAGGGTTAAGGTTAGGGTTACGATTAGAACCATTGTGAGTGTTCTAGAGAAAGGTTATAGTTAAAGTTATAATTAGTGTTAGTTTTACGGTTTGAGTTTGGGTTAGGGTTAAAGTAAGGGTAAGAGTTATAATTAGTGTTGGATTTTGGTTTAGGGTTAGGGTTAAGGTTTAAATTAAGGTTAATGTTATGGCTACAATTATAATTAGTTTTAGAATGTTACGGTTAGGTTGAAAGTTAGTAATCCTAATTAAATACTAATTGATGCCTAACCCTAACCATGTGGAATAAGAGAAGAGAGAGAGAGAGTGTGAGTATGAATCCAATGAATAAAGAATGGGATATTTAAAATATTGGAAGGTCTAATCCTTGATTGTATTGTTTATAATCAAGGGAAACAATATAAACCTATATTTTATATAAATTATAGGGAAACAATTTCCATTTAAATTTATCTCTTAATGTGTATGAATGTGAAATGTGTCTATGCATGACCTCTTAGGTTTCATATCTTTGTGTTTTCTTTATTGTGAGCCATAGTTGTTGAGATTGTGATGTTGCATATGGGAATTAGTCCTTAGGGATAGCGTTAATCTCATCCTCCTAAAATAAAAGGGAAAATTTCCATGCTTCCACATTATTGTTTGTGATTTGTTGGGCTACTTGATGGGACATCTATTCATATTAATTTATAAATAATGAAGCTTGATTAATGATGGTGTTTTATGGATTTGGTTTAGGCTTTTAATTTTATTATATAGGATGTTTTGGAATTTTAAGAAAAATAGTTATATGATTAAAATTAGTAACATTTAAATGTGTTAGTAGATGGTTCAGGAGTGTAGACATTTATAATTTTTTTGGTCAAGTATGAATCATCATATGTATTACTTAGTGGACATGATTATACTATTTAAGTCTATCAACCATTTGATACCACTTTTTAAAATGTTTTGAACAACTATTTTTCAAATTTAACAAATGTAATAATGTAAGATATTTTTGATGATTTTATAATAAAGAAAAAAAATTGAATATATTTTAATTTACTAACATGGATTATTATTCCTATAGACATCCAAGAGTGTCACAATAAGTATTAACTATAATTCTTTGAATAAATTTATAACTATATTTTAAAGTCATGTATCTTTGAAGTAACATTACATTCTTTCATGATACATTATGGAATAAATGACACAAAAAATGTATTAATCTTATAAATTAAAAATAACCAAAGAATTCTCTATTTTTTGTCCTATGTGCATAAAACTTAAATTGAATGGGTATTGTTTTTATTAATGGAAATATTAAGTTTAATTATAATTAGTTTATATTGGTTATTTTTAATGTTAATGGTCTATAATGATTTAATAGTTAAAAGTAATATTTGATTAATAAAAATAAAATAAATATTTATTATGTTAATGTAAATGAAATATAAAATAAAATTATTATTAGTTGTTTGATCATTAAATTTTTTAGTGTTTATTTATAGAGTATCTTATATCTATTAACACAATAAAATAATATAACATTAAAACTATAGATATATTAATATCTTCCTCTAATTTTTTTATTTAACATTTGATTTTGTTAAAAAAATTATTTTATTTTTTAATAAGATGCAATGATCTTTAATATTCTCTTAACAATAAAAATCATACAACAATTAATTTTATTTAATTTTGGTATCTTTCAAATTCTTAATAAAAAAAAATACAATACAAATTAACAACAAAATAAAATCGTATATTAATAAAAAAATCAAATATATATTAATGATTAAATAGAGATCAAAATTATAATATACATTTGTCGTAGCTTACAAACGTTAATAGTTCAGTTCAAGCTTATCCTTCCCATTATTGAAGTCAACCCTTAAGCTCACTAAAGATTTAGAAAGACAAATAAAATTTTGATTGTGTAAACAATAGAAAAAAAGGAGTAAAATATTCATATTTTTGTTGGAAATATTAATGTTTCTGACTTAGCCTCTTTCTCCCGTCAACCCCTATCTCACCTACCTATCAAGATCCTCCAATGAAGTCTACTTTTTGGGATCTCCATCCCTATTCTACTCCTAATAGCTCTAAAATTTAATGTGGTAGGTGATTTCAAATTTGAGAGGGATTTTTGAATAGAAAAAGGGAATGAATGAATGCTGGAAGTTAAGTTTCTGCAGCAGCAAGAGTGTGTGCAACAATAGTATGAAAAAGGAATGTTCTTGTGTGAGTTATTTGTGTGATTCAGAGAAGCTCCTAAACAACAATAGTTGTATTTTTTTCTATGTGTGTTTGCAATGAGCGCTTGAAAGCTCCTGATCGCTCACGAGTTTTCAAGGAACACCATATAATTCCAATTGAATAGAAGGAAAGAAGAGATCTATGTAGCTCTTGATAGTTTTTTAAATTTGGTGGGTCAAGGTCCAGATTGGTGTGAGTTTAGTTTGTAAACAGTAGATTGTAGCTTTAGTTTGAAATCATTTTGTAATATTGTTTTCTCTAGTTAATAAAAAAAACAAATATTGCATGCTCATTTTTGTGTGTCTCCATTAAACTTATTTCTTACTATTCCACATTCTGGGTATTCCTTGTTGTTTGGGAAACAAAGTAACAACTCTATGTTGTTTTTCGCATTCTAAAATTTCTACATGGTAATAGAGCCATAGGCCTCATTTCTTCATGAGTTAAGGCATTTGTTTTTTCTGGGTGTTTAAAGTTTTCTTGTTGGAGACATGGCTGGAGATGAAGGGAAATGTTGGCAGCAACCACCATCCTTTAATGAAAATAACTATGATGTTTGGGAAAAGAAGATGAAGACCGTAATGGTTGCAAATGATTTGTGGGAGTTTGTGATTAGTCGGTTTTATGATGTAACTGATCCTGCAACATATGTAGTCCTCACAAAGAACTAGAAGACCTAGTTGAAGGAGTTGAGGAGGAAAGATGCAAAAACATTAAGTCTTATTGAAGTAGCCTTGACAAAGGCCATTTTTCCTAGAATAATAGCAACTAACTATGCAAAGGAAGCTTGGAAAATCCTTCATACCAGCTATAAAGGGAGTGATAAGATCAGATTATTGAAGCTCTAGATGCTTTGAAGAGAGCTCGAGAATCTTGAAATGAAGGATAGTGAGTCCATCTCATAGTTTCACACAAGACTCTCATGTTTGATAAACTAGTTGAGGGTGAATGTAGAAGTCATGGATGACCAGAGGATTGCAGAGAAAATCCTCATAAGCTTACCCACGAAGTTTGATGCAATTGTAATTGTCATAGAAGAGGTAAAGAACCTTTCAACATTGTTAGTTGATGAGCTGATGGGTTTATGGAAAACCCATGAGAAACACCTTAATAGGTCTACTACTTCTTCCCAAGAGCAATATTTTAAAGCTCGGTCAAATCCTAGAGGAAGGGGGAAAAGAAACAATGGTGGAAGGAGCTCAAGAGGAAGAGGTCATGGAAACTCCAAACAAGGAAATGTTAGAGGAGAAAGCTCGAGATGAGCAAGAAGCCAAGAGGGAGTGAGCAACTCTTAGACCAACTCCCGACAAGGCAAGAAGAACAAAATTTTGAATCAAAATAATGACAAAAGCAATGTTGAATGGTACAACTATCATAAATTTGGTCATTATGCAAGTGAGTGCTAGAAAAAAACATAATAATCAGTCAAAACAAAATGCAAATGTGGCTAATATGAGTGTGGATGAAGGTAATCAATCCACAAACTTCATCGTGTGCAACATTGGTGAAGAAGGAAACCCTGAAGTCTCGTATTTGTATAGCAATTGTAGCAACCACATGAGTGGTAATGAAATTTTGTTTTATTTCATTGATAAGAATGTAAATTCAAAGATAAGAATGGAGAAAAATGGATTAGTTCCAGTTGTGGAAAGAGGATCTATCATGATCTTCACCAAGCAAGGTGAAAAGAAGGAGATTTGGAATGTATTTCTTTATCCTTGGTTAAATAATAACCTCATGAGTGCTAGACAGTTGATCTAAAATGGATATAAAGTGTTGATGGAGAAGGGTCAATTCATTATTTATGAAAAGAATGAGAGGATGAAAGTGTTTGTAGTTGTTTAAATGACAAAGAACCGAATGTTTCCTTTGAAGATTGAAATGTGTTTTTCATCTCATTTTGTATCTGCACCTCTCATGAATTAAAAATGTATAGTAGTACAACAAGTAGCCCTTAAAAGCACCATTCAAGACCCCTCCAAGCTATGGCATCTCATGTATGGACACTTAGGCCATGCTAGTTTAAGTATTTTGTGAAAGAACAAAATGGTTGATGGTTTGCCAAGAATAGTAGAGCCTAATGTTAAGTGTGAGGCTTGCATTTTGGGCAAGCAACATAGGCAGCCCTTTCAATCGGGAAACTCTACAAGGGAAAGAGCACCATTGGAGCTGGTGCACATGGATTTGGTAGGCCCTATGAAAACCATATCTATTGGTAAAAGTCAATATGTTATGACCTTCATTGATGATTACAATTGTAAGATGTGGGTCTATTTTTTGCAGCATAAGTCTGAAGCAGTTTATAAGTTTTTGTTGTTTAAGGCCCAGGCTGAAAAGGAGTGTGGACATTTCATCAAGGTCTTAGGGCCAAATAGAGGGCGAGAGTATACCTCCAATCAGTTTGTAAATTTTTGCAAGCAAAATGGCATCAAGAAGGAGATAATAGCTAGTTATACTCCACAACAAAATGGAGTGGCTGAGAGAAAGAATAGGACCATCATGGAGATGGCAAGGAGAATGCTAAAAGAAAAGGGACTCCCAAATGAATATTAGGGAGAGGTTGTAGCAACATCTATATATCTAATAAATAGAAGTCCAACAATGGTGGTTCTTGACAAAATCCCACAAGAGGCATGGGAAAAAAACAAAAAGAAGGTTGAGCACTTAAGAGTGATTGGGTGTGTGGCATATGCTCATGTGTCTAAGGAAAAGATGTAGAAATTAGATGACAAGGGTGAGAAGTGTATTTTCACAGGCTACAATGAAGAGTCCAAAGCTTAAAGGCTATATAACTCGGTCACTAAGAAAATCATCATCAGTAGATACATGGAGTTTCTAGAGGATGAGTGATGGGACTGAGTGATAGTTTCTAACGGCTTAGAACCATTCCTGAAAACTCCTGAAGAAAAAGAAAATGAATGAGAAGTGCAACAAGATGAGCTTGGAGTCACTGTCGATAGATCTAAATGAGCTTTTGATAGCTCCCAATAGCTCCTAATAGCTCCTGACAACTCCTAATGCAAGTAGACTTTCAAGAAGGCAGCCACAAATAGGTAGATGATTGGCTCTTGAGAGCTCCCAATAAGGTTTTTTTAGTAGAGCAGTTGCAACAATGAAAGTTCAAACCCCACTCTCCCCTCCCTAATTCCAAGAAAGGTATGATGAAGAATTTGATGAGAGTGAATTTTTCATTATTTTCTCATAGTGATCCAATATATGTAATAGAGAGGAACAACACATGGGAGTTAACTATTTTCCCTCCCAACAAGCAAGTAATTGGAGTAAAATGGTTCTACAAGACCAAATGCAACGTCAGCATTTTCGTTAGCCCTGCTAGTATATATATATATATACACACACACACATATATATATATATATATATATACACATATATATATACATATGTACATACATATATATGTATATGTATATTTATATATATATATATATATTATATATATAGTGTGTATATATATACACTCTACCATTTGTATGCATATATACATATATGCAGCTAAAGAACATAGATAAGACATGTAGCAAACCTTTTTGGAATAGGTGATGCATGCAAAAAAAAAAAACACAAGATCTCCTTCAACCAACTTCACTAAAATTGAATAGAATTCAATGCACTTGCAGCTTCACAAAGCCTTGCCCTCTATGCTCATATCCACCTTCAACAACAACATAAACCTCAGAATCACACCAAACAATATGGTATCGATAACTGTATAGACATTTTTTTGTTTTCCAAGGACTTTAAAATAGATGTTACTTGCACCAAGAGCACTACATGGAAACCATACAACAATCAATGCTAATGAAATTTTTTTGGCCTCCCCTACACTTTCGTCAATTCACCAGAGTCCTCTATCATCATGACAAATTCCCACCATCTTTGACATGGTAATGGAGTCCCAAGTCTAGCCACCTTCACATAGGTTCCATAGCCAGTGAATTCACTTGCATCTTGACAAAATCTTGCCATCCTTTGCCATAGCTAACTTGAACAGCAACAAAGAGTCTCAGAATGACACAAAAAAATACATTTCCAGGAACTCCTACAACACAACAAATTAACTATTTTTGAGCCATTCACAATGAAGCGAAGCCATAAATAGAACAATATAACCAGTTGTTGGTGACATGCGAAAACCCACAAAAGTATACAATCTTTCCAACAACAATCAACACAATGAAAGAATATTTTTCCCAAGAATAACCCAGATTAGATGCATATCTACCTGCTTCCTTCAATAATAGGCCTTCACGCTTGTTGTCTTTTTCCTTCATGCTTTCTTAACAACTTTCCAAAGAACACAATAGAATTATCGCATCCCAGAGCTTTTGGAACCATTGATGCATGTAAAAAAAATAGTAGACATAAAATTAACTATTTCATTGCATTAAAAACACAAGATAACATCCACACGCCTTCACATATATTTCACAGTTGATGAACATAGTTGCAGCTTTACAAAAGCTTGCCATCCTTAGTCACAACTATGTTTAATAGCAACATAGATGTAAAAAGTGCCAACCAATAATATGTGCTTGCTCGCTACATAGATATCCATTTTAACAAACATGTGTATGTATACATAGCTTGACTAGGATAAGGAAGAACAAGGCAATCGGTAGTGTCGTAAATGGAAGCCATAAATGAAACAAAACAACACACCGTAGATGGGAACATTGAACAATGCTTGACGAAAAGCAACATGAACTACATAACATTAACTATTTTATTGCATTGTAACCACTATGTCAAAACAAAAGACGTAAATGAAACAATATTGTTATCAATAGTCACTTAGATGACCAGAGGTGGAAAGTACTAAAAAAAATTGCAAGAAAACCATAGACAGATTTAGTGCCATTATATGTATATGTATATATATATACACATTTGTATACATATATACATATACATACACAGACACACATATATATATATATACACATATACAAATATAGTGGTGGATAGCTTATAAGTCTACTCTGAATATATATATATATATATACACAACGGGATTTTCATCAGCCCTGCTAGTATATATATATATGTATATACACACACATTTGTATACATATATACATATACATACACATATATATATACACATATACAGATATAGTGGTGGATAGCTTATAAGTTTTCTCAGAATATATATATATACATATGCCTATATACATATATACACACATTTGTATACATATATACATATATACATATATATACAAATATATATATATATACACATTAAGAGATATAGTGGCAGATAGCTTATATGTTCGCTTATAATTTTGGTCAACCTCCCACTTTTTAGGCCTTCAAATCGCTAGTTTGTATCAACATTAATTAATGAATGCTTTGCATGTACTGGTGATGGTCCTAATAAGACCAACAATGAATGGAAGCCATAAATGTAACAATTAACTATAACGCAAACAACAAAATAGAACAGTCCCTTATGCAAAACAACATGGAGCACATAACATTAACTATTTTACTGCATTCCAACCATCGCTACAAAATAAAAGACGTGAAGGAAACAATATTTTTATCCACAGTCACCTAGATGGCCAAACTTGCAAAACACTAAAAATGGCAATGCCAAATGCATAGACAAACATATGCACAAAAGTCAAACTAAAAATCAAACAATATCGTTGCCAACAAAGTATTGCTATCTAGACCTGTTCATATATCTACCTATGAACATAGTTGTATGTCTCTATTTTCATATGCATATACATAAACACACATGCATGCAATTCACATATGCATACAAAATTCAAAATTTACAACTATCTACGATCTATTCTAAACAAAAAAAAAATCACGACTTCCAACAGTGCCTCACATACAAAACCCACAAAACACAAAAAGTTCCCAGTAACATACCGACTCAAAATCTTCACCACAAAAATCCCAACCCTAAATGAGTCAATATTGGTTTCAACTATAAGGCAGATGGGGTGATTCACCAAAAAACACATCACATTGACTATTTTCTAGCCATTCACACAAGAGCCTTATTGTCTTGAGTTTTATTTTATAGTTTACATGTACACATTGCTATCCTTCTCAGATAGCATTTACAAAAAAAATCAAAAGTTTTTTGGGAAAACCCACAAAAGACAAGAAATCTCAATTTCAACATTCACCAAATGTATGTGTGTAGATATATGTATGTATCTGTATATATGTGTATATATATCTATATATGTGTGTGTGTACACATATATATATACGTATACATGTGTCTATATATATGTATGTATGTGTATATATCTATGTGTATATATGCATACATATGTATTAATATGTATATATATCTATAGATATACATATCTATATATATATATATATGTAAATATAGTGTCCAAAACATTGACTATATTGTTCTATTGAAACCATAGATGCTAAATGGAAGCCACAAATCTAGGTTGTTTTCCCCTAGTAGTGAGTCCCTACTTGTACGGTTTTCCTGTGGTTTGATATATATATAGATATATATATATAGATATAGATATATATATAGGTATATGTATATATATGTGTGTATATATGCATAGATATGTATTTATATGTATATATATGCATATATATTCATATATATCTCTATGTGTATGTATATATGATATATGTATATGTATGTATATATATGCATATATATATGTATATATCTTTGTATGGATATGTGTATATATATGTATGTATATATATATATATATAGCAACCAAAACATTGATTATTTTGTTTTGTTGCAACTATAGATGCTAAATAGAAGCCATAAATGGAACAATATAGCCTAAGGTGGACATCAACGGAATGAATTCCATAACATTAACTTGTTTATCCTATTGTAACCATTGCCATACAATGTTGAAATTCATAGTTAGCCCTATACAGATGCTTTTTTCTAAAAGGTTGGTCCATATACAACTTATGTATATACATATATAAGTATATACATATATGTATATATATGTATATCTATATGTATATATATGTTAATGTATAATATGTACAGTATGTACATACACATATGTAGATATATGTGTATATAGATATATGCATATGTATATATATATATACACATGTATAGTATGTATATTATGTACATACACATATGTAGATATATGTATATGTACATATAAATATATGTATATATATATATATGTATGTATGTATGTATAAGTATACAACACAAACACTTTGGAACCATCGACGCATGCAAAAAACACTAGATAGCTTTCAACCACCTTCATAGAAATTGTACAGCCTGTGTATATCTAAATGTATATGTGTATATGTGGACAACATGTATTGTATGTACATACATATATGTATATCTATGTATATGTGTGGTATGTATAGTATGTACATACACATATGTAGATATATGTATATGTATATATATATGTATATGTATATGTATATATATATGTATATATATATGTATATGTATATGTATATATATATGTATATATATATGTATATGTATATGTATATGTGTATATATATATTTATTTATTAGCCAATAGGCTATTTGTGTCAACTTCTCCTAGAATTTTCATCAGCCTCACCAGATTTTAGGTTTTCGACCACTGGGGAGAAGGTGACGGGTAGGTTTTAATTTCAGCCAAAAATTTTGTCACCCTCCAGGATTTTTTGGCTTCCGATAACTACAAAAAGGGTCTTGGAGGAAGTTGTTGGTTGCTTTGGGAATTGGGTGGCATTTTTCGGGCCACGTGGATAGAGAAGGCTGCGAAAATTAAGCACTGGTTCGCACCAACATTAATTGTTGTATGCTTTGTGTGTAATGTGGATTTTCGTAATAACAATTTCCCTTTAATGCCTTGGGGAGAAAAAGGAATGTTGGTAACTTTTCAATGAGGCATTGTTTGGTTTCGTTCTATTGATATACTTGATATGAGAGCCGAGAGTGATGACGATTAACTTCTATGAGGGTGCAATCTAGATTAATATTTTTGAAGATTCTGCCAAGGTTGGCAGGCGTTATTTTGTATTTTTTGCAAGGGAGGCTGGTTAGAAATGCAAAAGAAATGTGTCGACTATGATAGTGTTTTTCCTATTCTTGTGTAGACAAGTTGGCGAGAAGATGTTTTTTTGAAGCGAGTGGGAAGAGGTGCAACAACATTTATTTTTCTGGAATGGATTTTAAACTTTGAAACCTATTATGTTTAATTTTTCCTTTTTGTTTTCTCCTTATGGTTGCAATCCAATTAAATAGTCATTGCTATATAGCCTATCTTGAATGTTGTCTTTTGTATTCATACCCGTTGGTTATCTTCTGTATACTTTGGTTGGAATCCTTACAAGACTTTTTCATTTTCAAACTTCCTACATACCAAGGAAAAGGTTGCAAATGGCCTTCTCTTTAAAAAAAATCTAGACCGAAATTCCCATAAGCCCACACTATTTTAACATTTGTGGAAAGAGCACAGACATCTAGACTGAATTTTCCCTCATTTTCCTACCTGAGAAGGATAGGAATTCAAAGCTTTTCTTGGCTGTAATATGTTGTGCATCCCAAAGCAAGGAATAATTATAGGAAAAAAAATCTTTGAATTTGTAGCCTTCTCAACTAGTTAAGTGAGGGAAAATGTTGTGTGGATGTCTGGTCTCTTGAATGCTAGCTGGTTTTGAGATTGCTTGTTGTATGGTTTGTGTGTGGTTGGAATACTTCTAATTGTAGCTCTTGTTTATCCAATTGTATATAAGTTGTGAGATATAAGATAGGGCTTCCTTTATACTCTACTTAATGTATGGAACACATCAAATGCAGAAAAGAAACAATATTGCTTGCACCCAATGGCAGCTAGACATAACTCATAAACCAAACCATTTGCAATAACCTACAAAGAAACAACCAACAATCTGCCTTTGGATCTAAGATAAGTTGTTTCACAAATACTACACGAATGGTTTTACAAATATGCAACTCTCTTGATTTCCTTTAATTGCACCTCTTCCAACTTGGTTTGTCTTCCCTTTGTCCCTTATTGATGGCTTCTTATTTATGAACATAGAACTATCACAATCGACGCCAACTGTAGAAATTTTGTGAAGGTGGTTGGTTGTTATCTTTTGTTCTTTATATGCATTGATGGTTGCAAAAGGTGTGCATTGTGATAATTCTTATATATATATATATATATATATATATATATATATATATATATATATATATATATATATATATGTATAATTATATGTGCATAAATATGTAAAGACATAGATATATACATGTATGTCTATATATATATGTGTATATATGTTTATATATATATGTATCTATCTATATGTGTTTTTGTATATATATATTTATGTGCATATATATAGATATGTATATATATATGTCTGTGCCTGACTGTGTGTGTGTGTGTTTTTGTGTATATATATGTGTATCTGTATATACATATATATATGTACATGTATATGTGTGTGTGTGTATATATATATGCACAGTATGTTGTTCAAAATTATAGACATTCACCTTATTCCCTGGGGGTTTTAAATGCATATCTTCTTGCACCATCATCGCTACACACAAACCATGCAATGATTAATGCTAATTCCGTTTTGTTGGCCTTCTCTATCACTGCACCAAACTCTTTTAAACTTAAAAAAAAAATAGTAGAACAACACTTGCTATACGATGTTGGAGCCCTAGGCACATGCTAGCTAGGAAAAATTCCATCCAATGTTGCCCATGGCCAAATGCTAATTCTTCTTGTTAGGTTGTGATGTGGAGAAGAACACAAAGTATTTAAGTATATTGCAATCATTTAAAGAAAATAAAAGCCATAAATAAGACAATATTATATTTTGTTGTGTGTAGATTTGCATCTAAACCAAAGTAGATGTAAGCAATGTGCATATCTATTCTTTCTAATGTTTATTGTTTTATTGAAAATAGTTATTTATGTGAACATTAACATGAAATAGTTCAAATGTTATACTTCATATCACTATTATATAGAACATTTAACCCTGTCTTGCTAATTATTTTTTTTCCTTCGTACTGCTGGTGTTTCTAGGAGAGAAAAACAAGAATTTTAATATTGAAACAATGAACTTGGAATAAAAAATTGTATGTTAAGTATTATTTGAATCACTGAAGACCTTGTTATTATTAATTGTTTTCTGCCATATTGTTAATGGCTTTGTAAAAAAATTAAGAGTCAATGTTGTGTTTTGAAGCCATAGATCTCCTAGCCACCCATCGGCATTGTAGCTCTTCATTCCTAAAAAGAGCAGACAGAGCAATGTCAGTGGTTTATATCTCTTCTGAGGCTAGGGAACAATCCTCACACAGTACTCCTATAAGTGTGTTTGTTGTTTAGTTTATTGTTAATGCCAAATTCCTTTTTAGTTTCTCAAGTACGCCAAACAAATCAAAGAAATACTTTGTTTACATTAATAATTACTATTATATATGTTCTAACTTATTTATATTTGAACTATATGTCTTGCTTCCCATTTAGTTTGTTGGCCTTCTTGGAGTAAGTTATCTCTTTGAGGGAAAAATGTCTTGGTTTGCAAATGCATCAATATTGTTGTTTC
The DNA here is from genome assembly GCA_007258455.2 of Sequoia sempervirens. Classification (NCBI taxonomy): domain Eukaryota; kingdom Viridiplantae; phylum Streptophyta; class Pinopsida; order Cupressales; family Cupressaceae; genus Sequoia; species Sequoia sempervirens. The sequence goes on from VDFB02000003.1 coordinate 677,097,530, forward strand.
TTTTTAGAGTTGAGTCATAGTAATAGATATGTCATTGTTGACACTATGCTAACTTTAATTGCCTTGTAGGCTATAAATGTGAATCCAACCTTAACAACAAATGCATTACACTCTATAGATGCTAGGGATGTTGTCCCATCTCCAGTGCTCCAACTAATGTCTTACCAAAAAATATGAGGTGATCAAAGCCCAGTTGGTCAATACAAAGTCATGCTATCTGATGGATCCCACATGTAGATGGGAACTCTACCTAGAAAGTATAATAGCCTTTTGTGTATAGGTGAATTGAAAATAGGTTCGGTTGTGTGCTTGATAAACTATTTGTTTAGAAAGCTACAAGAATCAAGGTTCGATATAGTTGTGCCTTGCTTGTTCTTGTAGTTTTCTACTTCCTTGTTTGTAGGGGATGCATTTTAAAGTATTTAATCTTCATTTCATTCCATGGAAATAGTCACACTATCCATAGATGTGAAGATGATAGATTTCCAGCTAATTGGAAAACCTAAATATTTGTTTAGAGATCAAGAAGAACAGAAATTTGGTTGTGATTCACCCTCCCCATCAAAATGACTCTCCATGTTTGGAATTAATACATTGCCAAGGCAGCAAGATTCCCCTGCAAAAATGAGCCCTATTAAAGGGTTGAATGTTTACCAAACTAGATGGATGATAAAAGGTCATGTAACAACAAAGAGTGATATGGACCATTATAGAAAGCAAGGCCATGAGGGGTGGGTATTTAGCTTTGATATCATTGATAATGAGGGCACAAAAATATGGATTACATGTTTTAATGAGATTGTAGACATGCATTATGATAAGGTTGAGGTGGGACATACTTACTATGTGTCAAAGGGATTGGTGAGACAAGCAGACAAATTTTTTAATAAGTTGAACAACTAGATGGAAATCATTTTGGATCAAATTCAATGTTAAAGTCCTGTGATGATGAGGCCTTTGTGCTAGAGAAAGTATTTTATTTCACACTGTTAAATCAAATTGTAGATTGCACTAATAATAGTTTAATTGGCATTATTGGCACTGTGGTGCATGTGGGAATGGTTTTGACCATACAAAGAAAAGAACAATCCCAAACAATTCAGAGGGCTGTTAAACTTAATTATTCGTCATCTTTTTCAGTTGATGTTAATTTATGAGGCTCGGCTTGGGAAGCAAAGGGTCATGAGTTAGAGAGGTTGTACATCCCTAGTTCAGCTCTCATCCTTGCTATGAAAAATGCACTTGTTAGGTACTTTATGGAGTTGTTCTTAACACAACCACACAAACTCTTATGTATATAAACCCTGACATACCAGAGGCACAACCATTGATCGAGAGAGGCTATATTTCTCCACCTACTATCGATCCCCTTCGTCCAGTCCCTCGAAAGGTCACTTTGGAAAATGGGAGAGTGACTATTGCATACATATTCAGCCACTTCCTTGGCTTTCCAGAGACTTTGCAAGCTACTCTCAAGGCAACAGTAAAATTTATAAAAAAATGTTTCCTTTTGTTATGTTGCATGCCCATTGGAGGTGAATGGTAGGCAGTGCAAAAAGAAGTGTGATCAATCTGATGAAAATAAATGGTTTTTCCCAAAATGCCAGAAAATGATTAGTGACTGTGACTTCCGATATTTATTGCAACTAAAGATTGAAGACCACATAGGAAAGCTATGGGTAACTTCTTTTGATGAGGTTGCAACAAGCCTATTACAAATGTCAGCAAAGGAGCTTTACATGTTGCAATATGAGCCAACTGCTGAAATGAGTATCGAGTCTGTTATCAATGCTATCACCTACATGGCATTTGTTTTCATAGTTCTAATGAAAACCCACTCTTATAATTCAAAAATAAGACTGAAAACAACAATAGTAATGGTTGCTAAGCTTAACTTTGAAGCTAAGTGCAAGCTATTACTATCAGATTTGTCTGCTATTTCTCCCACAGTTGAGGAGGCTCTGGATTTAGTTGTCATGTTTCCTTTTGAAGACCAAAAGAAGCATATCTAATTGGGACTTTGTATACTTCTTTAAGTTAATCTTGTTTGGACATTTAGTTTGTTTAATTCCCTTGAACTCCTTGTCATAGTAAAAATATCTTTACTCTCTATCGCTATTGCTTTGTTCTTTGTTTCACTGGTTATTTATTAAGACAATGAAGTATAAGATACAATCTCTAGGTAAAAAAGATACAGTTATTTTATTTTCTATTCATTGTGTTTCCTATAATTTTCTTACATTTTAAGTTTATATTTCTAATTTAATTTTGTACTCTTTATTTAAATAGAGTTATTTTTCTTGTTAGGGGTATATTGCTATCTACACTTGCTCATATATCTACTTGTGCACATAGTTGTATATATGTCTCCATTTACATATGCATATACATAAATATACATGCATGCAATTGACATATCCCTATGTTATACAAATTCCTTGTACACATGTGTCTAGATATAAATTTGCGTGTTAGATATCTATGCATATACGAATACACAATTCAAGATTTACAACTACCTGTGAGTTTTCCTAAAGAGAATGTTCTTTTTATTTTGTTTACAATGTTCTTAGTGGATAGAATATCTTGACAGAGTTTTGTGCAAATATATGTGTCAATGATGTTTTTGTCTATATGACTATCATATCTGGCTAATCATCTAATGCTTACAAAGTGTTCTTCCTACTAGTTTGCGATCTCTTATTATAGTCACATGCTGGATATTCATGCAGTATGCTTCTTGTCTATAATGTTTGTTGTGTATGTTAGGCAGCTAAATCTACAACTCAGCACTCAACAATGCATTCTTGTAACTATGCCAATCTACCAAATTATTTTGGTGAGTTTTAAATGGAAAGTATTACTGCCTATGCAAAGTGACGCTTGTTTCCTATGTGCATGCAAATCAAAAAGCTCAAGTTCTATAGATTGCGTTCTTTTCTCCAAGTGAGAGTTGATTATTATTCTCTGAATTGGGGTATATTCTTCCCTTTCTTCTTTTATATTGTATGTCCTTCACCTTTATTCCATATCTATATAATGTAAATCTACATATCTTTTTTCCCATTTCTCATTTTGCAACTCCATGTGAAATTATAGAAAATGTATAATGCTCAATTCCACTGAATAGATTCTCTCAAATGTAATAGCAGTGCCTTCAACATTCACCAAAGTGGTTCACAATTAATGTTAGTGCTTAGGGGTTTTGTCATAGCCAGTTATGCTCGATAACCTCATATACTAGACTGGAGAGTAGGATTCGTTTTCTATGTGCAAACTCCAACCCATTCCATACACAAGGCAATTCTACATTTTATTTACTTACATTGTTCTACTGCAAGTTCATTGCCTCTTATTTGTAATTATTTCTATAAGTCTTTATATTTTGTGATTTCTTTTTTCTTTATTAATCAAAAAAATTGTCCTTCACAAGCATTACCATGCAATTAGATCTTTTATTCACTCATTGGTGGGAAAAAAATTGGCCTCACCATTGATCATAGTGGTGGAGAGTTTATTCTCTTGCTTGGGGGTTTGGTGAGAGCACACACTACTCGATGAGCCAATATGGTAGGGTGGAAATCAGGCCTTTTTTTTTTTTTGGGCATAGTGTATTCTCCCACACACATTGGCTATGGCTAAATTATAGTTCCTCCATTCAATAATACTATAGCTATAAGTTTTATATTACCACCACCATGGGTGTGATGCAATAAAATGGTCAATGTTGTGTGCTCCATTCTATTTTTCCATAATCAACACAGTAAACTTCACATTTTTTTGTAATTCATGCAGACCATATTCCAGCTATAATGTGGTATTTTATGAACTAATCTATTAGAAACAACATTAAAAAATAATGATAGTGACTGGAAAATGAGTGACAATGCTCAAATAGATAATCATATCCTCATGTACGCTATATTGATTGTCATAAGAAATATTGATTTCACCATTGATCAGAGTGTTGGGTAATGTATATTCTTGCTCGAAAGTTTTGTGAGAGCTGATGAGGCTCCATGTCCCAATATGGAAAGGTGGAGAGCATGTCTTATTTTCTTGATTTTTATTTTATAATTTTCATGTACATATTGCTATCCTTCTGAGATAGCATTTACTAAAAAATTCAAATGTTTATGATAAATTTGTGTACATTTTTTGTAGGCGCTAGAGAAAGAACAGAGGAAAGAAATAGCAAGCGGGTAGAAATGTAATTGAGGCAAGTAGAAAGAGGTGTATAGTTTTTATTCTTCTTCCCCCATCATTTGCTTGGTGTTAATTAGTTCTATAATCTCTTCATATTTGTAGTTGCTTTAGAAAGCATGTTTCTCCTTTAGGAGAGATAGTTCAACAAGTGAGATGTTGATATTCCAGTATAGTTGCTAAGCAGATGAATCTTCTTTCAAAAAAATGTGAAGATGAAGAGATTATAAGACTGGATAATACAATGGGAATATTAATATCACCATTTATCAGAGTACTAGTGACCAAGCATTAGAGAGCAGGCATTGAAAGTTATTGTTCTTTATGGTAAGTAATTGCAACGGTCTACTGATAGTTGATAACACTGCATGATACAAAATGGTAGGGTGGAGAGCATGGCACTTTTTCTCTCTGCACACCTCAATGCATTGCAACCAGAAGGTCTAGCCTTTGCAATAAAAGTTTTGCATTGGGATGTGGCTATCAGTTTTTAGTTTTCTGTTATGATGGCTATAATCGAATAAGATTCTTAATTTTATGTAGTTCATTCTATCTTTGCATAATTGACATACTAAACCTCATAGTTTTATGCTATTTTTGTAGGCCATATTCTAGCCATAATGTGGTATTTAATGGACTAATTTCTTCCAAACAACCTTACATAATAATGATAGTGGCTAGGAAATCAGTAACAATTGGCAATTACACAATTAGATCATAATTTACTATATATATATATTGATTGTAATAGGCAATATTTATTTCACCACTTATGAGAGTAGTGGGCAATGTATGCTTTTGCTCAGGCATTTGGTGAGAGTCCACAAGGCTCCATGACCCAATATGGTAGGGTGGAGAGCAATCCTTATTTTATTGAGTTTTATTTTATATTTCTTATGTACAATTTTCTATCTTTCTGACATAGGATTCATTAAAATAGCATGCTCTTTAGGTTATTCTTATGAAATAGTGAAGTAGTTGATCTTATACACTTCATGTTAGATTCCATTGGGCATTGTTGATTATTGTTCTCTTGGCTAAGCTATAGTTTCTGATTATTGACAAAGTCTATCAAAAAGGCTATGTTCTTTCAATTTTAGTTAGCATTGTCTTGAGTTGTTGTCAATTCCCTCTTGATCTTTTTTTATACTTTTCATTTTGTGCTTGGATTTTCAAATTGCCTTGGTGATTACCTCATTGCTATTCTTGCTTGGGAGAGGTAGTTCAAGAACTTGGGTGTTAATATTTGAGTTTAGATAGTAAACAGATGGATGGCCTTTGTGAGTCAAGTTCAACCAACTGTGAAGCTCAAGTTATTGTAATTATGGTAATGAATCTACAACCAGTTCTTGAATTCCCAAGCAAGAACAGCCGATGATGTTTCATTAGCCAATATGGTAGGATGGAGAGCATACCACCTTTTCTATGCCCAGACTTCAATTCATTCCCTACACAAGGTATCACTAGATTTTATTTACTTACTGTGTTCTATTACAATTTTATTGCATCATCTTTGTCATTAATTGTATAAGGCTTTACATTTTCTGATTTATTTATTATGTACTGATGCTATGTCTTTATCACACTAACACATTTTCCTTTTCCTTGCAGACCATGCTCCACCAATAATGTGGCCTTCCATACACTAATGTGTTACAAACAACCTTCTCAAATAATGTTAGTGACTATAAAATTCAGTAATAATGTTTAAATAGACAATCATATCCTAATGTACTCTATATTGATTATAATACACAATATTCAGTTCACCACTAATTACAATGGTTGTGAATCTATATTCTTGCTCAAGCGTTTGGTGAGGGTCCATGAGGCTCCATGAACCAATATGGTAGGGTGGAGAGCACTCTCATTGTGTTGACTTTAACTTTGTATTTTGTATGTACAGATTGCCATCTTATTGGCATGGGGTTCAGAAAAAAAAAATGATGTGTTTAAGCTTATGGTTACAATGGACTAAAATAGTTGACCTAATTATACAATTTATGTTAGATTCCATTGAGCATTGTTGATTAGTCTTCTTGTACTTATACTCTACATCACACAAATTATTAACTTGTTTTTAACCAAAATTCATCTATGGTACTTTGTTGATGGCTGTGAAAAGATCCTTTATTTGTATTGTTCACAATTGATGCAGTTGCAAAAATCATATGCCACAATTATTACTTCCCATCTAAATTCACATTACTAATGTATCAAAATGGGGGATGGAACAGACGTTTAGACAAGTCACTTTAAATAATAAAATTACGCACAATAATTCCATGTTATGGATAATTTTATACTATTGTGTTCACAGTTTTTCATTTTGTGAGTGTGGAAAACAGGCAGATCTCAAATGCTTTTTCCTTAAAGTGTTCTTTCTTATCTGCTATTTACATTACAAGATTTTATGCATGCTTTTCACTAAGATGCAACTAAAAGCAGTATCACAATCACATTTCATAAAAGGTATTGAATACCTCCAAATAATATTTATTTTATTGCTCACCGACCCTCAAATTCTATATATATTCTACCTGAAATGGTTTATATAGCGGAAATCAGACGTCTATCAATATTGCTTGTCAGTCTAATGTCTCGAAGTTAACCATGGCTTTATTGTTTTGTCAATTTTATTTGGGCCTTCGGAAGGCTATGATAGAAGCTTCTTACTGGATGAAGTTGTTCTTACCTCTCCCTCAATGGCTTCCGAATCCAATCCATCTAAATATTTCAAAATTTAGACTATAATTAGTTAATTTTCTAAAATATAATTAATCCAATGTAATATTTAACTAAACTAAAAATCTTCATCATATAAATCATTCTTAACTATGTTTCAATTTTATCATTGACTAATGTTCTTTAAAAGAAGAATTAAATAATTTACTCTAAATATTTTGTATCTTTTCAAGGAAATAATCAATTTTTTAAATTTGTAATATATGATCAATGTATAATTGATATGTAATTTAATTATTGTATAGTTTAAGCCACACAATAAAATGTATCTACTTCTTTGTAGTTTAAACTACATAATTAAAAATAATTAAGATATATTGAATTTTCCAATTTAGTTAAAAGTGAACAGTCAATGTAATTATTAAAACCATCACTTTAGGGATTTAAAGATGCTTTTTTTTTTTCATTTAAGAGGTAAACAAAATAATTAAGATATATTGAATTTTCCAATTTAGTTAAAAGTAAACAGTCAATGTAATTATTAAAACCATCACTTTAGGGATTAAAAGGTGCCATTTTTTTCATTTAAGGGGTAAACAAAATAATTAAGATATATTGAATTTTCCAATTTAGTTAAAAGTGAACAGTCAATGTAATTATTAAAACCATCACTTTAGGGATTAAAGGGTTCTTTTTTATTTTATTTAAGGGGTAAACACTTTGGAACAAAGCTATGAACCGGAATACAACCATTCAACAATACCACCCCAATGGGGTTTGAACCTTGGTGGCATGAACAACAATCCAACCATTAAACCATCACACCATGCCAATGCCGGCTTGGGATTAAAAGGTGCATTAGGTTGGAATTAAAACCTTAATTTTAAGGAAACACTAATTGACCTAACTTTTCCTTATAAGGCGAACATAATCTCTCATATGTTCACAAAAGCATTTGTGAGGAAATCTCTCTCCAAGAATATTAGGTAATTTATTCTAATTGCCTCTATTTATTTTACTTTCTTTTTATTATTTATTTTTCTCACATTCGAAATATCAACCTTATGTATGTATATGTGTGTATATGCATGTATATATGTGTATGTCTATATATGTATATATACATATATATGTATATATGTATGTATGTATGTATGCATATATGTATGTATGTATGTATCTATATGTATATATGTATATACGTATAATGAAAAAATGGCTTGGTCTTATCGTTATTAAATAATTTTTCTTCTTACACTATTGAAAATATTTCCTAAAAAGATAATGGAAATGCAGATATGATGGTGAGTGCTTCTTCCCTCATATCCCTTGATGACTCATTCATTGAGTTCTATTTTATTATTCATAATCTCTTTCCCCATTAAGTTTTTGAAATTCTACTGACATTTTTTCTATTACAATTGATTCAAAGGAATGGTACACCCCCATATTTCAATATTTTGCACAATGGTACCTTTCCAAATCCTTCATCCAAAAATGCTTGAGCTTACATTTGGAAGCTCATAGAAAGATATATTATTTTATCTAATATCCTATATCAAACAATATACAATGGCATTCTTCTCTCTTGTCTTATCAAATACGATATCCCCATTTCCCTTGAAGAATCCCATTTAGGTGCATATGGTGGACATTTTAGTGGTTGATATTTGTTTTAGAAATTGATTTGTATAGGTTACTATTGGTAAGTATGGAACAATATTATTTTTCCTTTATCAAAAAGTGCCCTTAATGTCAACAACATAACTATATTATTCAAGCTCTTACCAAAGGACTATGTGCCCTACTCTCTCCTTAGATGTTTTACATGTGGGGCTTGGATCTTATTGGAAAGATTTATCTTTCTTCTTCAAATGGATATAATTTTATTATAATAGCTATTGATTACTTTACAAAATAGGTAGAAGTGGTTTGAATTTGCTCCATGACAACTAAATTTATTTTCCATTTCATCCTTCATAGCATCATAGCTCTATTTGGCCTTTGTTCTGCTTTGGTCTCTGATAATGGTGCACCATTTAGGAATAAATATGTATGGAAGTTCCTAGAAATATCTTATATTCAACATCATTTCCGTATGTCATATTATCCTCAATCAAACAGTCAAGTTCTACTCTAAGACATTTTACCCTATAAATAAAATAGTTTTTTCCCTTGTCATTTATGTTGCTGCATCTTAGGTTTGGCTTATTTACTATATGGATGTGAGGAGTGTATTCATGGAAGATCTTGATGAGGATATCTACATGGAGAAATCTTGAGGATTCATGTAGGAATACCACTATTTTCAAGCTATAATTCTATTTATATAGTCTCAAACAAGTCTCTATGGCTTGGCATGAAAAAATGGAAGGTTTCCTACATGCATCTAATTTCACATCCTACACTTGATCACAATGATATACATTTCGAGACATAGAGCTCATATTTTGATGTTGGTCTTTTACATGGATTATATGAATTTTATCAAGATCTCCTCCTCCATGATTGATGGTACAAGGAATTCATTTGTGGAACAATTTTGAGATGAAAAAAAATTGCATTTTACACTTCTTTCTTGGTCTGCAAATTCTTCAATATTTTTATTGTATCTCTATTCATTTGGATAAGTATTTTGTTGATCTAATTCCTTATTTAAACATGGTTCATTATAAGCCAACTCCTACACAATTTCAATCTCATGTCACAATGACTACCACTTTATTCACAACTAGCATAGATGCCACTATATATAGATAGTTAATGGGAATTCTCTTATATTTCATAGACCCATTTTGGTATCACCTTTTCTATTAGAATTATCTCTCATTTTTTCCATAATCCTCTTGAGAGTCAGTAGAAGGCAACCAACCACATTTTTAGTTATAGTTAGGGCACTACACATTTTGACATTTTTTACACACGAAGAGCTTCAAATATAGTAGGCTTTATCATCTTTGATTAGGAATTTTATGTTGAGTCATGGAAATCCACATCTAGGGTTATTTTTTTCCTTTGTTATGGTGCAATTTATTGGTCTTGGAAGAAGCAAATATCTACTGCATTTTCATTCAGTTAGGTTGAGTATTGATGTGTAATTCTTGCTAGCTAGGAGGTTTTCTTGCTTCAACAAATTATGATCAATTCTACTCTACCGCCTAATAGTCTTACACTTCTTTTGTATGATAACCAAACTATTGTTCACATTACATGTAATGTATTTTAGCATCATTGGATGAAGCACATCAAGATACACATGAATTTCATTTGACTAGTCATCCTTAATATTCATCATTCCTTACTGTATTTTTCAACTAAGCATTGGGATTCACACATATTCACTAAACATTTGAGATCGCCTTATTATCATTAGTTAGAATTGATGCTTGGGGTGAAGGAACTTGTCCTTAGGCAACCTTCCTACGTCCTTTACATTTTACATCTCTTTTTTGGAGAAGAGTTTTTTTTCTTAGGTTTTCTCATTTTCTTTACTCATGAGGGACTTTTTTAAAGTTGTATATGGATACCTCATCAAGTCTAATTATTAGCACCCATTTCTTTCCTTTCAATACGTTAGTTTAGATCCTCCCTAAGCTATACTTAATGGGGTTGTTTGTGTGAATGTGGTAATTTATTTAACCATGTAGACTTTATGACATATTCAAAACTTAATAATATGATAATTTAGTTTTCTTATTATTGTTTGTCTCAATTCATATGATTAATATACTATGCAAAATTGTTGTAGCTTTCAAATTGTTTCCCTTCATAGTGAAATTGGGTTATTTTCTTTAATTGTATAATTATGTAATTACTTGTTGTTGATGGATAATAACATTTTTCTTTGTAGCTCTTAATTTTCAAAGGTCTTTTTTTAATTTCGCTAGTAAATTGTTGTACCTAGGGTTTCACCAATTGTTGAACATCTTGGTCTATTGGTGAAGTTGCATGGATCTAAATTTTCCCACAAAGGATCAAATCTTGTTGAGTGCAAAACCTCAATATTATAATAGATAAAGCCAAAATTGTGTCACAAACAAATTTGACAAAATAGATTTTCTTTAATCCTTGATCCTCAATCATAAAAATTTCATCCTAAAAATTGTGCTCTCGTATTGAATACTAAAAAAATCTTACGAATAATAAAAAATTCTCTATTAAAAAGATTTTTTTTTTATATAACTATCACAATAAAATAGATATTTAATATACTAAACTACAATAATTTAATTCTATACAATTATACCAGATTTGGAACATGGGATGGCATCTTCTGATTTTATGAAATGAAACTAAAACTGTAAAACATTGCGTTCAACTTCGATGTATTACATTACAAAAGTAACTTACGATTCAACCAAACATATTGACGACACAGAGAATTTGGTGATGAACTCGCACACGTCAGTATCAAGGAATACTATACTGTATAATTTTGTTTCTTACATCGTATTCGAATATGATAGGGAAAATCAATTTCGTCAATCGTATTGGAATACCTCCACTCAAAGAATTTGTTACTTCCACATTTTTTCATTAAATACAAACGCTTTTAATAGATCTTATAACGTGTTTCAGTCCAGGAATATTTTAATGACTCAGTCAAAGGAATATTTTCTTGTCTACAAGGAAATGGTTTAATAAGACATGGTGATGTTTACGATTCATATGACCTGTGAAAAATAATAGATTATCTAGTTTGTTGTAAGTCACTTCTGAAATATTAAACCTTATCTCTTATGGCAATCCATGAAATATTTCTTCCACGCAAAGGAAATTCTTTTCACTTACATAACAAAACTGTTCATTGAATCTAACTTGAAATTATACGAGCCGACACTAGAAAAGATGTCAATGATATCTATGGAGAATCTTTGTAGATAAACCTGTCTTCTACTTTAATTTGAAGATAAGGAAATTTCGTCTCCACATGAAAACACTTTATACATTTTTTATTGAGGCACAGTGCAACTCCTACCTATATATTCCTCTAGCCAAAGAACATATCACAGAAGAGCCAAGTTGTCTCATTAAAAGCTTGTAGCTATTGAGATCTATTGGTTGGGAGGAGGAAAAATATGAGAGAAATGCTACTACCTCTCCCTCAAAGGCTCCCAAAATCTCTGTTTTCTGTGATTTTCGGAACCTTTGAGGGGAGATAACAGCACTTTATCTCACTTGTGTCTTCATTTCCTTTAATGGTTTCTACATAAAGAAGGCAGATAAGAGTTTTACTCTGGAGTATGTTTGACAACCATTCTTTACTTAATTACGCTCATGAGATTTTCATTATATAGAAAAAATTGTAGAATGTTTTATTCTGTATACAAGGGACATCTCTTGTTACTACTGCTCATTTTCTTTTTGAAATGTCTCTGTAATGAATGGTATGCTCTATTTTTATTCCTTCGACTTCCTGGGGTTGATTGGATGGTATATATCTATCCAAAATTATTTTTTAGACAAAACATTGTTAGGATTAGGTGTTGTACAGCTTGCATAATGCTTATATTGTTTAATTTGTTATTTTGTGTGTGGTGCATCTAGAGGTATCTAGATGGACATGCATCACCAAGAGTTATAATGTTGGGGTAACTTTATGTTGTATGTAACATCGGGGCTTAACTGTAAAATGTAATTATTTAATATTGGGGAATAATAAAATATAATAAAGTATCCAATATTAAATGAGGGGTCACATGATTTTGTAAGTTCATGGTTTTGGGCACATGGTTTATGTAATACCACTTGGTGGTTTTGTGGGAGCTTGTTTCTATAAAGCAACCACAAGGGTAGTTGTCTAAGGTTGGAGAGTTTGTTCTAGGTTAGCATGTTGAGCTTGTGCATGTGTGAGCATTTGAAACATGACATAGGATGTGTGGATTCATGCTTAGTCACATGGAATGCATGGATAGCTTGTGCTTTAGAAGTGTTTATGGAGTCTCTGAAGATGTATTGTAATGGGTTTGAATTGCTGAATAATACATGGAGTGTGGATGCTTTTGAAGGCTGAGTTTTTCCCTCTTGAGGGTTTTCCTAGGGTACATCTTGTGTCATCTTTGATAGGTATGTTTTCTATTCTCTTGCATGTGGATTTTGAATACTTATTTGCATTGTTATCTCTTTTTGGTTATGTGGAAATTGTCATTAGATGGCTGCAAACTTCCTTACAAGTGGTATCATTGTTGGGTTCAGTGAAGCCCAAATATTCTAATCGAAATGGATGCCTTTTTTGTGATGACTTCCTTTTGGCGTGTGTTTGCTAATTTAAGAGTTGTCTGTTTTGATGGATTTTCTCCAATTTTTGGAGTCAAGACTAAATTATAAAGCTGCTGCTGGTTGAATATGTAACTCATTAAGAATTAATAAAAGGTGAGATAATCCCTATTGAAAGTGGACGTAGCCATTATTGGTCGAACCACTATAAATATCATCTTCTTCTGTATTATTTAAATCTTTTAATTTTTGTTTTATTTTCTGCAATTTCTTTTTCATTTGCTTCTGCAATTTTTCATCAACAAGCATAATAAGTCGTTGGTAGACATTTGTCTTTAAACTAAAATTTTTAGGCTGATTAAAACAGTAAACATCATTATTTATCTTGTATAATTAATTGGACATCAACAATGTCCATTGAGCTTATAAACTTATTTGTCTTACTTTTACTTTCTTATATATAGTTTCTGCTGGAATATTGGTGAATATAACTGTTTTAATATGGATCAACTACAATTTGAGCTTCTAAAAAATAGATTCTTCACTTCCTTTTCTATCAAGATAATTTGAAAAGCATTCATAAAATTGATATTCTTGTTTGATATTTGTCCTGTGATTCTATTACCTTAATCAAATATCAGAAATAGAAAAAAATATTTATGGTTTTCTATATGATTGGTGTACAGAAATCCACTAGACAAGCTGTTGCAGGAGCTTGAAGCTATAGATTCATTTGATGCAGAGACGGACGGTGGTGAAGAAAGAGAATAGCAGGCGGCCTCAAAAGTTGCTGTTCCGTTGGCAGTTTCAAAAGTTGTGGTTTCGTTTACAGGGCGTGCTGAAGGAAACGGCCCTATTAAAAATTTCACGGCGAAGGAGACAGCGTTAGTTTCATTCAAAGAGCCGCTGTTTAAAGGTTTAAAAGGAGATTGATGTGCCCTGTGAAAAGTTTAATTCTTTTAACCAAGTTTTATTTTGTTTTGACGGGTGAAAAAAAGAATGGCAACTGATTTTTAATAAAGAGAATTTTTACACTATCAAATACTAATTTAAGTTTTAAAAGCGACGTGATAGTCTTTCTTCCCATGTCTTTAAAAAGAAAATTGAAAGAAAGAAAATAAATACATAAAATATGTTGTTCTAAGTGATACTTATGGTAGGGATTTTGTTGAGGTTAACTTTTATTTATGAAGATTAAAAAATATAAAGTATTTTTGTAAGTAGGTTTTATTTTAATGGATAAAGATCTATTAATTTAGAGATATTTCTTCAAAATATTGGGTTTAGCTATCATGTCTTTAGGTTATGAAAAATATGGTAGAATAATTATTTTCACATGCTAATTCTTACTTTTAAAGAGATAACTAATGGTAACACATCTTAGTGACAATAGTATTGAGATCAAAGTCACACAACCACTCACAATCATTTTGAACAAATAGTCAATTTCCTTCACTACAAGTTTAGTTATGATGGCTCAACACTACTTTCTTTAAAGCCATGTTTGATGATACAATTTGTAACGCCCGTCATGCAACCCAGAGAACACAGACAAAGCAAATAATTTTTTTTTAAACGTCACAATTGAACATACAAGAACATTAACCATAACCACATAACACATTACATTACACTAGTACACTTAGTTCTCTGGGGCACACGAGGTTACTTCACAAACAACTAACAATGAAATAAAGATAACAACAACACTATTCACTACTTATAGCTATACTCAATGATCACACAAGTTACAAGAAAGATAGAAGTGATTTACTAACTTTGGCAATAGAGTCTACTTACTTAGGTCAGCTTAACATACCTCTTACATTCTATTTTATCGACAAGTCCTTGCTCCCAATGCCTATACCTGCAAGGTCTACATGACTTGGCACACACATCAAATCAACGATAGTTAGCACATGATCACTAAGAGAAGCTATATAATTTAATGGTAGTTTTTACGTTATCGAAAATAAACGACAAGACTCGAACAAGACTCAGAAGAACAGTCCTAGGGGCCCGACCTAATGCCTCGGGAGCTCATCACTCGATGGCCTTGCCTACATATATAATTCGCAGAGGCACCGTAGTTTGACAACTTGAGTTGCTCCAACTCATTGACTGACCAACCAAGGGTTCACTCAAGACTTGCAAGGAGGAATCTACCCAAACACAAAGTAACACAATACCACAGATACACGCTAAACTCAAACCTATATTCGTACGCATTATGTGACCCAAACTAAATTACATACTAGAAGAGTGGGTATGCAACCCTTTCTAGGGTCCATCACCCTAGACAGTTTTCTAAGGCGGCTGCCACCCACTTAGGTGAAGCCGAAGACTGAAGAACTAGGTAAGCATATCCTTGCAAAAATAAAATAAAAATAGCCTACTCCAATATAGGAATCAATCATGACAACAACCACAAGTGTTCTCAAAATTTGGTGCTTCATCTATTAAATAATTTACAAAAGAATACAACGCTACTCATATTTAATATTGAGAAAATTAAGCAAATTTCCCCCTTGATTACATTACCATTATTTATCTACTTTTCATTACAATGGGAACTTATATTTCTAATTGTCTAATTTCATAAATAGGCTACAATCCCACCACTACACTAATTCAATACACGGTTGCAATAGTAACATTATTCAACATTCAGACGTGCGTATTTATAATAAATTTTCAAACAATAAAATCTCTACGTTTATAATAATCATAATGATAAATCTTACTTAAATTAAACCTTCACTCATCACTTATTAAAATATTTATATATATATATATATGTATTAATAATGACAACAAAATAATAATTATAATTACCCTACAACTTAAATTCTATTTCGAGGAAAAACAATTAAAATAAGGCATTAATTCTACTCTCTTATCATACATCTTAACCACTAGGTTCAACTAATGAAATGCAACTTAATATTCAACTAAAGATAAATTACTTATTTGGAAATTCTATAATAATAATTGAATGTAGTAAGAACAATGAAATCTTTAACAATTGAACATTGAATTATGCAAAGTTCAATATCTGCTTCACTCTATCATAAAATGGACTTGTAAAGAAATTGAACAAGAATTATTGATAATGAGAAGCCTACCCAAGAAATTACACACCACTTCCATGTATAATAAACATAACACCCATACAACCAAACTTTTAAACATTAATTCCTAGTGTTAGATTTGCAATCAATCTAAATGGAGTAGAAAATACTAGATGCTTCTAATTACTATAATGCAATAGAAGTAACATTCTTGATTTACACTTTGTATTGAAGTTAAGTCTATCGTTATCAACTTCTATTTAAAACCTAGACAGTTAATATTTACCCTAGATTATTTAAATTTAATAACATATCTTCCCCTTAATTAACTACACATTCCTTTTACCTAGTATTTTAAATGTCCACTTAAATAACAACTATTCAATTTAAACCTTTTACCAAATGACACTTTATTTCATCGTTTAAAATATAGTACTAACAAGATGCGAATTATAATATAGACTCAAAATATAATATAACATATATAATAGATTTATCAAATTAAGACCAACTTTAGATATTCTATAATAGGTGGTTAATCATATAGAGGTCAAGCTAGAGATATAGGTTCCCAAGCTTAGTGGCCTCTTACGAAGGCTCGCATTACAAGAACTTGACCTAACTTTTGTTAAAAGTATGTATACATATGACTCGGATTTCAAGCACACAACATATTCATAAATAAAAGCTCAAAAGGGAATAACACGCTACTAACATCACCAAGTAATCTTGTTTATTTTACTATTCCAATTTATACAATCGAAAGAATTAGGCTCAGTACATATCTACTCAGAACTTGAGGGAATATACTTTCCATTATAAAATAAATAATATTAAATAAAATAATTAAAATTTACATTTTTAAATAAAATATATTATAATTAAAATTTTAAATAAAACAAAATATATGTAAATCTACCAACTTAAATATATATATATATATATAATTTAAAAATAAAACATTAATAAACATTAAAAAAAACCTTACCTTACTCCACTACGCAGCAGTCAAGGACTGCTGCGCCAGCAGTCAAGGGACTGCTGTCGCAACCCACGGCTGGCGTGGAGGGGGGGGGGGAGGTGCAGCCGACCTTCCCTCCGACCCAAAGAAAATAAAATATATTTTATTTTATTTTTATTTAGCATCCCTAGAATAAATGAAACCCATTTTCAAAATTACAGGTGCGTACAGAATAACGTACGGATTCAGTTCAAACGAAAATCACAGAATATTTAACATTTTGATTTAAACAATATTCCATTTGAATGTATAAATAATGAAATAAGTATATACACGTTTATATATATATATATTCAAATCAATGTATATATGATATAACAGAGTAAGATAGAGAAGGACAGAATGAATACATTAGTATATAAATATAGTTTTCAAAATCTCAACTTCATTATCTTCAAAGAATAACTCAATTTTCTCAAAAATCCAGTCATAGACAAATTGGACATTTCAGATGATGTAGGTTTTTTTTTTTGCTTTGACAAATTTAGAACCATTAATTATATTTATTCATTTGTTTATTTATCTATTTATTTATTTATTTATTTTCTCAAAGAACCTATTTTAATCTAATTCTCAGAAGGATTTTCTTTTACAAGCAAAGATGGATTCAAAACACATATCTATTTTTTTTTACAGATTCAAAAACAATCAATAAGAGAGAGAGAGAGTGGAACCTGTGGTCCTACACTCTCGAGATTCTGATGAAACTCGTTCGATCATGATGGCCTCCACGAAGAGCTCCTTGTTCCTGCTTCGAATCTCCCTTCCAAAATACCGTGCTCAAATCTCCAACCCAACTCCTTAATCTCCAGACTCTTTTCCAATCATTTCCAAAACAAAAGAATCCAAAAATCTTTTCTTTTTCTTTTTTTTCTTTCTAGAATCTCTGTGTGTATAAAACTTACTTCCCCCCAAAAATTTCAATTCCCAATAACAGATATTACCCCTTTCTTCCAAAAGCTCTAAAAATCATAAATAAAAGAAATTATATTTTTAAAAAGCAAGCTTTTCGTTAAATCTCAATTCCCATTCGTTCTTTCATCTTTTTCATTCTTTTATTTATTTATTTTTCTATTCTTCGATTTTTTTTTTGTTTTAATCAGCTTTTGCAAGCTTTACTTGCAAGGCACATTATCTAGTTAATTTAAATAATTTATTCTAACAATTATCCTCCATAAAATAATTAATTAAAATAATCACACTATTTAATATTTTAATTATCATTTAATAAACTCATGACTTTTAAAAACATAAATAAAACATTTAAAAATTTAAATACAATTTAATCTAATATTTTAATAAATAATATTACCCTTATTTAATTAATTCAATCTCAACATATATAAAATACCATTAGAAGCCCCTGTCCTATCTTTCTCTTCCGACTCCTTAGCCAGACTACCTGCACATCTCAGGTGAGAATGGAGGGGTACTACATCCTCCCCCCCTAAAACTCGACTTACTCCTGGAAGTCACATGGCTCAAAATGGAAACATAACCACATTAGTACCAAAATTTCTCTAATCGATAATTTGATGTACACCTTCTTTCTGCATCATTACAATTAAAACCACTATCCGGCTTCACATTTGAAAATAATCTCTTCTTAACTACTTTTATTTATAAACCCTTACATCTCTTACAATAACATACTTGATTTCAGCATTAGTAACAAAGCAAGTACTCCTATTAACTCAATTTTCCATTTATACAACGAATATCTCCAAAATATCATAGAAGGAAACCACCTCAAATGATTACTTGGAATTAACAAAAATACACACCATATCACGTTTCAGTAACATATTGTAAGTCACAATTTGCGATTCTCAATAATATTCAATCTATTTTATACCACAGAGACACAATACATTCACATTTAACACAGCATAGTTATCCCTCTTTTACATCAGTAAACAACAACACATAAGAAATATACATCTAACACATATATACACAATCACATCACTGGGAAAAACACATCACAAGGTTACACAAGGGTCCATCTGGACACCGAAAAGCAGCATACTAATCCATGATACATAATCCACGAGCCAAGAGCCAAAATCCATCTCACATAATCCATACCTCACACACTCAGTGGCTTGATGGTGTTAGGCCACACACACATGGCGAGACCATCCAACAAGACCACCATGACCCATCTCTTGTTGTACAAGGTGGTTAGCCTCTAAGAGATAGTCATCACACATAGGTGGGTAGTGGGTCTTAGCTATAAAATAGCCTCACATACCCCCATCCTCAAGGTTCCCTGCGTCTACTTCCTCGTATACACTCACCAAGTCCGCCTCATATGTCCTTGGAGAGGAATCACAATACAACACATAGCCGACCTCAAAAACAATAAAGATAAATTAGTTTAGCCACCAAAGTCAAAATTAAAAGGAAACAAAAATTCAATTTCAACAATAAAGAAATAAATGTGCACAATTTCAACACTAAATCAAATGTAACCACGAGGGCTACGAGCAAATAATATCACAAGGTATGGCTAAACCATCACAATCAAATATAACAAAGTGTCGGCTTGCACGATCACTAGAAAATCATCAATAATTATAAAGAAAGTTCACAATCCTAGAAATTGCACTATACAACACTGCGTGACTAGATACTAGCCACCAAACGAGGAAGGAGGAAACAACGTCCGGCTATACAATAGCCCCCATGTGGTGCAGAGTGAGCATGCCATCCACATGACCCAGAGTGTGCTCCTCGGCTACACTCTGCCTCACGTCGTCACGCGACATGGACTAACCAAGTGGCCCATGCACTCCTTGGTTGCCCGCATAGGATGCGCACCTCGGCCTCCATCCTGCATCGCATCTCAGTGCGGCGTGGTCATACACCAGCCGGAGAAGGCACGCACTGGTCGTATGCCGCATGGCAGTGTGTCCGTGGCTCCGCGGAAGTAGGCACACGCTAGACACACCCCACATAGCGATACCTCGTGGAAAAGGCACACGCAGGTACTCGCCGTCGCCAGAGGTATACATGGCTAGGACCTACCCATATGCTAACCGACCCAAACACTGTCGAAAGAAAACATGAATATCCCTCTACTAATGTGTGAGGCCCCATTACGCTCATCACACAAGTAGGCTATCATAGCACATCTCATAGTGCACCTTCACATGTCTAAGCACGTGGCATCATGTCCTCGAGCCCAGCTCGCTACCATCAACAACACGGCATCATCACCAACACTGTGTCGGAACATCAGTGGGGTGTGGCATCGTATCCATTGCATCATGTCGGAACATGTGCAAATACGGTGTATGCAATACATATATGGTCATATCAATATGGGGCTACTCGAGCTTCACCTCTCATACGGACGAGGTTCACTCGCTAATGTCAGCTCAACGTCCCTATGGACGGCCAGACCAATACTAACAACCAATGCTGCTATACTCAAAACTGTGGGGTTTAGGCTAGCACATATGAATCAAGTACCCTGATCCATCATAAGGGAAAGTAGTGAGTACGTTTCCTCGGGATCGGTTGAGCTAAGAATACTCTGCGTCGCAATATGCGTACGCTACACACTCCGCCCAAGGAACTTTGTGGCTGCTACTACCCCTTCACAGATTGAGGGACTAGAGAACCAAAAGAAAAGAATCCATGAAACTAGCTTTTGGCTACTCTTATATGTATAGATTTTCAACCACACATGGGTTGGCCCTCAATCAGGTAACAGACATGCGACACATGAATGGTATGGTTATTTCCACACCAAGAAAACAATAGTTTCCCCATGGATGGGTACATAGTATCACCATCGCATGGCACACAAAGCAAGCACAGGGTACTCACAACACTCAATCAATGCACAGTTACTGGCTTCTCACATTTACAGGGGTTACAATTACATGCACAACTCCATTACTCTTCAAAAGATCACATTCCATAAGTACTATTTTCCATATATCTCATGATGCTACAAGCCAATATCATGATTACTAAGATCACTTAACAACTCCAATTAATAAATTCACATTCACCTCTATTCATTCAGTATAACATTTTTTTTTTCCTTCATAACATATGCATATGTAGACTAACTTTTCTTCTAGATAGAATATATAAACCGGACAACATAATGGGCTCATATGAAACCAGAGTGCCCAGTGTTAGAACCTTTGCTTTGATACCAAGTTGTAACGCCCGTCATGCAACCCAGAGAGCACAGACAAAGCAAATAATTTTTTTTTAAACGTCACAATTGAACATACAAGAACATTAACCATAACCACATAACACATTACATTACACTAGTACACTTAGTTCTCTGGGGCATGCGAGGTTACTTCACAAACAACTAACAACGAAACAAAGATAACAACAACACTATTCACAACTTATAGCTATACTCAATGATCACACAAGTTACAAGAAAGATAGAAGTGATTTACTAACTTTGGCAATAGAGTCTACTTACTTAGGTCAGCTTAACATACCTCTTACATTCTATTTTATCGACAAGTCCTTGCTCCCAATGCCTATACCTGCAAGGTCTACATGACTTGGCACACACATCAAATCAACGATAGTTAGCACATGATCACTAAGAGAAGCTATATAATTTAATGGTAGTTTTTACGTTATCGGAAATAAACGACAAGACTCGAACAAGACTCAGAAGAACAGTCCTAGGGGCCCGACCTAATGCCTCGGGAGCTCATCACTCGATGGCCTTGCCTACGTATATAATTCGCAGAGGCACCGTAGTTTGACAACTTGAGTTGCTCCAACTCATTGACTGACCAACCAAGGGTTCACTCAAGACTTGCAAGGAGGAATCTACCCAAACACAAAGTAACACAATACCACAGATACACGCTAAACTCAAACCTATATTCGTACGCATTATGTGACCCAAACTAAATTACATACTAGAAGAGTGGGTATGCAACCCTTTCTAGGGTCCATCACCCTAGACAGTTTTCTAAGGCGGCTGCCACCCACTTAGGTGAAGCCGAAGACTGAAGAACTAGGTAAGCATATCCTTGCAAAAATAAAATAAAAATAGCCTACTCCAATATAGGAATCAATCATGACAACAACCACAAGTGTTCTCAAAATTTGGTGCTTCATCTATTAAATAATTTACAAAAGAATACAACGCTACTCATATTTAATATTGAGAAAATTAAGCAAATTTCCCCCTTGATTACATTACCATTATTTATCTACTTTTCATTACAATGGGAACTTATATTTCTAATTGTCTAATTTCATAAATAGGCTACAATCCCACCACTACACTAATTCAATACACGGTTGCAATAGTAACATTATTCAACATTCAGACGTGCGTATTTATAATAAATTTTCAAACAATAAAATCTCTACGTTTATAATAATCATAATGATAAATCTTACTTAAATTAAACCTTCACTCATCACTTATTAAAATATTTATATATATATGTATTAATAATGACAACAAAATAATAATTATAATTACCCTACAACTTAAATTCTATTTCGAGGAAAAAAACAATTAAAATAAGGCATTAATTCCTTTAAAATAAGGCATTAATTCTACTCTCTTATCATACCTCTTAACCACTAGGTTCAACTAATGAAATGCAACTTAATATTCAACTAAAGATAAATTACTTATTTGGAAATTCTATAATAATAATTGAATGTAGTAAGAACAATGAAATCTTTAACAATTGAACATTGAATTATGCAAAGTTCAATATCTGCTTCACTCTATCATAAAATGGACTTGTAAAGAAATTGAACAAGAATCATTGATAATGAGAAGCCTACCCAAGAAATTACACACCACTTCCATGTATAATAAACATAACACCCATACAACCAAACTTTTAAACATTAATTCCTAGTGTTAGATTTGCAATCAATCTAATTGGAGTAGAAAATACTAGATGCTTCTAATTACTATAATGCAATAGAAGTAACATTCTTGATTTACACTTTGTATTGAAGTTAAGTCTATCGTTATCAACTTCTATTTAAAACCTAGATAGTTGATATTTACCCTAGATTATTTAAATTTAATAACATATCTTCCCCTTAATTAACTACACATTCCTTTTACCTAGTATTTTAAATGTCCACTTAAATAACAACTATTCAATTTAAACCTTTTACCAAATGACACTTTATTTCATCGTTTAAAATATAGTACTAACAAGATGCGAGTTATAATATAGACTCAAAATATAATATAACATATATAATAGATTTATCAAATTAAGACCAACTTTAGATATTCTATAATAGGTGGTTAATCATATAGAGGTCAAGCTAGAGATATAGGTTCCCAAGCTTAGTGGCCTCTTACGAAGGCTCGCATTACAAGAACTTGACCTACCTTTCGTTAAAAGTATGTATACATATGACTCGGATTTCAAGCACACAACATATTCATAATTAAAAGCTCAAAAGGGAATAACACGCTACTAACATCACCAACTAATCTTGTTTATTTTACTATTCCAGTTTATACAATCGAAAGAATCAGGCTCAATACATATTACTCAGAACTTGAGGGAATATACTTTCCATTATAAAATAAATAATATTAAATAAAATAATTAAAATTTACATTTTTAAATAAAATATATTATAATTAAAATTTTAAATAAAACAAAATATATGTAAATCTACCAACTTAAATATATATATATATATTTATAATTTAAAAATAAAACTTTAATAAACATTAAAAAAAAACCTTACCTTACTCCACTGCGTGATCAAGGCTGCTAGCATCAAGATCCAGTGCTGTTGCACCAGTGGCTGAGGGAGGAAGAGTGCGGGTGATCCGACCTTCCCTCCGACCCAAAGAAAAGAAAATATATTTTATTTTATTTTTATTTAGCATCCCTAGAATAAATGAAACCCATTTTCAAAATTACAGGTGCATACGGAATAACATACGGATTCAGTTCAAACGAAAATCACAGAATATTTAACATTTTGATTTAAACAATATTTCATTTGAATGTATAAATAATGAAATAAGTATATACACGTTTATATATATATATATTCAAATCAATGTATATATGATATAACAGAGTAAGATAGAGAAGGACAGAATGAATACATTAGTATATAAATATAGTTTTCAAAATCTCAACTTCATTATCTTCAAAGAATAACTCAATTTTCTCAAAAATCCCGTCATAGACAAATTGGACATTTCAGATGATGTAGGTTTTTTTTTTGCTTTGACAAATTTAGAACCATTAATTATATTTACTCATTTGTTTATTTATCTGTTTATTTATTTATTTATTTTCTCAAAGAACCTATTTTAATCTAATTCTCAGAAGGATTTTCTTTTACAAGCAAAGATGGATTCAAAACACATATCTATTTTTTTTTACAGATTCAAAACAATCAATAATAGAGAGAGAGTGGAACCTGTGGTCCTACACTCTCGAGTCTGATGAAACTCGTTCGATCATGATGGCCTCCACGAAGAGCTCCTTGTTCCTGCTTCGAATCTCCCTTCCAAAATACCGTGCTCAAATCTCCAACCCAACTCCTTAATCTCCAGACTCTTTTCCAATCATTTCCAAAACAAAAGAATCCAAAAATCTTTTTTTTTTTTTTTCTTTCTAGAATCTCTGTGTGTATAAAACTTACTTCCCCCCAAAAATTTCAATTCCCAATAACAGATATTACCCCCTTTCTTCCAAAAGCCCTAAAAATCATAAATAAAAGAAATTATATTTGTAAAAAGCAAGCTTTTCGTTAAATCTCAATTCCCATTCGTTCTTTCATCTTTTTCATTCTTTTATTTATTTATTTTTCTATTCTTCAATTTTTTTTTTGTTTTAATCAGCTTTTGCAAGCTTTACTTTCAAGGCACATTATCTAGTTAATTTAAATAATTTATTCTAACAATTATCCTCCATAAAATAATTAATTAAAATAATCACACTATTTAATATTTTAATTATCATTTAATAAACTCATGACTTTTAAAAACATAAATAAAACATTTGAAAATTTAAATACAATTTAATCTAATGTTTTAATAAATAATATTACCCTTATTTAATTAATTCAATCTCAACATATATAAAATACCATTAGAAGCCCCTGTTCTATCTTTCTCTTCCGACTCCTTAGCCAGACTACCTGCACATCTTAGGTGAGAATTGAGGGGTACTACACAATTTCTGCAAATTATTCCTCACACAATATTCCAATCCACTCTAACTATTGCAAGTTATCCAACTCAACCCACATCACTTAGCTATCACTACAAACTATCAGTGCAAACAAATATAGAGATTTATATTTTTTCCAACATAACAAGTGATGAAATTCCTATCAATCTAGGTAAACTAGAAAACACTTAACAGTGCAAGTAGGAACTCAATTCATGTATAAATAATAAAACCTAACATTCAACCCTAATAAGGAATGAAATTAACTATTTTCCATTAGTTTAAATACTAATACAACTTATAGGTAATTACATTAATTAGTTTCATATGAATTAAGAGATTAATCGTTCCATTCATCTCCTTAACAATGCTTTGCATTGCTTTATGTTTTATTGTTATTCATTCACTAGCATATATGCAAAATGTCTACATCTCCTTAGTGATTGTGTCCTTTTGAGGTCCCTTATCTCCATTTATCCTCTTAATTTATCTCTCTTCTATTGAACAACCTCTTCTATTTTTCTTTTTCACACTTGATATGTTCTCCTTCTCTTTCTTTTTCTCTTTCCTTTATTTTTTTTTTTTTTTTAATACATCACATTTTCCCATTAAATCATATGAAAGTTGAGCTCAAAGTCTTATTTTAATACAAGGAATAGTTTTATTAAATGTCATCCTTTCAAAACAATAAGATCCCTCTCATGTCTAGTGCATAAACATTCATTTTTAGGGCTAAATATAATTGCATTAATGTTGGAGTGTGTTGGGCTAAAATCAATCTTCTAAACTCCTTGTACTCCCCTTCTTGCTAGTCATAAATACAATTCCTAGTAGACTTAAATAACTCTTAACCCCAACAAAGAAAATATTTTTTGAGGCTTAGAAATTGGTTTGGGAGGAAACTTTATGGTGTTCCTATAATCAGATAATTCCCTTTCATCAAATTTTTGGGTTCATATATTAGTGAGTCCTAATTTACTACTGAAAATACATAATCATAACCACTAAGCTATATTTCTCTATGTAAAATATTAGTTGAACTCTTCAATAGTATTTTTGTTTTGTGTCTTTAAGACAAACCACTCATATTCTTTATTTTGATTGATGATATATTATTGTCTTGTTCTTATGAAAATCCTCTTGGTATGTCCAATACGATGTTCATCATTCCAAGACCAAATTATTGTACTTATTTATAAAAAAATGATACTTGTTAGTGGCATATGAGAGGGGAATATAATTTCATTTCCCCAAACACAAGAAACGGGTAAAAATGTGGCTATTTACTATAAACATTACATACTTCACAATTTTCATGCAATTATAAGTTTCTCATTAAATAATTCTACATATGTTTTTTTTCACTTTGCAAATATTTCCATTTCATATAAATTTGTATTCATTCATTCAATGACATCAGCCAATTTCTCACTTTCTATTGCTAAAATAATATATTTATGATGAATCATTATCTTAGGATAAAGTTTTAAATATCTATGTTTTCTTCCCTCAATTCCATAAAAATCTTCTTTTCTTATAGGTTTCTCCTCCACACATTAATTTAATATTATATGTAGTAGCTCTTAGTTTTGAAATAAAAAATTATTCTCTAGAATAAAATTTATATACACTATGAACTATGTAGTATATTTTTTATTAGTTGTCCCTTTTCATTAAAAATACTCACTACTAAATTACACCTATTGGTGTACTTGAATTTAAGGAACTATTTTTTAACATGTGTCTCAACTTGTCATGGCACTTCATAGTGGTCCTTATTTTTTTCTTGTGTCATGTCTAGTTGTAGCAACTTGTTCACTATCTTCATTCACTTTAAATACTTCTGAGCCTTATATATTAGCATATACTTATACATATTTAGCTCTCTATTTTTTAGGTACTTACTAAATCTTAGAAATTACTATACCACCACATGTAGTATTACATTTAAGCTCTTTTTCCTCATTTTCTTGAAGCTCTTCAAGGTTTATATCTATACTTGCAACATCATGGTTCCCTTCTCTCCAGTAATCCTTATTTATAAATAATAATATTTTGAAATCATGTCTCACATCCTCTTTAGTATTTGTTAATGGAGTGAGGGTATGACTTCTCACATTATTCACCAATGCATCTTTATTTTTTCTATGGTATGTAAAAATAGGGTATAATAAAATTAAATATGTGTTCCTAACTTTAAGCATTCAACTACATAAAATTAAGTACATAAAATATAAAATATCAAAGAAACTAAAAATGAGATATTCAACAAAACTAAATGTGACAAATATTAAAATAGCTTGTAGAGGATCGTCATTCCAAACAAGAGGATAAAATTAATAAGTATGCAGTGGGGGCCTCTAGAAAATGGTGCAAATATATTAACTTGGAAAAGAAAAGTCCACAAATAAAGTGGCTACAAGCCAACCATTTGAAAAAATGTCAAACTAATTAAATATGTAAAAATTTGAGGTATTTAAGCTCAAAGTATTTATTTAAATGCATCATTTTCATTGTAGGATGGGAGGAAAAATACCTAGGGGTCATTTGTTTACCTGCAAGGTGAAATATGTATAGTAAGTTAATCTTTACTAGTTAGGTTAAACTTGTGCATATGATTTGTAAACAAAATTGAGAAAAAAAAAATTAGTTGGAAAAGAAGGAAAAATATTAATTAAATGTATAAATATCCCATGGCATATTATTTTATTCTCACCAATTACAACATCGAAGGACCATAGTTTTTCCAAATTTCACTAGTTGTTTCAGTTTAGGTCTTCTCTATATTCTTTAAAATTTATTTTTCAATAATTTGTAAAGGGATCTAGAGGATTTGTTTAAAAGTTCTATAAAGGGTGATAATTTTCCATTTATGTTATAGGTGAAGCATTTTTTGTATAAATTATTACATGAAAATGCTACTATATCATGATTTGTAATATATATGAATACATATTGCTATGTAAGTATCTCTAGCTTTGAAATGTGGAGCTCTTTAAATGAAATTGTGCAATATAAAAAAGTACACTTTGCTTGACATGGGATTAATTCATGATAAAATGGACGTAATGAGGCCTTAATATAGTTTTGTGAGGCATCCACATTAGGTCTTGGACCCTTATAAATTGAATAACATACTCTTAACAACATCTTGTAAAGGTGTTCAAAAGTCTTGTAAAGGACTTTCACCCTTTTCTAGACTTAATTAACCTATTTCTCCCTAATTCAACATTAAAAAATATGTTTAGTAACATTATTACATCAATATAGAAGGTTATTGAATTAAATTTAATGATAATCTAGTGTTGTAATGTGTCTTGCACATTCACATTGGTTCTTGTGCCTTTCTAGGCTACGTGGACCTCATTTTAGTGTTGTAAAGTATATTTGATTATAGTTTCATATTGAATTTTGTGTCCCAAGCCCTCTTTAACATTTACATCATCACTAATAGGCCCCTATTAACCCATATTATGCATCCCAAGGAATAATTTGATCAAATAAATGACATAGTCATCATATAAGCCTAGTTTTCTTACTTCTCAACATTCCAGCTAGCAAAATTATCCCCTTGGGACCCATTACCCATTAGTGGAAACTTAGTCCCATCTAGGTGGGACCCATTCACCATTAGTGGTGGATGAGTCCCATTTGAGTCATTTTTAGGGTTTGAGTGGGAAAAATTAGGTTTTAAGTTTAATTTTTCTCCATGTCAGCCTTAGGGATCCAATTAATGGGTAAATTATGAGGATTTCCTATAAATATAAGTCTTTTAACCCTAATTCATAATAAATTCATTCATCATTTGTCTTCCATCTGATGTCAAACAAGCTAAGGTTTTGACATTCTAAGTCACCAAGGTAGCACTTTTCAAACATTCAAGGGAAGAATCTTCATATTTTTCTATAGACATTCAAGTTTAATCATCATGGCAAGGTAACAACTCCACTATTTCATGCTTCATTACATATTTTCATCATTTTGGTTTAATTACCTAAAAAGGGCTTTGACCAAGGCAAATCCCTATGCCCTAACATTCACCATTTGTTTCTCTTTCATTGTGTGTTTGTAGTTTTAGGTGCTTGGATGGCTTGGAAATTATTGAAGATTAGTTTTCAAAATTTTTGAAGTCATCTCCACTTTTTCAAGGCCAAAACTTACACAAAAAGTCATTTACAACTTCAAAAATTAGGGTTTTTGACTAGGACACCTGGAGGTGCAAATTGAGTAGACCGAAAGATACATATTCCATTTTTGAGTTTTTACAAAAGCCAAAATGGACTAATTCACCTAGAGTGGTGAATGAGTCACATTGTACATATTTCCTAAATATTTTTGGAGATTCAGACACCCATTTGGCTAAAACAGTCTCCAATACAATTTTCTAGAATTGGGACTAATTTGCCCAGAATGGCGAATGAGTCCCACCAGGCCTAAATTTCACCATCAAAAAAATTTAGAAAGAAATTTTCAGTCTTCATCCATATTCTAGGTGCACACTTTCATTTTGGTTCATTTTTGTTAAGTTTTGCATTCATTCCTAGTTCATTGTTGCATTACATAATGTGTTTTCAAACAAGTTGTTTTCCTTTAGTTTCTATTCATTAGTCAATCAATCTCATTCTTTTCTTGCATTCAAGAATTATATCTAGGCATATTTCATCCTTATTCTATCCATATTGTATTGACTTTGAATGTAACATGAGCATTTTTGGCCCATCTTTCTCCTTCTAGGTGACAAAACCTAGGAGGGTATGTGCAAGATCATCATGGAAAAAAAAGGCCCTTAAGTGGTGAAAAATTCAGAAAAATCAAAGTTAGGCAACTTGACGTAAAAATTTGAATAAGTTATCTATATTATTTAAAAAATATGTAAGAATATAATCTATAGCAAATTGAATGTAGTTTCTAAACTACTAGGTTTATTAAAAAAAAAAAATCTATTTTGTGAAAATTTGAAATTTCAATGCAGTATTACTTAAATTTCAGGGAAAAAAATAGGAAGTAGGTTTCTTTCTAACCACCCTAATCAAAATAAGATGATAATATATTTTTATAGGATTTTAAATATAAGTAGAGGACTCATGTCCTGATGTGATGCATATATTTTTATAAATCTTTTCCATGTAAATAATTAATTATGAATTTTTTATTACAACTTTTAAAAAATATAAAAAGCTCGTATGTTCAATTTTTCTTTTTTTAATCCTATAGTGTGCGAAGCATAGAACGTGATGCATATTTCGGATTTGAAAAATGTGATGTTGTTTGAAAGCTATAGATTTTTTTCAATTAGCCTATCAATCAAGACTTTAGTTGTAATTCAAATCGAAAATGAATAATAATTATTTATTAAATTCAAAGTAAAGAATAATTTATATTGGTGGAAATCTGAGTCTCCTTTAAAAACCCTTTTTGTTTCATCAATTTTGGGTAAAAAAAATGTCATCGGCCACATACCCTACACATACCTAGGAGAGTTAGAAATAAAGTGGGTGCCAAAAATCTATGCTACATTTTGGTGAACTTGATTTTCGAATAATTCTCTTTTCTGATTTGGAGTCCTTCATCATCATAGATCTATCTTGCATCAGGGTTTGCATGATTCGTTTGCATGCTAGGTGTTAAATTTTGCATTCATCAAAAGTGCATTTAGGTTGAATTTTTGGCATCTAAATTCATTTAAATATTTGAAAATTCTATATTTTTCATTTAGGTCTACATCATAGCACTCATAACACATCATAGTCACTTAATTTTTTTTTTTTAATTCTGGAAACAATCCATACTGGGACTCATTCGCCACCTTGGGCGAATCATTCCCTTATGACCCCTGAAACTATCTTTTACAAAGTTGAAAACCCTGTTTTTAGGCTTCTGTTTGGTGCCATTTCATACTTGTATCAGTTGGTTGCATTTTTGTATCATCCATTTCATCAAATCTAGCCTAAATTAGCTCATTTCATGCATCATTTACATTTTACATTTGCATTCTCATATTGTTACATAGCATAATCAGTCAATTATCATATGAAAATTTCATTTCATTTCAAAATTTTACATTACATTTTGAGTTACCATAGATTGTTATTTCAAAATATTATTTTCAATCTTCTCCAAATTTGCAAAGAAAAAGATAGTTAACAAACATTCAAGTTCTTCATTCAATGCATTCCCTAGTTATGATAGTCTCCTAGCACAAGAGAATGAAAATGTCAACACTTTTCTTAAGCTTACACTACCTCTTATCTCTCCTATTTGTGTGGATGATATGTTAGAAGGGAATACAAACATAGATAAACATGATGATCATAATTTTCCTTCTCCTGATACCTCTCTTTTTCGTGACGAAGGTATCTTGGTGAAAAAAAGGTACAATCGTTGAGCATCATGAAGGTCCTATTTTTCCTTCTCCTCATTCCCCTTGGGAAAATAGTATAACAACACAAGATGAATATATTACCACCACCTTACTTAGTCTCCATTCTTCTCCCAACACCTCCCCTATTTGTGACAATACTTTCGTGAATGATCACAACCAACACATTTGTGAGGAGGATATGTTGGTATCAAGAAACCGTATGATTGAGAGTTATAACATTATTTCTCTCCTTCCTAATGTTCCTAACAATTGGAAGGCTCTATTTGAACAAGAAGAAGAAATCATTGACACACATAAAACTCCTAGTTTTCCTCCCCTTCATGACTCCCTTATATGTGATGAAGCTTTGACATGTGACGCACCTCTTGATTGTCACTTTCTTCAAAGCTCTCCTACTAGGGTAGATACTATGGCACAAGACAATGAGATTATGGAAAAAAATCAACTTTTCCCCTCTTTTTATATCTCTCCTATTAGTGAGTATGATATTATGGTGCTACACAATCCAATCAATGAGAATCATGAGAATCTTATGTGGGAAAACATCATAGAACAAAAAAATCAACCATGGATAGCTCCCTTACGATGATGACATGTTCAAAAAAAAAATCCTTGAATGTACATGACATTTGGATTGTCGTTCTCCTAACATCTCTCCTCCTAAGGAGACTATTATGGTGTACAAAAATGATATGTCTTCCTTAGGGATACATCAAACAAAGACCGATGAGGTTATGCATGCAC
Organism: Sequoia sempervirens; assembly: GCA_007258455.2. Lineage (NCBI taxonomy): Eukaryota > Viridiplantae > Streptophyta > Pinopsida > Cupressales > Cupressaceae > Sequoia > Sequoia sempervirens. Next base: position 677,130,038 of record VDFB02000003.1, read on the forward strand.
AAGTGTCCATTAGATCCCCTTCAATCAATAAACCACCTACATACCCTATGTGACATCCAAAGAATCCTTTAATTCTTTACCCACCATCACACAAGAAAAAAAATCAACACCAACCGAAACTCATCCTTTACCCAGAATCACACAAGCAACAAAATCAACACCAACCCCAACTCATCCTTTACCCACCATCACACAAGAATTAAACCCAATACCAACCCCAACTCATCCTTTACCCAAACAAGCATAATGTGTAATACCAACCAGGTTACAATGACCTTGCTCACATATGTAATTAAGTATATACAATCAAAGACAATAAAGCCAAAACTTTTCTTACTTATCCACATAAATAACATTAGTTTCTACTCCTTGCCATGCAATAGTTGTAGGATCATAGCATACTCATCATTACATGTTTTACATCCATCGCAAGGGGAAGCATACTATCATCCATTTCAGGCTCACCTTTGTCCTGCACTATGTGGGGAAAAGGGATTCAATAGCCTTGACCTTGTATGTCACTTGTCGTTGTCTCTTTCGACTTGTCATTAACCTTTCATGAACATGTAAGAGCAAGCTTGGGACACAGACAACATGTCTTAAGATTGACTGGCATGTGACATATTACCCTTTTTCATGATGTAGCTTATCAGAAACATATGACTTGGCATAAGGTTTTTTGAATAAGCTCTCATACTACATGTCTTCTACTTTAAAGCAATTTCTCACAATCCTGGTGTTAGAAATTGTTTTAAAGTGGGGGGCATACATAGGAAACATCCTTTTGCAAATTTCCTAGCATGACTTACATTTTTCTTGTGACGTGTTCCCTTGGTGGTTTCATTGGGTTTGATTCCTTCCAAGAGTGTATGATGAACTGAAGTGGCTTGATGCAAATGGGGAATCCCATGGATAATGATCTAACAACCATGATTTTCCTCTCTTGGAGACATTAGGCACAATGCTCCCTAAGAATAAGACCTTAAATGAAAAAAGACAAATCCTCTTTAACAAAATTCTTATATGACATTCAAAAACATTTACAAAAATCATTACCTTGCGGTGCCTTATCAATGTTATCAGGAGCATAACTTTGGTATGGTTTGTATAATGAGAAGCCGACACACTAGCACGACTTTCTCATTATATGGTGGGAAGTAGATACAATGGCATGACTTTCTAACTAAACCACTTCTTTTGGGATTTCTCACCCCGCAGACAACCAAAATTTTTGTAGCCCTAGAGTGAGTATGCATCTTATTTTTAGACAAACAGCCTAGATCTGATCCACAACTAGCTGGACAAATGATTGAAGCTTGATCCACCTTTTCATTTTCATCTTTATCTTTCTTTCCTTTGCATGATTTTATATCTTGGGGGCTTGACCTACATATGGATCTCTCTTGAATGTCTACTTTAGTGTGAGTTTGAAACAAGTTCATCCTCTCACTAAAGTGGGGGCTAAATGTGCCATGGAAAAAATACCCTTTGCTCGACATGGGATTAATTCATGATAAAATGGACTTAATGAGGCCTTAATCTACTGTTGTGAGGAATCCACATTAGGTATTGGACCCTTATAAATTAAATAACATGCTTTTAATGACGTCTTGTAAAGGTATTGTAAAGTCTTGTAAAGGACTTTTAGACTTTTCTAGACTTAATTAACCTATTTCTCCCTAATTCAACATTATTAAATATATTTAATAACCTTATTAAATAAGTCTAGAAGGCTCTTGAATTAAATTTCATGATAAACTAGTGTTGTAATGTGTCTCGCACATTCACAATCATTTTTGTGCCTTTCTAGGCTATGTGGACTTCATTTTAGTGTTGTAAAGTGTATTTAATTACACTTTCACATTGAATTTTGTGTTCCAAGCCCTATTTAACATTTAAAACATCACTAATAGGACCCTATTAACCCATATTGTGTATCCTAAAGCATAATTTGATAAAAAAACTAACATAATCATCATATAAGCCTATTTTTCTTACTTCTCGGCATTCCAGCTAGCAAAAATGGCTCCTGTGGGACCCATTCACCATTAGTGGTGAATTAGTGGTGAATTAGTGCCACTTGGGTGGGATCCATTTGCCATTAGTGGTGAATGAGTCCCATTTGAGCCATTTTCAGGGTTTGAGTGCGAAAAATTAGGTTTTAAGTTTAATTTTTCTCTATGCCGGCCTTAGGGATCCAATTAATGAGTAAATTATGAGGATTTCCTATAAATATAAGAATTATAACCCTAATTCATAATAATTTAACTTCATTCATCATTTGTCTTCCATCTCAAGTCAAGCAAGCTAGGGTTTTGTCATTCTAAGTCACCAAGGTAGCACGTTTTAGACATTTAAGGGAAAAATCTTCATGTTTTGCTGCAAGCATTCAAGTTAAATCATTGGGGCAAGGTAACAGCTCCATTTTTCATCTTTCATTACATATTTTCATCATTTTTTTAATTACCTAAAGAGGGGTTTGACCAAGGAAAACCCCTATGCCCTAACATTCACCATTTGTTTCTCTTTCATTGTGTGTTTATAGATTTAGGTGCTTGGATGGCTTGGACATTATTGAAGATTAGTTTGAAATTTTTTTGAAGTCATCTCCACTTTTTCAAGTCCAAAACTTACACAAAAATTCATTTATAGCTTCAAAAATCAGGGTTTTAGACCAAGACACCTAGAGGTGCAAATTGACTAGACTGAAAGCTACAGATTCCAATTTTGAGTTTTTTTAGAAAAGCCAAAATGGACTAATTCACCCATAGTGGAGAATGAGTCCCACTATACCCATTTCCTGAATATTTTTGGACATTCAGACACCCATTTGGATAAAACGGGCCTCAGTACAGTTTTCCAGAACTAGGACTGATTTGCCTAGAATGCTAAATGAGTCTGACTAGGCCTAAATTTCAGCATTAGTAGAATTTTAGAAGAAATTTTTAGTCTCCATCCATATTCCAGGTGCACACTTTCAGTTTGGTTCATTTCTGTTAAGTTTTGCATTCATTCCTAGTTCAATGTTGCATTACACAATGTGTTTTCAAACAAGTTATTTTCCTTTAGTTTCTATTCATTAGTCAATCAATCTCATTTTTTTCTTGCATTCAAGCATTATATATAGGCATATTGCAACCTTATTCTATCCATATTACATTGAATTTGAATATAACATGGCCATTTTTGCCCTATCTTTCTCCTTCTAGGTGAAAAACACTAAGAGAGCTTGAAAGCAAGTGGGTGCCAAAAATCTATGCTACAAAAATAATCAAGGATTATGATAAATATTCAAGAAAATTTTCTACTTTGAATTATTCACATGGTTTGTTTCTTGCTCAAGGGATCATGCAAATTCTTTCTTGAGAGTAATGAGTGTATTATAGTTTCAAGTGTATTATGAAGAATGGTTGTATTATAGAAAATCACATGTTTTATTAACACAAGATGATAATATTTTGTTGTCCTTCAAGATATGTTTAGAAAAAAGTGATATAAAATGAATGAGATATGATTACTTAGCCCAATTGTAGGCATTTATCAAGCTTTTGTAGTTCCCATTTCTAGAATGGTTTAAAATTTTATAAATTTGTAACTAAATCATATATTATTTTTAATGATCCTAACTTATCAATTGAGGATATCAAAGTTTATCAAATATTATGAATATTTCCACATTTTATTTCTTAAATCCATATCATAATGAATGGTAAATTGTCTACTAGGTTTCATTCTTTTGTGAAGTTATATACATCTTTTAAATGATACCATTAAGGAGAACCCACTTAGATTACTAGAGCCTAATGTGTACGAGAATTTTTTTAGAGGAAATTGATGTATTAGTTGGAAACACCAACACTCTCATTAATTATCTCATTCTTTTTTATGTAGCCTCAAATTTTCATATTTTTCTTTTTTTACACATTTCCCAATATAAATTCTACTATGCATGGGAAATGAACATTCTCCTTCATCTCACCACGTCGAGGCTGAGGAAAATTACATTAGCATTAAAGTACCTTTTGAGAGGGGTTTTAAAATGGTTTGGATCGTGGGTGACTCACTCAATATAGAGAGGTATTTACAAAACATTTAAAAGCTAAGCTAGACTATTGACATGTTTATAAATCACATTCCATAAAGATGATGAAATATTTTGAAGAGGTTTGCATATATCATACTTTTTCGGAAGGGATTTCCTTGGCTAACTATTTTGAAAATGAAGTAGTTAATTTAATGATTTTGAAGGCTTGGGAAGGGTACTCCTCTCTTCTCGAGAGGGAAATTTTTTTATTGAGAAATGACAGCTAGACGTGATGGTTTTGATGAGGGCGAGCAAAGATTAATCATACACCTCCCTTTCACATGTTTTGAAAATATTATTTTGCTCATTTTCAAGGTCCCTTGGTTTCACAGAAACCATTGTATTCTATGGCTTGTTGTCATAGTTCTTGGATGCAAAGTTATCAGTGGTGGTAGGAGTAGGTTGGAACTAATTTCCTAAGATAGATGGAAGAACAAGCCACAAATTTGGAGGATTCTTGAGGGTGGGAAATTCACGTACTATATGGAAAGGCTTAATGGTTTTGACCATGAACCCTATGATTAGTTTGTTTGTTGTTGGCACAATAGATGTTTGAAGGTGAATGGGGAAGAATTCATTATCAATGAGGATTTCATTGCTTTCATTACTAGTTTATCAAATGATGACCAAAATTTTCTTAAAGAGAGGAAGGGCAATTAAGATGCTATGGACAAGTTTTTTAAGGAAAACGTGAAGGATGACATGGTTAACTTACCATCATGGGGTTATGATAGAATCTATCTCAAGCACATTTGGGAAGATGTTAATAAAGTATTGATGAGGTATGCCTCCCTTGATGGATTGTTCTCTATGATTTTAAGGTACCATTTTACCCTTCTAAATCACATTAGACATAAGCAACTTTTTTACTTTTTGTTCTTTCTCCTAACCTCTTTGGAGGTGTTAGTTTATGCTCATTTGAAAAATAATTGGACACCAGTGTTGCAAGAAGGTCTTATTTTACTCATTATGGATCATGTAAGGGCTAATACTCTAGTAGAGCATGTCAAGGGGAAGGAGAAGGTGATTTCATTGGTATCTTCCTCTTTTGGGTCAGACACAGTTGGAGCTGGGGATGATGAGGTTGATGCAGTTGAGGTGTCTTGGACCTCCCCCTCTGAATCTTCTAGGAGGAAATGGAAGAGGGGGAACTTGAGAAAGAAGGCCACTACAAAAAAATTGAAACCCTAGGAGTTGGATATAGGTGGGTCAAAGGTTGGTGAGAAAGGTGAGGTGTAGCTATGGAGTGGGCATCGTGTGTGGGCTTCTAGTAGGAAATCTGAAGTGCAAAGGTTGGATTCTAGTGTTGTAGTGAAGGGGAGGAGGTTACCTTCTTGAATTAGGTCAACCAAGTCATGTTGGTTGAGGAGGACTCCCAAAAACTCCATTACCAAGATTCTCTAGTTGGTAAAGTTAGAGTGAAAGATGTGGAATATGTCACTAAGGAATCGTACTCCGATAAACATAAAGGTGCAACTTATGTCAATCCCCTTTTAGAGGATTTTTCTTATCTGGATGAGGATAATACCTCTATGTTGGAGCTTTTGGATATAGCTAGAAATGGGACCACCTGTAATTTTAAGCTTTCCAAGTGGGTAATGAAATAACTTAATTAGGTAAACATTAAAATAAGGAGTTTGAAGGAGAATTTTGTCAATTAGCCTAAATTTTCTTCCTCAGATCTACTCATTAAAAGTATAGTTGAACTAGAAATCTCCTTTACATAATTTAAATCTAAGTGTGGGAGTCGTATTCAACAACTAGATGATATAGTTAAAGTGATTCAAATAGACATCAAGAAATTGTTGTAGATTAGTTACACGTCCATCAAAAAATGTGTGGAATCCCTCAAAGTATTAATGGATAAATTAAGCAAGCTCAAGGAGGATCAACTTTATTTTGTAGAATAGCATGACAAAGAGTTTTCTTCCAAAGAAAAGGGTAAAAAGAATGTGAACGACGAGGTTAAGGGACCAAGCTCAAGGACTATGGAAAATTTGAGGAAATCCTTTGAAGAAGAGAGAAAGGAGTTATTGGATATGGTTAATCTTCATTGTACTCATGAGCTTGAGGTGGCTAACACATTGAATAATCTAAAATAGTTCCTTCATGTCCTATTGTATCTTTTGCTAGTTGGTCAGCTATTGTTTTAGTTGTTTGATGTTTCATATCGACATGTTTTCTTGATTAGATATAACCTGGGTTTTAGGTCCCTTTCAAAACCTATTTTTCCCTATTAATCAAAATATTCTCCTTATTCAATAGACTTGATGCCTCCTTTGTTCTCTAACACACATATCACACACACATTCTTTCTCTTTTTCAATATTTTTCCTCAATTCTTTAATTTAGGTTCCAAGTTAATCATGGAAACAAAGAGAAGCAATCCATAATGATTCAAATTTACCCAACCATGTATGCTTTCCATCGACTTCTCATAATTGAAATTTTAGGAGGATAAATGAATCAAAAAAGGGAGTCAATGGTTCTAGTGGTCCCTAGGCAATTCCCTTACATGGTCTGGGTAGTAGCAGTAAAGGGATACACAATAAATAGATAGTATGTGCAAGCATTTATCATTGGTAAGGAGAGTAATGAATAAAATTTATAATGTGTCAACTTGTGTTGTATCAAATGACAAAGTACTACATGGTTCAAGTTGGTGCATGTAGTAACTTGTTCAGTAGCCCCATTGCATACACCTAGTGAAAAGTTCAATAATATGTTCAAAGCATTAAGATTTAATGTGCAATGTGGTTGTTTCCCAGTTGAAATGATATAATGACATTACAATATATGCACAAACTCTCTAAGCCTATTTTGTCCTCACAATTTAATTTTGAATATGATAAATTATTTCTATTAAACGTAATAACATTTTAGTGAATGAGAGTGCTTCAACTTCAACCTTGTTTCTTACTCAATCTAAACTATAATAAATGACCTTATGGTTGCCCATATGTCATCAAACAAAACCAAAGTATTTAAACACTAAATTTTTATTAAATAACATGATACATAAAATAATCCTATGTACTATAGATAGTCCTAAGTATTTCAGACCATGAATAAGAATGCAAAAATACTATTATTTAAAAAATTTATGAAAAATACATCTTAATCTATCCAAATATTTAAATATAAACTACTAAAAGATAAACAGAAATTATCTATCCCAACATACACAATTGTTTAATGTCTAGAAAACAAATAAAAAAAAGAACGATTAGTATAATTCTCCTTCACGAGTTAACACAAAAGAACGGACAAAAAATCATGGGCGTCCAAAGCGGAATTGTGGTTATAATTTAGGGCTCATTTTATCTCGGAAAGGCCAAAGCTATAATTTATATTTTACATTGTTCGAGTAGCATGTGCAATTTATTGTCAATAACGAGCTGCGATCATTTGATGCTATGCTCAACTAAAATGTTGAACTATTTCTCATTTAAATACTAAACAATGATAGCTAGCTGAGAAGACAAGTGGTAGCAATCATGTTAAGGGCGATTCTTTTTAGGTGTGTAGCTGCCTGCACAAAAGTGGGCATCCCAAAATGATTTTTATTTCAAATATTAGTGGGAAGCGCAATTTTATTAGTAAATTTTTATCGAAAAATTCTGATTAATCGCGCACTTAATCTTTGCAACTTCATTTTCTCATTTATGTCTTGTCTCAGGACGTCTGTGGTAAAAGTAGTTTGAAGAAGGAAAGATATGAGGGAGGTGTTATAAACTCGACCTTACAGAGGTCCTGAACATGAATGTTTCTGGAGCGCTTAAAAGGGATATGAAAGAATTGTTGGAGCAAACTCTTTCTTATAACCATTGATGATAGAAATTGCATTTTCTCCTCGTCATTTTCTGACTAAACCTAGAAACATCAAATGTTGAAATCTGAATGTGCTTGGTACTTTAAAAAAAATAAAGTTCACTCTTTAGATCTGCTTCTAGTGAATGCTATAGATACCGAGCAGCTATGACCTTGCAACACATGTGGCCGACAAGGATTCCATATTGGAGGAGGGTTATAGATGACATGACTATGTTTAGGTGGAAGTCATAGTTTCAGGCACCACCATGGTATGTTGATCATCAACTATTCTTCTTTGCTAAATAGAGCCGATTCATCTAGGGTTGGGAGCATACTATGATAGAGCGGCATCTTCCAGACCATCTAATTCAATAGTTCAGGGAGACACAAGATGTACCCACAGATGACTACACAACCATTTTTTCCCGGGAATAGAGAGGGACAACATGGGGCTCGCAGATTCAGGCTCAAGTAGCTATAGATAACTTCAGACAACTTGTCGCTTAGCCTCTGGTTTATGTCAAGTGCAACTAGAGGACAACAGTAGGATGATCAACGACCCCCTCTTGATCTAGTTCATTAGGACCAAGGTCATCAAGATTAGGGTCATTAGGACTAGGTAGTTGGACATGTACCAAGGTCGTTTGGATCAGGGTCATTAGGACCAAGCAGTTGGACAGGTACTAGGGCCACTCCCACCACCACCACCGCCACTACATTAGCATCAATAGCCTCCAGAATAGTAGCAGTAGGGTCAGGATCCCTGTGATATATAGATTCAGGCCCTTATTGCTAAGAGAGATTAGTTGCTACAGAAGGTATAGGCCCTAAAAGTTGATAGGGATTATGAGCAACATTTGTGGCAGTAGTTGGATCTCTAGTTGGCTTAAGAGACTAGATGACAACAGTAGTTAGAGGCCATAGTAGTAGCAACATAGGTTCAGGTTTGTTGACATGCATGTATAGATATTTCATATCAGAGGCATCATATTACAGGACAGTTTACCACAAGGATGTCCCTCTAGAGCATTGGAAAGCAAAATACTCTCACAAAATTGGGTCCACTACTAGTGGTTCAGTCGGTGTGTTGTTAGTCAGATAGCTTGGAGAGGGTAGTCATAGACAACCACCTTGTGCTAATCAAGACCAATCCCGACATGATGATCAGTGAAGTAGGGGATAGCTCATGCCACTTTTGTAGACACATTTTTTATATACAACCCTCATATTTCATATGTATACACATTCATCAGATCATTTTTTATAGCCTCCTATATATCTATTTTTGATGATATTGACAAAATGACTCTGACTTTGTATCATGACATTCATATTTTTTTGATGATATATATGAGATGGCCCAATTTGGTTATGATGTGATGTTTCATTTTTTGCATGCTTTATGAATGGATGCACATGTATATGGATGAATGCAAATGTTGATGTTATGGATGCATTTCTTTATTTATGCCCTATGATATGGTTTGGTATATGATTCATGATATGATGTTTTTATGATAGATGTTATGGATTCAATGTGATGGATATTTACTCTCCTTTTTTTTCATTCTTTTTCTGTGACATCCTATGAGATGGATTTATTTCCTTTTAAAGTTTTTTCCATATGATGATGTCATGCTTATGATATGTAGATGAGTATGTTGTGATTATGCAGGATGTATGTATGCTAATGGTCTGCGGATATTGGATTGAAGCATCATGATTTTTATTTGACTATCATGATACTATGTTATCATGGAAAGAAGATAGAAGAATAAGATGAATTGATTGACCATTGATTTTGAGATTGATTCAAAAGTCCAACAAGTCTATGATTCTTTGAGATTTTATTAGATATGGTGATGATATTGATGATATGCTCATTTTGAGGGATTGGGATACTTCATCATTTCTTATTTTTGAGATAACACATAGACACAATGGATCATGTATTGAAAACTAGGATGGCGTTGTATCTAGTGTGATGGAATTTGATTCTGCAAACAAATAGGATACTCCTTGTTCACACCATGACATATGGAAATCTCGTTGGAATGTAGTTTAGAAGTTTAGAATGTTTCAGAACCAAGCATACAAAATAGTCAACAATATATTCAAACTGACCTCCCTACACAACTAAGCAAGTATTCACTAAGATTATCTTATAAGAACATCCCACAAGCACACAAAATGAAATATAATGTTTAATGCCCCATTCCTTTCTCTCTAAATTGTTTAGACATCAACAAGAGGTCCTTAGAATGGGTCAACAAGACAAATCATAATGAAAGATCGAAACAAATAGTCAATGTTGTCTATCTCTTACCAAAGTGACATAGCTAAGGTGATTTCTAAGGTTGATGTCCATTTTAAGAAAGAGCACCCTAGGAAATATTGATTAGATGTTTTGACTAAGACTAAGTGTTTGATAGGTCATTGATACAAATGTTATTTACTTGTTCACCTATGATCTAGACATTAGATTTTGACATTTAGGTTCCTACTTCACGACTTTCCATACTTGTTTTCTACTTGTTTTACTAAAGGTTGATGATGTCGTTTGACTTATTATGAAGGGAAGTTTATTTTGGGTGAAGCGAAATGGGATGAGTGATTTTTTATTTTTTAGAATATTTCAATTTTATAGGTACTTTGCAATGTTTTAAGGTTGTTTTTGATATTTTTGGGTGTATTTCAATGTTTAGGTTTTCAGGTTTATTTGAGGTTGTTTAGGATTTTCCAATGTTTTCTAATGTTTTTGGTTTTCAAGTTTTCAAATGTTTTTGTGTTTTCTATGTTTTTAAATTATTTTGTGTTTTTTGAGTTTTGAGAAAGACCTAAAAGGGATTGGCCTACGGCCTCTGAGGCTTATTAAGGATTATCCTTTCCTACATTATACACGTAGAGACCACATAATTTGACTTACTTTGACTGGTAACCGTTTATTGATGAGATATGAAGATTGATGGACTGTCAGTTTATTATGATGAAATTCTAACCTAAAGTGTCACGGGGAAATGTTAGTGATGGCCTTGCCTACGTTTAATCTTAGAGATAACGTAGTTTGAGAAGGTAATGTTTTTTATTTTTTGATCTTTTGACCTATTTAGGGATTTTGATGTGTTTTGGATGTTTTGGATTTTGACTTTATAAATTTTTGAATGTTTTTGGATTTTGCAAGTGTTTATGGAATTTTGATAAGGTTTTCAAATGTTTTCGTATTTTCCAAGAGATTTCAAATAATCTTAAGATATACAAGAACCCAATTGAATGCAATCATAACAAAATTCCACCAGTGTGATGTGATAGACTGCCTTGATATAGGCAATACACATTTACCTTAGAAATTTTTCAAGTAGTACTAAAGTGGAATATGATACTTATGTAATATCTAACTATGATACAAAGATAAATGGGTGATGGAATAAATAGCATTTGTGGATGTGATGGATGGATGCAATGTGAAGTAGGATAAGATTAAAGAGCCATTGATAGATGGAGAGTGCTTATTTACGCAAGGCGCCTATTTGTCAGGTTTTCACCAAGATACTTTCCCAAAGCACCACCAAAGTAGTTTTCACTAGAGGACAATTTTTTTTTTATTGTTTTCAATGCTTTTTATTATTACTTTTTGGATTTTCTTATTTTTTAATTTTTTTAATTTTTGGATTTACACCCTTCAAGACTAGGCATAATTTTTTTGAGATGTAGATTGTTGATTGGTTCGTGCAAGGCTTCTCCTTGAGGCATTGATAATTGATAAGATCCTAATCCATATCTTATTGTGACAATAAATGGCCCCAACTAGTTAGGCTCGAACTTCCCTAAATGCTACCTTGATCTGGCATGTTCTTTTGTTTTCTCTTGAGGACAAGATCTCTTTCCTAGAAGGATTGACTCTTGATTTTCTTATTGCAGTTGTGATTCAATCAGTTTTGGTATGACTGCAAATAATTTAAGGCCTCAAGATGATGCTCATCTAGGAATTATAACTCATTCAGCCTAGACACCCTATATTCTTCATTAGTGATTAGATTATGTAGTGATACTCAAAGCGAGGGAAGATTGACCTCTATGGGTAGGATGGCTTAGATCCATAGACTAGAGAAAAGGGAGTTGCACCTGTAGGCATGCAAATGTTATTTCTATAAGCCTATTAGGTGGGATTCAGTTGTAGATGCTAGTCACAACTAGCTTCATTGACCATCTTCTTAAGGATTTTTAGAATGGTCTTATTTGATTCCTTAACATGACCATTTCCCTAGGGGTAATAGGAGGTAGAGAACCGATGTTGGATTTTGAATTATTAGCGTAACTCTCTTACATCCTAATTTTTGAAGGGTGTTTTGCTATCTAAGATAAGGGCTTGTACAACACCATAGTGGAAAATAAGGTAATTCATGATGAATCTAGAGATTTTTTTCCCCATTATATAAGTCATGGGAGTAGCTTCCACCCACTTTGTAAAGTATTTCATGGTTGTGATGATGAATTTATGACAATTGGATGAGGTAGGTGTAATCTTTCCTATGAGGTCAAGTCTCCACTATGAGAAAGGCCAAGGTGTAACAGTTGGCTGGAGCTCCTGAGTTGGAGCATGGATCAAGTACCCATGTTGTTAGCACTACATGCATTTATTTACAAATTGATGAGCCTCTCATTCCATGGTTGGCTTGTAGTACCTTGTTCTCAATAGTTTCTTGGCTAAGGTCATATGACTAGAATGGGAATCATGGATTCCTTATTGTACTTTTGTTAATGTGGTTAAGGCTTCCTCTTGGTTGAGACACCATAATAATTTCCTCTCAACGCTTCTATGGTACAGGGTATCACCTAAGATAATGGATCAGAATTCCTTTTTAACAAAGGTTTTCTTATGGTTGGAAGTGATATCAGATGGGAGGGTACCTCTGCTAAGATAGATGAAAATATTGTGATACCATGGTGAACTATGACCAATGATTTCACACATAAATTCAAATTCAGGTATTTTGAAATCTTGTATGAGAAGTTTCTCTACCAGGAATTCACATTAAAGAATTTTGTGTGGAATGTCTAGAAAAGACCCAATTTATTCCATGGCATTAGTTTCCTGATTATTTTAACATGTGTTATTTTCTCAAAGGTTATATCAATGAGGTCATTAGGACTCTCTACCATCTTCTTGTAAGGAGTTAGTTTATTATCCTTGGTCTAGTAGTCATCATTGACCTAGTTATGTTTAATCAACTATCAATCCTCAAAGACTTTTAACTCCTATATCTGCTACTAGATTGCTATTCTTAACCTTATTATGAGAGCCTCATACTCAAAAATGTTGTTGGTACATGGAAAGGATAGCCGGTATGACTTTAAAATAAAATCACCTTGAGGGATGATAAAAAAAATTCTTGCCCCTGATCCATACATTGGATATATGATCCATCAAAATACATTTTCCAAGTGTTGATCCATTGCATTGAGGAGAAACACTGACTCATAAGGAAACTCAGATACCAAAGGGTTCTCCACATAAATAGGTGCCTCTACTAGTTGGTCTACACTGACTTGTCCCTTTATAGACTTCATCTCCACATACTCTATGTCAAACTCTATTAAGATCATTACCCACTTGGCCATTTGCTTGGTGAGAGTTGCTTTAGACAACATATATTTTGATGGGTCAATCTTAGAAATAATCTTAATTTGGTGTGAAAGCATATAATGTCTATGTTTTTGTGAAACAAATACTACTCCAAGGCACACCTTTTTGATGGATGAGTAATTCATTTCATATCCCACCAAAGTCCCACTGATATAATAGATGGCCCTTTCCTTTCTTGTTTCATCATTTTGGGCTAGAAGATCACCTAATGTAGCTGGGGTGCTCGAGATGTACAAGATCAAAGGTTTGCCTAGTATTGATAGAATGAGAACAAGAGGTGATAATAAGTAGTCATTGATTTTCTTAAAGGCTATATCATGCATTCTCATCCCACTTATATGTACATTTATGGAGAAGGTGAGAGAAGGGGTGGATCTTGTCTGATAGCTACACTTTAAATCTCCTAATGGATTGTAATCTTCCTTGTGTAGTTTCAAAAAACATCATTGGTGACATTTTCACACTTTTTTTCACCTTCCTTCCGAAATTGGGGTTAAGGATGCCTTGACTTAATTTTATAATGTGTTTAACACACTCACATTAGGAATTTAAATGGTACCTTGCCAAAGTATTGTGAAGTGTTGTAACAAAATTTCACACTTTTCTAAGGTTTTATCAATTAACTAAACCTAATAAACCTCTTTTTAATCAAAATGTACCTCAATCATACCTTATTTGAAGTGTTGTAACACACTTTCACACTTTTCTAAAGTTATCATTACTAATTGGGCTTTCTTATGGTATAATTGGCCTTATTTTGCATCCACAAGCCCCATTTAATGCATATTATCAAGGATAATCCTGACACAAATCAACATCCAATAATAATTCAAGTTTTTTCAGGTTGTATAGCCCAAATTTAGTGATTTGGGACTTATTTTACACCCCAGGAAAATGAGTGCCACCTAGATTTTTGGGTCCTGATCCTAGTTTCACACCTCTCTAATCATTTTTGAATTTGGTCCCATAAATTATTCTTAATGGGACTCATTCACCACCTTGGGCGAATGAGTCCCGTATGGCTCAAAATTAAAATAAGTTGAAATTCTTGGCGGGATTTTATCCTCCTAGATATGAAATTTGTCTTGTAGTGTTGTAATTTCAAGAATTCTTGCATAATTAAGTATAAATACAAGGTTCTTTTAGTAATTTTAACAAAATACTTTTGTGAGAGAATTACTATAGCAAGTTTGAGTTCAAAAGAGAATTCAAGTGTTTATAAGAAAATTCAAGGGCATTCAACAGTAGAATTCTTGATCAATTATTGCAGTAATTCAATATCCATCATCATGTCAAGGATATCAAGCACCAAGCATATTATTGAGCTAGTGTTGTGATGTAGCATTGAAGATCCAAGATCATGAATTGCTCCACAGCTGTTGTCAAGGGAAAGATCTACATCCTTCATGGCCATTTCATGTTGAGTTATAGATTTACAAGACACCATTTACAATGCATCTTTCAAAGTATCATTGTTCATTTTTCATGTCCCATGTTTCATGTTTCATGTCCTTTCATTGTTTCATCATTTGGTCTAATTACCTAAATGGGGTTTGACCAAGGCAAACCCCTATTCGCTAATAATCAATGCATTTTCTCTCTCTTTTTTTGGGTACAAATCTAGGTGTCTTGGAGCATGAATGACCTTTGAATATTAGATTACAATATTCAGAAAAGTTGTTGGAATTGTCCCCTCATTTACAAGGCTGCCATCTTCATTAAAAAGTCATATACAACCCCAAAATAAGAGTTTTAGATCTAGAAACAAAGAGGAACCTAAAGAGAAAAAATTGAAGACCAGATTCAAACTCTGAAGGTACAAGAAACCCTATCTAGGCTCATTCACTAGTTCTAGCGAATGAGTCCTATTTTAGGTCAATTTTGAGATTTTTGAGGTTTTGGATACCCTTGTTCTAGAAACATGTTCCTTTATAGAAACCTAGATTTGACACTGATTCACCTACCTTTTCAAATGAGTCCTAGTAGGCCTAAATTTCATATTATCTAGCATTTCATGTCCCCATTCAAGCTCTCTCAGGTTTCTAGGTACCCCTCTATACTTTTCCACTTTTCTATTATGATTTATTTGCATTTATAGACCATTTATTCAAGTTTCATGCATCACTAGGTTTTTTTATTAGATATTGCATTGTGAAGATTTTTTTGGATTTGACTTTGTGTTGTATTTTAGCATCAAAGAAAAATGTTTCGAATCACACTCTGTGATTCATCATCAGGATGAAAGAGAGTTGTAGGAGTAGAATGAGAGATTGCAGCCCAAGACGAGATAAATAGAGGGTGGGAAAGAAAAATAAAATAGAATAAATAAAATTACACACAATTCAAGAATATGAAAATTTTATATATATATATATATATATATAAAAATGAAAGTAACGTGTACAAAGTATAAAGATAAATAAATTAAATAGATGTATGTAAATGTAACAAAAAAAGACCAAAAAAAAACTAAATTAGGGAAAAAAGAGAACCAAAGATTAATAAGAAAGGCTAAAGGAAAAGAGAGATACAGAAATTAAAAAACCAAAACCCAATAATCAAAGATATAGTAAAATCAAATTATTATGAAAACTGGAAAGAATAAATAAATATAAAATTTATGTTGATGAAAATAATAAGGTGTATATATATATAAATTAAAGTAACAAGTAAATAAGTTTATATAAAAATAGCATAAGTAAATGTAACTATGACGTAATAAAAAATCAAAAAATAACTAAATAAGGGGAAAAATGAGAAACAGAGATTAATGAAAGATACCAAAACTAAAGCCCAATAATCAATGATAAGATGATTTTTATTAAGAGAATATAAAAATTAATATATCTAAATGAAAAGTATATATAAATATAAAATGAATATGCATATATGAATACGAAAGGATTAAGAAAATATCAAATGGCATATATAATTATACACAAAAGTAAAAATTAATGAGCACAATAAGAATAAGAACACAAAATATAAAAGGACAAAATGAAAAATAAGCTAAAAATTGAAGGATAGAAATCTATTAGACGAGGAAGACAAGGTTAATAACGAGACAGAAAAGCTAGCAAATAAATAAATGAGTGGAGACATAAGGAAAATATTAAAATAAATAAATAAAATGAGAGAAGAAAAGGCAACTTTAAAAGATAGAATAAAAAATTTAAAAACAACTTAAAGAAAGAGATGCAAGCAAAAGAGAAAAAAGAGGAAAATGAACTTAAAGGGGGACTGTGGAAATCTAATGTCTTTGATAGATATTGCATGTCATACATTTTTCCAGGCCCTATCTAGGTGAAACCCTCATTAATATCTAAACATATCATAGGACAGTACCTTAGTAGATCTCTTTCTCCCGTTATCATCATTTGATTAAGATCTCTAGAGAATTCTTGAATTTGGAGCATATAAATTTTGTTGCCCTAGGTCCTAAACCCTAGTGGAGACAAAATTCTATCTTACATTTTTGTGAACCCCCATTTATAACATTTCCTTTTCTAATTCATAGTGCATCATCATCCTATATCTTGTTTTCATTAACTTTTCATTATAGTTTACATTAGTTAATTGGAATTCTAGGGTTTAGAAATGTTGGATTAGTGAAATTGCATATTGTAGCATAGGAAAATGGATCTTTGGACATTTTCAAACTCATTTGGGTACTTCTTGTGGATGTTGGCTTAGTTTTTCCCTGATTTAGTGTTGTAATGTGGTCAAAAAATTCACATTAGGTCTTGGAACATTGTGAATCAATAAAATTTGTATGATGCCTTGAAAAAGTTGTGAATTGTTGTGACACACTTTCACACTTTTCTACAACCTTGTTATTATATCTCACCTAAATAACCTCTTTTTGTCTTTTACCAAGCCTTATTTCAAAGTTTTGTAATGAGTTGTAACAAACTTTAATTCTTTTCTAAGCTTGTCATCAATAATTATACCTTTATTATGCTTTAATTAGCCCCATTTTACATCTACAAGCCTTAGTTAAGTGTATTTCTCTGAATAAGCTCGATAAAAATCATTCAAAATACTTAATTTATGATACCCACTTAAAATTACTTGAGTTGGACCCATTCACCATTAGGGGTGAATGAGTCCCCATTGGCACAAAAATTAAAATAAATTCAAAATTCTTACGGGTTATTATTTTCTAAGACCTAAGGTCGTCCTGTGATGTATTGTCTTCAGGAATTATTGTATAATTGTGTATAAATATATGGATTTTCCACTCATTTTATCCTTCCTACTCTCCTAATCATCCAACAATTAATCAATCATCACTTAAGCATTCTAGGAATTTACAAGCATTCTCAAGTCTACATCCATTGGAGCTTTTACTTGTATGTCTTCAGAATTCTACTTCAAGGGTTTTGTGAGTTGTAGAATTACTTTTGTTCATTCATCATCCTCTTTACATATTTCATTTGATTTTCAAGGGTTTAATTACCAAACAAGGGTTTGATAAAGGAAAACCCGTATTTACTAACCAGGTATGTGCAGGATCATCATGGAAAAAACAGGCCCTTAAGTGGCAAAAAAAATAGAAAAATAAGTGTTAGACAACTTTATGTAAAAATTTGAATAAGTTATCTATATTATTTCAAAAATACGTAAGAATAGAATCTGTAGAAAATTGAATGTATTTTCTAAACTACTACGTTTATTTAAAAATAAATAAAATCTATTTGGTGAAAGTTTGAAATTTCAATGCAAGAGTACTTAAATTTCAGGGAAAAAAAAGAAGTAGGTGTTTGTCACCACCCTAACTATAACAAAATGATAATATTTTTTTTATAAAATTTTATATATAAGTAGAGGACTCATGTTCGGATGTGATGCATTTTTTTGTAATTTTTTTCAAGTAAATAATTAATTACAATTTTTTTATTAAAACTTTTAAAAATATAAAAACTTCGTTTGTTGACCACCTTAACTTGGTCAAAAATTCATGAAATTTAATTTTTCTTTTTTTAATCCTATATTATGTGAAGCATAGAATGTGATGCATGTTTCAGATTAAAAAAATGTGATACCATTTGAAAGTTATAGTTTTTTTCAATCAGTCTATCAATCAGGACTTTAGTAATAATACTAATAGAAAATGAATAATAATAATTTATTCAATTCAAATTAAAGCATAATTTATATTGGTGGAAAGC
Organism: Sequoia sempervirens; assembly: GCA_007258455.2. Taxonomy (NCBI): domain Eukaryota; kingdom Viridiplantae; phylum Streptophyta; class Pinopsida; order Cupressales; family Cupressaceae; genus Sequoia; species Sequoia sempervirens. Next base: position 677,148,750 of record VDFB02000003.1, read on the forward strand.
TGAGAATCTCCTCTAAAAACCCTTTTGGTTTCATCAATTTTGGTTTAAAAAAAGTCATTAGCCACATACCCTACAAATACCCATAGTATTGCCACTTTTTGGCCCATCATGATCCTACACATACCCAACCCTCAACAAATTTTCCCTCTTTGCATGTGTTTTGCAAGTTTAGTTTGTAGATTTTTTAAAGAGAAAGATTGGAAAATTTGTCAACAATTCATCAAAGTCATTCAAAATTTTCAAAGACCTAATAAAAGCTTGGAGAATACCTACAAGTTGAATTCTATAGTTTTAGATCTGGAAACCTATTAGGAATAGAAGTGCAGACCAGGTGTTATAGATTTCACTTTTGAATTTCCTATATCTAGAAGTAAAATGATATTCCATCAATAGAAAATGACTCCCACTTCCAGACCTAAACAAAATTTTTTGTAGTTCTAAGCACCCAGTTGTTCGAAACATGTTCTGGCAGAATCTTCCCGAAACATGACTAAGTTACCTAGCATGGAATATGAGTCCTAGTTGGTTTGAATATTGAATTTTCTAGGATTCCAAAGCTCCATCCCATCCTTTTTCTAGTCTCTAGGTGTACACCTTTAATTTCATAGGTTTTTGTTATAGTTTACTTACATTTCTAGGTGATTTTGTATATCACATGTTTTGAAACATCTTGCATTCTCCAAGTTTTGCATTAGTAGTTAATCTCTTTTATTAGGTTTCAACATCTAGGACATTCCCTTTTGACAGATTTCAGTCTCGTTTGCATTGGAATCTCAAAGGTTTATTCTTGAGTGAGCCATTAAGATTTTTGGTATGTCTCTCCTTTTAGGTGAAAAATCCTAGAAGTGTAAGAGACCTCACATACCCCAAAAATCTTTGGCTCATTTTGGTGACCCTGCATTTAGAACATCATATTTTTGATTTAGAGTGCATTTAATGTTAGTGTAATTAATATTTAATTACACTTGCATAACTTAGGTAATATTTTAATTCCTAGGTTAATTATTCTCATCCTTATCTTGTTGAGCTATCCTGTTGCTCAAGATAAGATTAGGGTTATGCATACTTAGCTTTTATAAAGCAAATCATCTCATGTAATTATGAATTCCTGAATAATATTATTTTCACATCTTCTTGCAAAGCTTTGCCTTTTATGATTTTCTCTTATGTGGAAGGCTTTTCTAGTTTGCATTTTAAATCTTGGTTTCAAACATGGTATTAGAGCCTTGATTTGAAACCCCTTCTCAGATTTTTTGAGAAAATTATTATAGAGTTCATTTGGGATTCCTCGAGGGTATCATGCCTTGAGTTCATCTATGCAGCATTTTGGAATAGATCAAGCTTCACCATTGGATGAAGAGAACTGGAAAAAGTTAGGATTGGCTTTTGTTTTGCAGATTTTGGTCACCGTTTGCTAGATCTGTGAGGGTTTCAAGCTTAGAATTTTTTTGCAGGCTCTGGGGATAGCTGACTTTTCAAGGCACTTTGGGCACAAACAGAAGTCACCATCACGTTCACAGTGGCCAAAACCTTAAGATCGCCCTTTGTTTCATTGATTTTGGTGAAGTTGGTCTAGAGGGAAAAAAAATTGTCTAGGGGGCCATATGGCCTCCACAACACGTAGATCGAGGTACATATAAAAAAAATCAAAGAAAATGAAAAATATACATTCTCTAACGCACCTCCAGTTTTAAATGATCACTCAACCACCCCGCCACCAGACGACCACTAGGAGTGGCGGCCATCAGGCGGCGGCCACTAGGGAGCCACTCAGCCCTTTAGCCCCCGCGGGCTTAACTTGCATCAACCTAGGTCATATGGGGGATTGAGCGCTATGCACCCAACGCCCAACGAGCCCTAGCCCACTAGCATCAGTGCTATGGAGGACCAAGGGCTCCATCCCAGCCCCTAGACTGCCAACCCCTGGTTGCATACAGGACCAAGGGCCAATTATTTTTTAGCTCTCTTGGGGCCCTACATGCCTTATTGGGCCTTTTGGAGCAACTTTCACTAAATCGGGTGTATTTTTTGTGTACGATGCCTATTTTCACAAATAAGGTACCACTAGAAAGCTGATTCCAATGCCAATACAGTGGTGAAGGTTTTCTTAACTGATTTTCCTCCAGATTTATTTTGTGTCCTTGAACTCAGATGAAGTTTTTTTGCTTCAGAGGGCATATCTTTTGACTCGGTGATCTTTTTTTCGCCATCTTTGCAGCATTGGAAAGGTATTGAGGAGCTCTTTTTTTCTATCTATGCACTTTTTTTTTGTATCTATTGTAGGTTGATCATTATTCCATATTTGTCCCGCTGGGTGTTTTGGAGATTACTTGGATGTTTTAGCAATTGGAAAGGTGAAACTTGAATATTTGTACTTCATTTCATAACCACATCATCTTATTTTTTGTTTATGCATGTTTATCATTCTCTCCTTTTACAATCATTGGGTTATTGTAATAAATGAACTGAGATAAAGTTCCATCAGGGGGGTTTCTTGCATAATAATTTGATTAGAGTGTGCATGCACTTTGATCTCCATCTTCATCATGTTTTGATGGCAACTCACATGGGTTATATCTGGTTTCTTAGTTTCTTTTGGCCACATTTTTTCCTTAGCTTGACACATATCAGATTCACAGTGGTTCACACTTTAGATTGAGTTCCTGTGGTTATTGATCTGCATTGGTTCAGATCCTTCTCAGTTTGAGGGCCATGTTTTTATGGTTAATGTTTCAGAGTCTTTATGGTACTTGTTCCCATGGAATATTTTGTCTCATTTTTGCATCGACATCAAGATACACGATTTCCAGATCCATTCATCATTTCATCTACTGCTGCTTCACAGATTCCAAGTTTGTTCCAAGTTGTGAGTTTTCCAGTGTTCTATGGCATCGGGTCTGTTGTCACATTATTATGATTCTATTTTTGGTTTCATGTAGACAAAATTATCTTTCCTTGCTTGTTAGATTTCAGTTCCAGTGTTACTCCATAGTGTTCTTCCAGTGCTTCTTTGCAGCAATCATCTCATTGTAGGGGAGTTTTGTCCCACTGGGTTTTCCTTCTCTACCTCATTATTGCATTTGTACATGGGTACCTGATCAAGCCTTGTTTCTGGGACCCATTCATTCATGCTTTCTTGCATTCATCTTAGTTGTAGGTGAATGCTTTGTTAGTCTCCCTAAGTTGCACTTATAGGCGGGTGTTTGTGCAATTAATATTTAATTACACTTGCATAACTTTACTTAGGTAATATTTTAATTCCTAGGTTAATTATTCTCATCCTTATCTTGTTCAGCTATCTTGTTGCTCAAGATAAGATTAGGGTTATGCATACTTTTCTTTTATAAAGAAAATCATCTCATGTAATTATGAATTCCTGAATAATATTATTTGCACATCTTCTTGCAAAGCTTTTCCTTTTCTAATTTTCTCTTCTATGGAAGGCTTTTCTAGTTTTCATTTCAGATCTTGGTTTGTAACATTTACATCCTAGGAATAGCTTACATTAGCATTGCATTGCATTTTGCATTGTTTAATTTCCATTCTAGGGTTTTTTAATTTGCATTAGTGAAAAGTTCATTTAGTTTGCATTATCGCTCTTAATTTCATTGAAAGACAATAAAAATTCTACATTTGCATCAAATATCTACATTAGAAAACTTAAAAAGCACAAAATTCATTTTAAAAATTCTAAAAGAATTCTACAAAATCACTCCCTGGACTCATTTGCCACCCTAGGTGAACCAGTCCAGTTGCATATCATGTACTACATTTTCTATCATTTCCAGTTCATTCTTTGCATTTTTGTTTTCTATTGTTACCTTTCTAATTTTGTTTCCATATTTACTGTTTTATTCAATTTCTTGCATTTACTTTACCATCATCATGGATATGTGTTTTAATAAGATTTGGATGTCATTAAAATTCATAGTTGATATGTCAAATTGTGCCTTTTGAATTGATACTAATGACATTGAACTTATTCATGCTCACTAAACTCCTAATGCATGTCCTCCTCATGATGTTGACATCATTGGAGAAGATGATGATAGCATGAATAAGTTCCTAAATGATTTCCTTGGCAACCTTGAAGTGAATGCATCCTTTTATCCATCCATGACACAACAAGACCTTCCTAAAATACAACCTCCTAATATTTTTAGTTCCTTACATCCTAATAAACATAGGTTTTAGTACCCTAATGTTCTCTTTCACTTATAGGGTCTTTCACCTCAAAGGAAAGGAAAAGGGTAAAAATTGACTATGTTCACACTCAAGATTAATGTAAAATAAATGAAATATGCCTAGATGAGATGATCTAAATTCCAAGGACTGATAAGATAGATTTATTTTGTATGCAAAAGTAAGAAATGCAAAGTATTTGGAAACACGTTGTGATATGCAAAACAAACTAAAAACAAAAGCACAAAATAACATAACTTAATGAAACTAAATGAGGTGTACCTGGAGGTTGAAAGATGATGTGGAGAGGTTTTAGAATGCTACAAAATTTATTGTTGAAGCCCACTAGGACTCACTTTCCATAGATAGTGAATTAGTCCTATTTCTAGTGAAAACTACCATAACAGGTTTCAGGATGCCTAGAATAGAAAAATGTAGAAAACACTTTTCCTAGCCTGGTAGTGGGACTCATTTTCCAAAAATGGTGAATTAGTCCACCTATAGACTTTTGAAAAAGTCAAGGGTTAACTATGTAGGTCCTGATCTACACTTTTTTACCTAACAGGTTGTTGGATTTGAATCTGGAAAATTTGATGGGAAAGTGTTCTCCAAGCTTCAAATAAGTTTTTGTTGACATTGAATGATCTTTGAAAATTTGATGACACTTTTCATACATGTCTCTTTGACAAATCTACATACCAGACCTACAAAACACACATGCAAAGAGGAGAAAAAGTGTTAAGAGTTAGAGTATGGGGGTTTTCCTCTGTCAAACCCTAGTTTGGTAATCAAACCCTTAAAAATGAAATAAAATAAAGAGAAAATGATAAACAAATAACATGAAATGTCATAAACTCACCAAACCCTTGATGTTGAAGTCTGAAGATATGTTGCTCCAAGATGCTTGAATGCTTGATTGAATGATTAAGGATGTTAGAATGCTTGAATGCTATGATGGATTGAATGTAGGAATGAATAATTGAACTAGTGAGGGTTAAAATGAATAGAAAATTATATATTTATACATAATTATGCCCTCATTTCCCAAAAATACATCATAGGCTCACCTTAGGCCTTAAGAAATAAAAACGTGCCAATAATTTATATTTAGTTTGATTTTTGTGCTAAGAGGGAGTCATTCACCCCTAATAAGAAATGGGTCCCACTCAAGGCATGTGAATGGGTTTCGGGAATTAAGTTGTCTTAAATGATGTTTGTCAGGTTTATATTTAAAAATGCAGTTAATTAATGTCTGTAAGTGCATAAATGGGCCAAATAAAGCATAAGAAAGGTGTATCGATTGATGAAAAGCTTTGAAAAGCGTGAAATATTGTTACAAGACTTTACAAGACTTTAAAATAAGACTTGGTAAGTGATAGAAAGGGGGCATGTAGGTAAATTATAATAAGAAGATTCTAGAAAAGTGTGAAAATGTGTTACAACACTTCACAACACTTTTACAAGACATGATCATAAAGTCTTAATGATTCATAAGGATTCAAGACCTAATGTGAATATGTGGGCCAAATTGCAACATTAAATCAAGTTAAATTCAAGACAATTAAGCATGAGGAGGGAAAAAACATGAAAAAGTAGAAGGGTTTCTTTTTTTGTGTCCACATTTAGCCCCCACTTTAGTGAGAGGATGAACTTGCTTCGAACTGACACTAAAGTAGAGCAATGCATCTGAAGAGGGGTTCCATTGAAATAATTCTTAGCAAGATGAGAAAAAAATGATTAAGAGGGATGATCAAGCACCTAGGATGAAGATCCCATGGAAAACTAAACATAAGCACAAAGAACACAAATGAAAGTGAAGGAGAGGAAAAGGAAAGAGAAAGATGAAAGAAATAATCAGATCAAGTTTTGCTCATTTTTCTGGCCCATTGTGGATCACATATAGGATATTTATTTGGTAAGAAAATGCATAATCACTCTAGGGTGATGGAACTCATGGTTGTCCGCTAGGTGAGAAATCCAAAAAGGTGAGAAAAATACACTCACAACTGGTATGCTCTCATAAACACATAGGTGGCTATGGGGAAAGTTGTGCCCTAGAATGGGCTCCCCGCTCAACCATACCAAAGTTATACCTCTTGATAACTTTAATAAGGTTCCACATATAAATGATCTTCAAGCTCTATGAGGTAAGCAAGACTTCATATGCTTGACACTCATAGACATTGTAAATGAAAAATGGTGTAAGGAATGTTCAAAGGAATTTTGTTTAGTTTGTGCAAGGTCTCATCTTAGGGAACATTGTGCCTAATGTTTCCAAAAGAGGATGTGTCAAAGAAGTATCATGCTCTTGGAGGTAATTGTTGTTGTTCCAAATATCAATAGATCAATTGAATCCTAAAGACTTATCCAATGTCTTATGAACAAACTCAAAGGTTGATTTGGCCAACTGACAAGATTCATTCAAATACTGAGATCTTTTGCATTTTTGGCTCTATAGGACCAAGGTGGGTCAACCTATACAATTCCTAAAAATTAATTCACTTGCACACAGGTCACATTGCTTTTTATAGTAGATAAATCCCAAAGAAAATACACTAAGGAAAGCATTGTTAACCTCAAATATGGCTAAAATTTTGGTATAATCAACACTAACTCAGTAATTAGGAGGTAGAACACTAAACTTCAACTAAACAACAGTGATAAAAAATGGTTATGAGATGTATCTGCAACACCATATATATTTGCAACTTTAAAATTATATATATATATATATATATATATATATATCATGAAGTTAGCTTAAAGAAAGCACACAAAATAGTATTCTTTATGAAATAATCCATTATGCTTTATAAACAAAACAACAAAACAAACTAGTTGAAATCCTAAAAAGCAAAATGCACACCTATTCCATAGTGGATCGGTGTCACTTTGTTGTGAAAAGTGATCCTTTCCCAACCCTTGACAAGCCAATGATGAAGATGCAATGGACAAAATTAACTCTCAATGTGAAGAGAGTAACTTTGCATGAGATTGTGGATGTTGAAATGAGGAATGAGACCTCCAATTTATAGAATATCAAGTTGGAAGAATTCCCAAAAGAGAGAAATGTGGGACAAAGATTCAACCAATAGGAAGGAGCCACTTGTCACCATGTGAGTGGATGGAGGATGTCCAAGTTTTGGTCAATGTGCCAATAATTGAGATTAGTTGGCCTTTTCAAATTTCAAATTTGTCTTGCTGGAGGGAGAAAAAGGGACTTAAATACCAAGTGGGGGACATGTAACAGGGGAGTTAATGCCATGTTGGAAGGGACAAGTCAACTTGATTTGAATTCAAAATTGAGGGAATATTCTCCAAAGATGCCTTGTTGAGGGAAAATGATGATTTAATAAATGAATTAATTGATTTATTTGTGCAAGTGGGCAAATCTAGAGAATGTGACATGCATTATATTAGAATTAATCCTGATTTAGTTAATTTAAAAGAGGATTAGGTGATTTGACCTTTTTGATTTAGATTTAAAGATTAAACTAAATCAAAAAGGAGATGAAAGATGATTTTAGATTTAATTAAATAAATGTTTGATTTATTTAATCAAAGAGGGATAATGATAGGCTTAAATTAAATAAAGGTTATTTATTCAATTTAAATGGATGACCTTTAGAGATAAATCAAATAGACTTGATTTATTTGATGAATGGATTTAATGAACTTGATTTATTTGATGAATGGATGTATAGGTATTGAGTTGAACAACAGACTAGTGCCTAATTCTAGGCCATGGAGTCAAATTCATAAAGATAATTTTTTATCAAATTAAACTCAACTAGTGGATTTAAATTGTTAATGCATTGCATGAAAAAATCCTCTTCTATTATCAGTCAAATTCTACTTATCAGATCCAACTTGCACACTTCAATCACAATCATTTGCTCAAAGCATTTAACCATTTCATTGAAACAAAACAATGAACAGATAAAAAAATCTTAGAAAATTGAGATGCCAAACTCAAAGATACTTGGTATTATTGGATTCAAATGATTGTAAATATATAGATCTGGAGACAATTTGAAGATATTCATGACTTTCATGATTTATTTGCACAAAATAAATGATATTTGCTCATGAAATCAGAATTTACAACTTACAGACTCAAAATATGACTCAAACTTAGCATTTTCTATCTACCCAGCCCCATACAAGAAAAAAGATGAGTGATGTTTCAAGCTAAGCCCTTTTGCTTATAGACTCAAAATATGACTCTGAAACCTGACATGTGAGCTCATCTTGGTATAGAGAACTGAGAAATACAATCAAATTTGATATGACAGTCATCCGGTTGCAAAATGAAGGCTCAAATGGGAGGCTACTTTGCAAAACTGAAAGTTTGCAAACAACTGAAAAGTGCCAAAACCCTCTACCTTTGCTTTTCGAAACCTTGAAAAATCTCATTGTGGGAAGCTGAAAATTGACATGCTTGCTCACATAGGACAAATGAGTGAGTTTGCAAATGGGTTTTGCATGAAAATCAACAGGCATCAAATTATGACCTTCTAAAGTAGGTCATTTGGGCATATTCATTAGGTGCACTTCTGAGAGTGCAGAGGAATTTTTTTGAAATCGGCAGTTCAAAGTTGCAAAATTTGAGAGTGCCATCAGGCATCAAGCCCAATGACTCCACCAAGAAAAGGATGCATCGAAACAAAAAATAAATCACACAATGAAATATGAGTGTCTATGTATGCCCCCACATTAAAGTGGTTGTTAACACTATTACTATGAGCAATTGCTTTAAAGTAGAAGGAGAAGACATGAGAGCTTACTCAGAGTGCCCTATGCCAAGTCATATGTTTCTGATAAACTACGTCATGAAAAGGGGAGTATGTTACCTACAAGTCAACTTAAGACATGTTATCCACATCCCAAGATTGCTCTTATATGTTCATGAAAGGTTAACAACTAGCCAAAAGAGACAACAACAAGTGACATACGACGAAAAGGCTACATAACCCCTTGCCCCCACTTAGTGTAGGACAAGGGTGAGCCAAAATGTTGTATGAAATTCATGCTAGAGTGAATATCAATATCAATTAGAGGTCTTAGATGCCCCCACATAAGGAAGAACACCAAAATCCTTAAAATGTTGGAATTTACTACTCAAAATGTTACATTCATTAGTAGAACATGACCATGAACTCTATGATATGCAAAAAAGGAAGTCTTGTAATAGAATTTATTTCGAGTTATTAGAGGAAGGGATATCAAGTGAACTTGGAGGAGTCTTGAAAAGATACCCTCTTAATCAATTGTAGAAGATGGTCTTGTAGTGTGTGAAAATGTTACTTCTTGCTTAGTTGTACAAGTTGTCATATCTACACAAACCTCTATAGATTGAGAGATTTTTTTCTCTCCTTTACATGAGGGTGTAAAATATAATGAACTCAAATCATGAGCATTTTGTGAGATGAAATTCACATTAGGTGAAGATGTCTTTGTTTGTGTCATTTTAGGAGAAGGAGAACAATCAAGACCACTAGTGTCTATCAGTTCAGGATGCAGTACTATTAAAGTCTTCTTAGAAGGATGTTTTGTGATAGTGTTTATGTTGAGTGAGGGCTTGTTTTTTTCTATCAAAGGACAATAAACAATACCATGAGTTTTTTATTATGTGTTAGGATAAATGGGGACATAAATACCTTGTTCTCTAGCACCACATATTTTTCCACTATATCCAGGTTTTTTCATAAGCTCATGACCTTTTCCATAAATGTTTTCCATCACTTTTGGATCGGGTGCTTGTTCGTGATTAAGTTCATCAAAGTTTGTTGTGTAATTTACTTCTTCTTCTAAAGTGGTTGAGGTGGATGCTTTCGAGGGGCTATCCTTGTTTTATGTTGACATGATTATTTTTTGTTTTGGGTGATCCCATAATACTGGTTTACAATTCTTGGCCAAACTGGACACTGAATTGATTTTACTAACTAAATCTTCACTTTCAAACACCTATAGTGGCTAAATTGTGAGGAATTTGAAGATGATGCAAACTAGTTATTTGTGACATTTTTTCTGTAGATTCTAAATATTATTTTTCCAAATTTTTTGGAATCATATTGTACTTCTTTTTCCATCTCCTTTGAAAACTATTTTTTTTTAGTAAACACCATTTTTAAGGAGTGACGCTTACCATATAACACATAACTATTTTTCCATGAAGGATAATTTTTTGTTTTTTTTGAATTTCTATTTGTAACTATGATATCTAATGCTTCCAATTAGTGTCATAGTGTTTTATTGAATATTTTTTCCTTAATCAAGTTTCGAAGTCAAACCAATTACAATTCAGACATAGGAAAACCATATAACACAATTTTTTTTGTATGTATCAAAATTCAAATTTTTTTTGTTGGATCAAGAACTTCAATATCTAGTGCACTCATGTTTTCCAAATTTTTTTTGATAATCTTCTATTTTTCCACATGTGTAGAACAAAGAGCTTGGTTTTTGGTGAAAAACCTACATTCATAAGAAATAAAAAATAAATATACTAATCAAATTAAATTTAATTAAAATTATACTTTATTGGAAGCTTATAATAAGGACTATATACTTAAAAAAATAAATTTTCAATGAATTCATTTGATCCCCCAAAAGGTAAATCAAAAGTGATTTTTTATCAACATTTTGATAGGTGTAAGGGAGACTTTGTTATATATATGGTTTAAAACTAGTGGGGTTCTATCCAAGGGGCCTTGGTCTAAGGTGGTTTGATGAAACCCTCTTCAATTGAAATCCTATAAATGAAACTTTTCAATGCTTAAATCATTATATTTTCTAAAAATATGTGATTTCAACAAAAAATAAGATCTCCCAAAAAGTTTAAACCACTATTGTGGCAGCACCCTTTCCCTTAGTTGAATCTTTGTTTATGATCTGGTACTCGCCCATGAATGTTGGTATGAAATCTAAGGAACCCCAATCATCTAATAGCTTCATGTGTTGTTTAATGTGTTGTTCACTATCTTTTTGTTGCACACATTCCAATTGTGTGGTTGGTGTTAATGTGTTCAAGTGGCTCTCTTTTTTTTATCAAGTTGCAAGACACTATAAGGCTCATGATCAACATTGAGTGTGCACACATTGTTGTTGTAGATGTATTTCATTTTTCTATGAAAAAGTGGAAGGCACACCATTCATTGCATGAATCTACGACCTTCCTAGAAGAAGGTTATATGAAAGATCATGAGGCACAATATGGATTAGTGTGTTCAATGTGACGTCTCCAACTATAATAGGTAAAGTGATAACACCAAGTAGTTTATTTTCTTCATTGTCAAAGCCTTTAATAGATAAAGAATTAGGTTGAATATTTTATTTATCCACGCAAATCCTATCCAAGAGGTTTATGCTACACACATTAAGGGTTGAGCCATTGTCAATAAGTGTTCACTTTATTCATATCCTATTGTATTGAGCAATGATCATGAAAGCTTCATTTCATTTTTGCACTTCCAAAGAGGGGAGTTTTCTTTGGTGTAAAATAATGTCAGCATTCAATCCTTGAAATATGGATACTATATCATTTGGTTGTGGATTAGAAGGGAGAGGAACTTGTTGTAAGGTCATTTGAAGCATAGTGTGCTAGGTAAGTGAATTATGAAGGTGGTCCCAAAGGGATATCTTGGTGGGAGTGCTCTTAAGCTACTCAAAAATATCATACTACCTTAATCGAGGAGCATTAAGTAGTATATAATTAGGTAATGGTAAGGAAGTTGGGGTTGGTTGTAGTAGTTGAGTATTTTTTCTAGTGTCATATGTATGAGCAATGGTATTATGACTTAGTTGCTCTAAAACATTATTCTTAGGTGGGCAAAGGAAATGTTCATGCTATTTTTGAGTTTGAGGTGTGTGTGAAGGGGGATAATGGATAAGTTGAGGTTGAATAATATTGACATCCCTCGGAGAACGAGAATCTAACATGGGCTCTTCATCTTATTTGAAGGGTATAATATCATTATTATCCTTGTCTTGCATCATGATATCCTCCCTAGGAGGAAACTTCCTAGGAGAACTACAAACCACATGTTCTTGACATTCGAGGGTTGGTTCTTCTAAAAAGACTTCATCACAAGTAGGGGAATAATCAATGATGGGATTATCAAGAGTAAGATGATTAAGAAAAGGTGCTATTTGATTGTCTAATGTCTCGTTCTATTGTCTCATGTTATCTTCCCTAGTAGGAGATCTTGTAATATTTTCTTCCATGGTTAGAGTTTATAAAGAATCTTCCTCACAAGGAAGAGAAGGAAAACTAAGATTGTTTTGTTCAAATAGGCCTTTCCTAATGTTAGGGACATTAGGAAGGAAACAGATAAGGTTATCACTTTCAATCCACATATCCTCTTGAAAACGATGATTTTCATGATTACTTATCGTTATGTTCTTTATTTTAGTAATTTTTTGTCTAAGGGGAGAGGTAAGAGGAGACAAACAACTAGGGTTTTCAAAACTCTCATCAATTGTCTCTTCTAACACTATAATATCTTTTACACAAGTAGGAGAGATAATAGGAGAATAAAAAATGTGATTGTTATGATTATCCAAGGTTTCTTTCACTAGACGAACCTTACCCATAGAAGAGAAACTAGGAGAGATATCGATGAAAAAAAAAGAGAGGGGAAAGGACCTCATATTCATATGCACTTAACAAAACTTTCTTACAACACACAATAAGATCCAAAAATAGAACATGAAGCATGATAACAATAGATTTTTGTAATGAAAACATGGTGTAATGAATATTCTACAAACTTGAAATGCAACCATGCTAAAGAAAACATGCAAAAGAGGAATTCCATTTGTCATATTTTAAGGATGACAATTGACTGATTGAGCGATGTAACAAGATAAGAAAGCAAACATGAAATTTAAGTCATGTATGAAATGAGCTTATTTAAACTATATATAATGAAATGCATGTTACAGAAACTCGACCACCTGATATAGATGGGTAAAGGAAGCAAACATAAGCTTAAAAATAGGGTTTTCAGCTTTGTAAAAGGAAGTTTCAAGGTTGAATATGCACAAAGTCGCCCAAGGTGGAAAATTAGTCCTAGTAGGGATTTGTTTAAGAATTTTCAAATTTTTTTGATGGAATTTGATGTTTTTTGTGCTATATGTTGTAGACCTAAGATGCCAATTCAAAAAAATTTAAAAATTCAAATGCAACCTAGATGCACTTTCACTAATGCAAAATTTGAAACCCTAGAATGCAAATTAATCAATGAAAACCCTAATGCAAAGTTAATGCAAGATAATTATAGGATGATGATGGACTCAAAAATTAAAAAATGTGATGTTCGAAGGTCAGGTTCACCAAAATGTAAAAACAAGTTTTGGTACCCTAACATTCTCTTTCACTTCTAGGGTCTTCCACCTAAAAGGAAAGGAATAGGGTAATAAATGGCTATGTTCACACTCAAGATTAATGTAAAATGAATGAAATATGCCTAGATGAGATGATATAAATGCAAAGGAATAATAAAATAGATTTATTTTTGTATGCAAAACTAAGAAATGCAAAGTGTTTGAAAACACACTGTGAATTCTAAAAAGAACTAAAAACATAAACAAACAATAACAGAACTTAATGAAACTAAATGAGGTGCACCTAGAAGCTAAAAGATAATATGGAGAGGTTTTGGAATGCTACAAAGTTTACTGTTGAAGCCCACTAGGACTCATTTTCAACAGATGGTGAATTAGTCTTGTTTATGGTGAAAATTGCCAAAACAAGTTTTAGGATGCCAGGAACAGAAAACTTCAGAAAAAAAATTTTCTAGCCTCACATTGGGACTCATTCACCACATATGGTGAATTATTTGACCTATATATTTGTAAAAAATTCAAGGGTAAACTCTATGGGTCTTGATCTACACTTTTCTGCCTAGTAGGTTATCGGATATGAATCTAGAAAATCTGACAAGAAAGAGTTCTCCAAGCTTCAAATAGGGTTTTTTTGAATTTGAATGATCTTTGACAACTTGATGGCACTTTTAAGACCTATCTCTTTGACAAATCTACATGGAAGACCTACAAAACGCACATACAAAAGAGGGGAAAAAACGTTAAGGGTTAGAGTACAGGGTTTTGCATTAGTCAAACCTTGTTTTGGTAATCAAATCCTTAAAATGAAATAAAATATAGAGAGAATGATGAACAAATAACATGCAATGTCATAAACTCACTAGACCCTTGATTTTGGAGTCTGAAGATATGTTGCTCCAAGATGCTTGAATGTTATGATGGATTGAATGCATGAACGAATACTTGAATGAATGGGGGTTAAAGTGAATAAAAAATTATATATTTATACACTATTATGCCCTCATTTATTGAAACTATATCATAGGCCAACATGAGATCTTAAGAAATAAAAACACGCTAGTAATTTGAACTTATTTTTATTTTTTTTCCAAGAGGGACTCATTTGGCCCTAATGGCGAATGCGTACCACTCAATGCATGTGAATGGGTGTCAGGAATTAAGTTGTCTTAAATGATGTTTTTCGAATTTATATTTAAAAATACACTTAATTAAGGCTTTTAAGTGCTTAAAGGGGCCAAATAAAGCATAAGGTGTATTTAATGATGACAAGCCTAGAAAAGAATGAAAGTTTGTTACAAGACTTTACAAAATTTTAAAATAAGACTTGGTAAGTGATAAAAAGGAGGTATGTAGGTAAATTATAATAAGAATATTCTACAAAAGTGTGAAAATGTGTTACAACACTTTACAACACTTTTACAAGACATCATAATGTCTTAATAATTCATAAAGAATCAAGACCTAATGTGAATGTGTGAGCCACATTGCAACATTAAATCAAGGTAAAATCAAGCCAATTAAGCACAAGGAGGGACAAAAGAAGGAAAATTAGAAGGGTTAATTTTTCCATGTGCACACATAAAAAAAAAGTTGAACCTAAGTTCCCTACACCAGGTGAGCCTAGTTCTTCTAGACAAGCAAACACTCAACCATTTTATGATAAAAAAGTAACAAACACTCCAATAAACCTTGAAGAAAAGTGCGGAAAAGGCTTCACAATTTTCACCAAACAAGGATGTGACACAACAACTAAACATGGAATTCATCAACTCTTAGAGTAAAATTCAAAAGATTAAAAAAACAACCAGGTTAGGATATCAAGATCCCCCTCATAAAAACAAGCCTCCTTAAGAATATTTTGAAGTTTCATGATGATGGAATAGTGATATTTAACTCCCCTCCTAATCTGAATGTCCTCCTCTCTAGAGAGCAACCTTTGCTTCATAACAATGGCAAGGATGAAAGTATCATTTTTGGTCCTCCTTCAATTCGAGAGAAGGGTGAATCTAGCAAATGTAAGAGGTCTTACAAGTTAGAAAAACTAAATTTTCCTCTTCATCCACCACCTGGAAGTGAAAGAAAACTACAAATTCTTTTAAATAAAGGACTCATACTATTACCACCTATGAATAGGTTGGTGATATATCTTAAAGATGCCAAAGATCCACAATGTGCATATCATCGTGTTCTTGGACATAGTAGTGATGAGTGTCATACATTGAAAGAAATACTAAGCAAGTATCATTTTGATGGCAATAATTGCTATCCAATGAACCCATAAAACACTCTCCAACTCTTTTTCATGTCATATTTGTAGAAAATTCCCTTCTCACTATTACATGACCTTTCCCATCACCCACCTCAGCTCATTCTTGTCTTGCACCCAGTTGGGGCACGAAGTTTCTAGCCTTGTCCTAGTAGTGTATTTTCCATTCTCCCTTAGCTACATTATTCTCTTTCTACTTATACCAAATGAAACTGGGAGAAGGATGGCTTTCCTGATAGTTGACTTGGATTTGTCATACTAGTCTTTTGTACTTTCTTTTTCTTTTTCTTTTTCATGTGTAATGTGATCCCCCGTGTTCTTCTATTTGAAGTTCTATCTCTTTTTGTGACATTCCTCTATGTTTACCTTCATTTTTCTCTATGTCATACATCACTTTCACCTTTTCACCTTTTTCTTTTTCTTATGCTTTTCTTTTGGGAATGACACAAGGTATTGGCACATTCATGTCTCTTTTATGTTGACCGAAAATGATTTCTTTCTCTTTTCATTTTCTTTTGTCTTTTTCTTGTGTTTTCCTTTTGGGCATGATGCAAGGCATTAAGACATTCTTTTCTCCTTCATGTTGGCCAAAAATATTTTCCTTTTCTTTCTTATTTTCTTTGTCTTGTGTTTTCCTTTTGGGGATGACACAAGGCATTGAGAAATCCATGTCTCTTTCATGTTGACCTAAAAGGCCATTTTTCTTTTACCTTTTTTGCTTTTGTGGACATGTAAAAAGTAACCCTTCTACTTTTTCTCATGTTTAAGACCTCTTTGTGATTTTGGCTTGATTTTGCCTTGATTTAATGTTGTGATGTGGTCAAAACATTCACATTAGGTCTTGGGTTCTTATGAATCAATAAGAATTATATGATGTCTTATAAAAGTGTTCTAAAGTTTTGTAACCAACTTTCACACTTTTCTAGGACCCCTTCATTATAATTCACCTAAATAACCGCTTTTTATCACTTACCAAGCCTTATTTCAAAGTGTTGTGAAGTGTTGTAACAAACTTTCATACTTTTCTAGGATTTTCGTTAAATACACTTTAATTCCTCACACACATTAAAATTTTCCTGGTGGGACCAAGTCACCAACTAGGGCGACTTACTCCCACTTGGCACAAAAAATAAAAATTATTTCAAATTTATGGCGGGATATTATTCTCTTGACCTTGAGGTCAGCGTGTGATGTGTTATTTTTGGGAAATTTTGTAAAATCAAGTATAAATAAAGGTCTTTCCTCTCATTTTCAACCACATTCATTCATACATTCACATACATATATTCATTCACTTATTGATCATTTTGAAACATTTTACGCATTATCAAGATTATAGTGGAGCATACACTTGCATACCTTCAGATCTCTACATCAAGGGTTTGGCGAGTTGTAGCATTCCATGTTGTTAATTCATCATTATCTTTCTATTTTATTCCATTTTCAATAGTTTAATTACCAAATAGGGGTTTGACTAAGGAAAACTGCTATTCACTAACTCTTAACCCTTTTTCTCCCATTTTCATGTGTGTTTTGTAGGTCTTCTATGTATATTTTTCAAAGAGAAAGGTGTTAAAATGTGTCGACAATTAATAAAAGGTATTTAAAGTAAAAAATCCCAATGAGAAACTTGGAGATCACTTACAGGTTGATTTCTATAGATTCAAATCTAGATACCTATCAAGAACTGAAGTACATATTGAAAGGTATAGATTTGTGCACCAAATTTACTAAGATTCACATGTGGAATAAGTTTCCATCTATGGTGAACTAGTTCTACTACCAGTGTTTTTGATATTTCTAGACACCCTTTTGGTTGAAACTTGTTCTAGTAGAATCTCCTCGAAATAGGACTAAGTTGCCCAACTTGGTGTAAGTGTCCCAGTTGGCTTCAACAACAAATTCTAGAGGATTCCAGAGCCTCTTTGCATTACATTCTAGTTTCTAGGTGTACCTCTTTAGTTTCATTCATTTCTATATTGTTGTTTGTTTACATTCTTAGGTCATTTTGCATACAACATTGTGTTTTCAAACATCTCTCATTTCATTAGTTTTGCATTAATAGTCAATACCTTTTATTATTTTACCTCATCTATGAAATTAAATTTAGGCATATTTCATCCATACTTACATTAGTTTTGATTGGGGACATTGCATATTTTGGCCTACCTCTCTCCTTTTAGGTGAAAACCCCTAGAAGTCTTAGAGAGTCTTATGGTGCCAAAATCTTTGTCCACAACTTGTATTTTTATTTTTCTTGTGCTTTATTTTTTGGGATGATGTGAGGTATTGAGACATTCATGTATATTTCATGTTCACCCAAAATGATTTCTTTTTCTTTTCCTTTTCTTTTCTCTTCTTCTTGTGTTTTTCTTTTTGGGGGGATGATGCAAGGCATTGAGACATTCTTTCCTGCTTCATGTTGACCCAAAATATTTTCCTTTTCTTTTTCCTTTTCTTTGTCTTATGTTTTCCTTTTGGGGATGATGCAAAGCATCAAGAAACCCTATGTCTCTTCCATGTTCACCCAAAAGGTTTTTTTTTGTTTTCGTTCTCTTTGTGTCATTCTTCTAGTTATGTGTATTTGGGGGATGATGACAGTTCCAAAATCCTTACAAAATATTGCAGAAAAGAACATACTAACCCAAAATCCATAGATCCCTTATGTGTTTGGTGTTTTCATTTTTGGGGCAACCTCTTTATTTTCTTCTTCCTTTCCTTCACATGACGTAGCCTTACTCAGAGACATATGACTTGCCATAGGGCTTTCAAAGTTGGCTCTCATGTCTTTATTTATTGTTTGCATTTTTCATTTGCTACTTTAAAGTAGTTTCTCATAGCATGGTGTTAGAAATTTCTTTAAAGTGGGGGCATACATTGGCATTATTCTGTTCAATTTTTCCTTTTCTTGGTTCTTAGAGTAGCCTTCTTACTTCATACGATGTGTTTTTTCGCTTTATGGATGACATTGGGTCTAGTACCCTTTATGAGCATGATCTCTCATAGCATATTACATTCCTCTCATTGGCTTGATTATACACGCTACATCCCCTAGGTTTTGAATTTTCTATTCTTTGATTGGTGCTCTCTTGGAGACATTAGGTACAATGCTCCCTAAGTTAAAGACCTAGCATGAACTAGGGAAGACTCCTTTGAAAATTCTTTGCATGTTGCATTTTGTATTTGTTATATGACCATCTTGCATAACATAGATTTCATGCCTATGGTGCCATCACATTTGTTCATGAGATCTAAGCATATGATGTTTTGCTTGTCTCATGAAGCTCGAAAAGTCATTTTTTTTAGTGGTGCCTTATTAAATTTATTAGGAGGTATAACTTTGGTATGGTTGAGCGAGAAGACCATTCTAAGGAATGAATTTCCCCATAATCCACTTGCATGTGTGTGAGTGCATACTAGCCATGAGTGTATGTTTCTCACCTTATAGGACTTCTTACTTAGTGGACAACTATGAGTTCTATCGCCTTATAGTAAGTATGTGTTTTCCAAACAAACAACCTAGATTTGATTCACATCAGGATGGATAAATGATCAAAGCTTGATTTGATTCTCTCTTTCCTTCTCTCTTTTCTTTTCTCCCTTTTATTTACATCATTTTCATGTGTGTTCCCTTGTGCTTATGTTTGGTTTTCCATTGGGATCTTGACCTTTAGGGCTTGATCACCACTCTTGATTTTTGGTGTCTCATCTTGCCAGCATGGGTGCATTTTGATCCCTCTTGATGTGCATGTTTGGCTACTTTAGTGTGAGTTTGAAGTAGATTTATCCTCTCACTAAAGTGGGGGCTAAATGTAGCATAGGAAAATGGATATTTGGACATTTTCACGCTCATTTGGGCCCTTCTTGTGGATGTTGCCTTACTTTTTCCTTGATTTAGTGTTGTAATGTGGTCAACACATTCACATTAGGTCTTGGACCCTTGTGAATTGATAATAATTTTATGATGCCTTGCATAATTGTTATGAAGTGTTGTCACACACTTTCACAACTTTCTAGGACCTTGTTATTATGTTTCACCTAAATACCATCATTTTATCATTTACCAAGCCTTATTTCAAACTGTTGTAAAGAGTTGTAACAAAATTCCCTTCTTTTATAGGCTTGTTATGAATAATTATACCTTTCTTATGCTTTAATTGGTGCCATTTTATATCTACAAACCTTACTTAAGTATATGTTTTAGAATAAACCTGATAAACATCATTTAAAATACTTAATTTCCAACACCCACTTAAAATTCCTTGAGTGGGACCCATTAGCCATTAGGGGTGAATGAGTTCCCATTGGCACAAAAATCAAAATAAATTCAAAATTCTAGCAAGTTATTATTTTCTAAGACCTAAGTCGACCTGTGATATAGTATCTTTGAGAATTATTGAATAATTGTGTATAAATATAGGGTTTTTCTACTCATTTCATCCTCCCTAATCTCCCAATCATTCAAGTAATTAATCAATGCATCACTTAATAATTCTAGGCATTTCCAAGCATTCTCAAGTCTCCATCCATTGGAGATTTTACTTGCATGTATTTAGAATTCTTCAACAGTTTGGTGAGTTGTAGCATTTCTTTTTTCTATTCAACATTCTCTTTACATATTTCATTTCATTTTTAAGGGTTTAATTACCAAACTAGGGTTTGACCAAGACAAACCCGTATTCACTAACCCTCAACAAATTTTCCCTCTCTTTGCATGTGTTTTTTAGTTTGCATATTTGTCAAAGAGGAACATTGGAAAAGTTGTAAAAACTTAACCAAAGTCATTCAAAGTTGTCAGAGCCATAATAGAAGCTTGGAAAAGACCTACAAGTTGAATTTTACAATTTTAGATCTAGAAACATGTCAAGAAAAGAATTGCAGAGCAAGAGCTACAAATTCCACTTTTGAATTTCCTAAAATCTAGAAGTGGACTAATATGCCATCAGTAGAGAATGAGTCCCACTACTAGGTGTAAATAGAGATTTTTGCAGTTTTGAGTACCTAGTTGTTTGAAACCTGTTATGGTAGAATCTTCCTGAAACAAGACTAAATTTCCCAACTTCGCGTATGAGTCCTAGTTGGTTTCAATACTAAATTTATTACTATTCAAGAGCTCCATCCCATCCTTTTCCAATCTCTAGGTGCACACCTTTAATTTCATAACTTTCTGTTACTGTTTACTTGCATTTCTCGGTCATTTTGCATATCACAATGTGTTTTCAAACATCTTGCATTTTCTAAGTTTTGCATTAGTAGTTAATATTTTATATTATTTTTCAGCACCTAGGAAATTATCCTTTTATATATTTCAATCTCATTTACATTGGAATCTCAAAGGCTTATTCTTGAGTGAGCCATTAATATTTTTGGTACCTCTCTCCTTTTAGGTGCAAAACCCTAGAAGTGTAAGAGACCCCACATACCCCAAAAACATATGGTTCACATATAGCTTTCATGTTTGAATCTCAAATAATCTCAAATAATATAAAATTTTCATTTTGACTTAGGTTATAGAACATACAACATAAAAGCACAAAAGACACTTAAAATTTCATGAAAATTATGAAAAAAATGCTAACTAGGACTCATACGCCCCTCTAGGTGAACATATTTTAAATTTCCATTTAGAGCATTAAAAACCTCATTTTTTTGCTTCCTAAGATTGCTAGTAACATATAGTATAATTTTGGAAGGTTTTGGTAACTTTTGTTCTATGTATCTAGGTCAAAAACATTAGTTTAGGGTACTCATTTTTCAAATCATTTCAATTACAAGCATAATTAGATCTGAAAATTCTCACATTTCAAAAAAAATTCACCATATGGATAATTTTTTTTTCCCTTTTGCATATACAATGTTTTCATTCATAAAGCTTTGCATAAGTTTGATAAAAGTGCTTTTCATTTTTAGATACACATTGTTTACATTCTTAAAGTTTTGCATACATTGGATAATATTTTTTTGCATCTTTGGATATACATTGTTTCCATTGTTGAATTATTGCATGAGATGTCTAGAAATGCTTTTCATTTTTGTTCAACAATGTTATTACCTTACCTTTCTAGGCATGTTGAGAAAAATTTCATATACCCTCCCTATGAGAGTGTTTTAGTGAAAGAGAATACAACCTTGGACATTCCTAATGATGATATTTGTTCCTCTCCTAATATCTCTCCTATTGGTGAAGAATATATTTTGGTGTTAGAAGAACCAATCAATGAGAGTTTTGAGAATCCTAGTTGTTTCTCTCTATCTACCTCTCTTATTAGGTAGGACATTGATGAACAACACGAAACAAGAGACCATTGAAACTTCAATTAGTAGTGTCACTTTCTTGCATTATGGTGAAAATATTATACTATATTTCCCTTTATTGGAAATACATCAAACCAAGATCATTGATTTTATGAATGCTCAAGTGTCTACGTTAGGCCCTCCTTGATTAATGGACCTCCTATGTACCCTGTGGGACATCCTTTGAACCCTCTAATTCTTTACCCACCTTCACAAGAATCTCAAACTCAAAACAAACCCACACTTATCCTTTACTGACTTAAGAATAATGTTTGACAACTACCAAGTCATATTACTATTGCTCATACATATAACACTAGAAAAAAAACACAACCAAGACAAACAACTTCAACATTCCTGGGTATGTGCAAGATCATCATGGAAAAAATAGGCCCTTAAGTGGCAAAAAAATTAGAAAAATCAGAGTTAGGCAATTTGACTTAAAAATTTGAATAAGTTATCTATATTATTTAAAAAATATGTAAGAATAGAATCTGTAGCAAATTGAATGTAGTTTCTAAACTACTAGGTTCACTTTTTTTCAAAAAAAATCTATTTGTTGAAAATTTGAAATCTCAATGCAGTAGTACTTAAATTTCAAGGAAAAAATAAGAAGTAGGTGTCTGTATAACCACCCTAACCACAATAAAATGATAATATTTTTTAATAAGAGTTTAAATATATGTAGAGGACTCATGTCTCGATGTGATGGATATTTTTTTGTAATTTTTTTCCAAGTAAATAATTAATTATGAATTTTTTATCAATTTTTTTTTAAAATATAAAATCTCGTATGTCTGACCACCTTAACATTGTCAAAACTTCATGAAATTAAATTTATATTTTTTAATCCTATAGTATGTGAAGCATAGAATGTGACGCATGTTTCAGATTCAAAAAATGTGATACCATTTTAAAGCTATCGATGTTTTTCAATCAGCCTATCAATTAGGACTTTAGTCATAATTCAAATAGAAAATGAATAATAATTATTTATTAAATTCAAAGTACAAAGCATAATTTATATTGGTGGAAAGCTAAGAATCTCCTTTAAAAACCCTTTTCGTTTCATCATTTTTGGGTAAAAAAAAGTCATCAGCCACATGGGCCATCATATCACTTACATATCGCCACTTTTTGGCCCATCATGATCTTGCACATACCCCCCCCCTTTACCTAATCCTATTTTTCCTAGTGCTCCTCATTTAACTTTGCATAGTGGGAAGAAGTATGATCTTGTTGAACAACTTAAGAATACTCCTGCAAAGATATCCCTATGGGACCTAATTTAGAATTCACCTAATTATCACACCATGCTTCAAAAAAATTTGCAACAAGTTGTGGTTCCCTCTAGTGCAAACCCAAATAACATAGCATCCATGATTCAACGAATAAAAACTTACATTATTTTCCACCAAAGTGAGCTCCCTCCTTTGGAAGTGAAAAAACAAAATGATGCTTTCATGATAATAGCTATGCATAATTGGCTGGGGATAAAAAGAAACCTTGTTGATAGTGGATCCACCCTTACTGTGTGTAGTGTATCCCTTTTGGATAAGCTTGGTGTGGAAAAATAAAAAATTGGATTTGAATGTTTATCTATAAAGAGATTTGAAAATGTTGGAAAACAACCACTTGGTGTGATCACTTTTCCTATTACAACTAGAAAAATCACATTAGAAACACCAATCCATGTTATGCCTCACAATCTTTCATATAATATACTTTTAGGTAGACTGTAGATTCATGCAATGAATGGTGTTCCTTCTACTCTCCATCGTAAGTTGAAGTATATTTACAACAACAAAGTATACACACTTGAAGTTGACCCTGATCCAAATAGTTATTAAATAGAATCCTTTGAAAACATTATCACCAACTACACAAGTAGATCCCAAACAACATAAAGTCAAAGAAAAACATATTGAGGAAGTCACAAAGCTATTATAAGATGATTGTGGTTCCTTAGAATTCAAACCAACATTCATGGGAGAATACAAGATCATAAACAAAGTCTCTGAAAAGGGAAAAGAAAATGTAGTAGTGTCAACACAAAATTTGGAAGACCCTTCAAAAGCATCCAACTCAACAAATTTAGAGAAAAATACAAAAAATTACACAACAAATTTTGATGTAGCTAACTACCAAAAACCACTGAATCCTAAAGAAATGAAAAAACTTTATGGAATAGGTTATGAGCTTATGAAAAAATCTTGGATATAGTGGAAAAGGATGTGGTGCTAGAGAATTAGGTATTTGTGTCCCTATAGAGCCTAACACGCAAGAAACAAGTCATGGTCTTGGTTATTGTCCTTTGATAGAAATCAAACCATCAAGAAAGCCTTCAGTCAATATCAACACTCTAATAAAAGATTCTTCTAAGCTAACTTCAACAAAAGTGCATCCTAAACTAGTAGGCACTAGTGTTCTTGATTGTTATCCTTTGAAATAAATAGAGAAGTCCTCGCTTAACATTAATCTCATCACACAAATAACTAATGAGCCAAATTCAATAGATTTTACACCCTCCTGTAAATAAGAGTACAAAATCTCACAATCAAAAGAACCTTGTGCAAGCATGACATCCGGTACTAAGCAAGAGATATATTTGTAACAAAATAAAGGAACATCTTCTACAATTGATCAAGAGGGTACCTTGTCAAGACTCCTCCAAGATCATTTGATATCCTTCCGTCCAATAACATAAAATAAATTTTACTACAATAATTAATTTTGTGCATATCATGGATTCCATGGTCATGCTACTCATGAATGTAAGGCTTTAAGTAATCGAATTCAACATCTTAAGGATCATGGTTCTCTTCCTTGTGTTGAATCACCGAGTTCCTCTAATTGATACTTATTTTCATGTTATTTGGCTCATCCTTGTCCTACACTAAGTGGGGGAAATGGGTTAGTTAGCCTTGTCCTCATATGTCAGTTATTGTTGTCACTTTTATCTTGTTGACCACCTTTCATATAAGAGTAAGCTTGGTATGTGGACAACATGCCTTAAGCTGACTCGCATGTGACATACTTATTCATGAAGTATCTTATTAGAAAAATATGACTTGGCATAGGGCTTTTTGAGTAAGCTCTCATGTCTTAGTGTACTTTAAAGAAATTGCTCATAGTAATGGTGTTAGAAACTACTTTAAAGTGAGTGCATACATCGACACTCATGTTTCATTGTGTGATTTTTTTTCTTCTTACGATGCATCCTTTTCTTGGTGGTGTCATTGGGATTGATTTCCTCTGAGAGTGTGATATTTCTTTGACTTGTCCTCTCTTGGACACATTAGGCACAATGTTCCATAAGAAGATACATTGCACGAACTAAGAAAAATCCCATTGAACATACCTTACATTATTAGTTATAAGGAAACCTTGCATAACACACCTTGCATTCCTATGCAATAATTTTTTTGTTCATGAGCTCTAAGCATATCAAGTTTTGCTTGCCTCATGAAGCTTGAAGTTCGTTATTTATTCATGCACTCCAAGCATATGAATTTTTTCTTGTATCATGAAGCTTGAAGATCATTATTGTGTGGTTCCTTATCAAAGTTATCAGGAGGTATAGCTTTGGTATGATTGTATGTGAATTGAATGAAGGAATGACTTCCCTTAGCCACTCACTTTTTTTGAAACATACTAGTTGTGTGTCTCACCCCTTTTGGATACTCACCCCATGAATGACCTAAAGTTTTGTGGCCTTAGAGTGAGCATATTGTGGATACTCACCCCATGGATGACTTGAAGTGTCATGCCCCCAGAGTGAGCACATTTTTATCAAATTTTGATCCACTTATCTTATTATTTTCTTTTCCATGTCTTTGGCATTGTCTGTTTGTATATCTTGTTTTGTTGCATATAATACACCTAGTGTGTGTCCATTTGTGCCCATGTTGGTTTGATGAAGGATCTCCAATTCTAGGATTTTTGCCACCTCCTTTGATCTTTTTCATCCTTTTTCAACCACATTGGTACAATTGGACCCCTCTTCAATGTCTACTTTGGTGTGAGTTTGAAGCAATTTCATCCTCTCAATAAAGTGGGGGCTAAATGTAGTGCCAAAAAATGTTTTCGATGAAATTTTCACACTTGTTTGGTCCCTTCTTACAAAATTGGGCTTAAGGATGCATTGACTTGTAGTTCTAATGTGTTTAAAATGCTAACATTAGGAATTTAAATGGTACCTTGCTAACATGTTGTGAAGTGTTGTAACACACTTTCATAATTTTTCAAGGTTTTATCAATTAACCAAACCTAATAAACCTCTTTTTAATAAAAATGTACATTAATCCCAATTTATTTGAAGTGTTGTAAAGTGTTGTAACACATTTTCACACTTATCTAAGGTATCATTAATAATTGTGCTTTCTTATGCTTTAATTATACTTATTTTGCATCCACAAGCCTCATTTAATGCATCTTTCAAGGATAATTCAGACATAAATCAACATCCAATCATAATTCAAGTGTTTTCAAGTTGTATGGCCTAGATTTAGTGATTTGGGACTCATTCACCACCTTGGGTGAATGAATACAACCTAGGTTTTTGAGTCCTGATCTTAGTTTCACACCTTTCGAAGCATTTTTGAATTTTGTCCCATAAATTATGCCCAATGGGACTCAGTCATCACCTTGGGTGAATGAGTTCCATATGATGAAAAATTAAAATTAATTCAAATTCTTTGTGTGATTTTATCCTCCTACATCTGATGTCATCTTGTAGTGTTGTAATTTCAGGAATTTTTGCATAATTAAGTATAAATACAAGGTTCTTTCAGTCATTTTCACCTAAGACTTTTATGAGAGCATTACTACAACAATTTTGAGTTCACAAAAGTATTCAAGTGTTTAAAAAAAACATTCAAGGTCATTCAAGGGTAGAATTATTCATCAATTGTTGCAAGAATTCAAGATCCATCATCATGTCAAGGATATTGAGCATCAAGCATGTTATTGAGCTAGTGTTGTGATGTAGCATTGAGGATCCAAGATAAATGATTATTCTACACCTATTGTCAAGGGGAAGATCTATATCCTTCATGGCCATTTCGTGTTGAGTTGAAAATTTACAAGATATCATTTACAAGGCATCTTTCAAGGTATAATTTTTTATGTTTCATTTCCTTGTTTCATTTTTTATCATTTGGTTTAATTACTTAAATTACGTTTGACCAAAGAAAACCCCTATTCGCTAACAATCAAAACTTTTTCTCTCATTCTTTGTGTGATTGTTGATCTAGGTTTCTTGAAGCATGAATGACCTTTGAAGATTAGGTTACAAGATTGAGAAAAGTTGTTGGAATTGTCCCCCCATATACAAGGTTTCTATCTTCACTAAAAATTCATCTACATCCCCAAAATCAAAGTTTCAAATTTGGAAACAGAGATGAAAAAAAGAGTAGTACTTGAAGACCAGATTCAGACTTTGAATGTCTAGAAAATGCTAACAGAACGCATTTGCTAGTTCTAGAAAATGAGTCCCAATTTAGGTCAATTTTGAGATTTTTGGAGTTTTGGATACCCTTTTTCTAGAAACCTATTCCTCTACAGAAACCCAAATCTAGGACTAATTCACCCAGCTTGGTGAATGGATCCCAAAAGGCCTAAATTTTAGGTTATAATTTGGCATTTCAAGTCTCCATTCAAGCTCTCTCAGGTTTCTTGGTACTCCTATATACTTTTCCAATTTTCTATTTTGATTTATTTGCATTTATAGGCCATTTATTCAAGTTTCATGCATCACTAGGTTTTGTCATTGGATCTTGCATGTCATATATTTTTTCAAGCCCTAGCTTGTTGGTGAACCCCTCATTCATCTGTAAACATACCCTAGGACAATCCATTAGTGTATATATTTCTCCCACTATCATCATTTGATTAAGATCTCTAGGGAATCCTTGAATGTGAAGCATAGAGATTTTGTTGCCCTAGGTCCTAAACCCTAGTGGAGACCTCACATTTGTGTTAATGTTTGTAGTGGTGCCACGTCTAGAATTGATTTTACCTTTCATGGATCTATTTCTATTCATCTTTGTGCTACTATGTATCCAACGAGCTTTCCCTATGTAACCCCAAAGACACATTTTTCATGTTCAATCGTAACTTATATTCTTCGAGCCTATCAAATTTTCATCCCAATACCTCTATGTGCTTTTTCCTAGTATTTCATTTGTATAAAATATCATCTACATAGTATTCAACTATTTTATGGGTCATACCATGAAAGAATAGGGTCATTTCCCTTTTATATGTTTCTCCAACATTCTTTAACCAAAACAACATCATATTTCAACAGTATGTTCCCCATGAACATGGGAATACAATTTTATGTTGGTCCTCCTTAGAAATCATGATTTGGTTATAACCTAAACATCTATCCATGAGTGATAAAATTTCATGTCTTGCTATTAAATCAAAAATGATGTTGATGTTTTGAAGAGAAAAAATATTTTTTTTTAAATTATTTTTTCAAATCCCTAATGTCTATGCATATTCTAATGCCCCGAAACTCATAAATGGACAAAAAAGGATCAAAACCATACTTGATTGGTGCTGCATTGATATGGAATGGCAACCCTTTTCCAATCCCTTTGATGAAATGAGCATCTAATTGAACCATTGATGAGAGCCAAGCTAATATTGAAGAAACTATGATAAATATGGATGGAAAAGCTAATAATGATGAAAGATGAATAAATATAATATTCAAATGTGTAGGATAAATTTTCTTTGATGGAAGTGGATCCATTTCTCTCTAAAATGTGAGGTATTTATAGAACAAGATGGTTAATCAAGGGTTAAGATCAAGTTGATCAATCAATGGTCAATATGCAATCAGGGGTGAAGTAATGGATCAAGGATTCCCATTAATGGATGAGAATTCAAGATCAGATGGATCAAAGAATCAATCAATAGCTCACAATGATTGATCAAAGGAAGAACACTTCTGAAACCTTAGGA
This sequence comes from Sequoia sempervirens, assembly GCA_007258455.2. Classification (NCBI taxonomy): domain Eukaryota; kingdom Viridiplantae; phylum Streptophyta; class Pinopsida; order Cupressales; family Cupressaceae; genus Sequoia; species Sequoia sempervirens. Next base: position 677,177,815 of record VDFB02000003.1, read on the forward strand.
AGGTTTTGCAAAATTTGCTAGGAAATAACATTCACTTTTTGGATCTCAAATGGGATAGTATTCCATGGAAATATTCCCATGCAAGTGGATGGGTGAGGGAAAATTAGTAATTAGGTAATTAAAACAAAGTTTTCATTGTGCAAGTTGAGTGAATTTAGGATTATCATTAAACAATTAATTTATTTAATGAAAAGGGGGGTAAGTGTCATTTAATTAAATAATTTAGTTTATTCAATTAACTAAGAGGGCATAATGGGGTTAATTTATATAATTTTCATTACTCAATGAAACACAATGAAATGTTACTATGAAAGAGGATTAATTAACCTAATGAAATTAATTAGATTAATAGATTCAAGAAAATGATGCATTGAATTAATTAACTAGGATCATTCTTTGTGTAGTGACTTTGTCCTTGATGATAAACTTTTAGCAAAAAAAATTCCACAGACCTTGAAAAATACTGCCTTTGAATGGTTTTCTAACTTTCCCAATCATTCCATCCATTCATTCAATGAATTGGTGGATGCTTTCATTAGTAACTTTCAAGTTCACGTGATACCTAAAAAGACAATGGCTGACCTTATGAGATTTAGAAAAATCACGGATGAAAAAGTGATGGATTTCATCTCATGTTACCAATCCTTATATGCTCAAATCGATGTGAAAATTCTTGATGCACATCTACAGAAGATGTTTATCAAAAATTTGCATACAAACCATCAGGATAAACTCACCAGATGAAATTCCTTCCATTCATGCATTTATGTAAAACCTTATGTGACTACCAAAATTCAGTTTCAATTCATGATTCAAAATCCACTTCCAACTGAATTGAAAAACTAGAAAACACCAATCAAAACCATAATAACACACAAAACTTCCGCAAACCTAATAGAGGATTTTTTACAATTTAATCCTCCTCCTCAACCTCAATGACAACCAACCCAGTCCATTTCAAATCAAGTGGCTGCTATTAGCGTAGCAATGCCTTATCATTATGGAGATCCGAATAGACAATTTACTCCTTTACCCGATACCTTCCATCACACAATGAACCAATTAATCCAAAAATGCATGCTCACTTTACCACCATTTTGACCCCTTGATCCAAATCAACCATTACCACCTACATTCAAACCTAATGATTATTGTCACTTTCATCGACAAAATGGCCACAACAACAAATATTGTAAGCATCTTAAAAATTTAGTTCAAGGCCTCATTGATTCGGGTGAATTCACCATTACGAGTGTTAATGATCAAGTCAATAAGTTTTTTGCATCTCCTAACCAAAATTTACAAATTTTCACCAATCCTATGCCGAAACATACTACCTTGTTTGTCAAGGATAGTGAACCTTCCAAGCCTAATGTAATGACTGTTGATACAAATAATGAACAACACGATACAACTCCTATTGTTTCCCAAGCTAGTCCTATGGATAACATAGTGGCTATGATAGATGTTATCTCTCGTAAGGGCCAAACCACAAAATCACTTTATATTACTTTCTCTACTAAAGACATACTCCAAAATCTTCCTGGTGTTCCTCTCTACATTGCTAGCCATCTATGATAATCCTACTAATGGGATATTAATATATCCCACTTGTGGTGGGAACATTATCACCCTCCTCCTAACCTGCCACAAGATAGTCTAGTACAACAATCATAGCAAATTGAACCAATCCAACAACCTCAACTTTTGATACATCCATCTTTAGAAATCACTCTTCGTCCTCCTATTTTCATTAATCTTGATGATGATGATGATGGTGACGACGATGGAAAAATTTCCAAAATAGATGAAGAAGTGCATAATGATTTAAATTCTTTATTTTCATCTACAATGAGCTTAAATGATACATTCTCTCCACAACTCCTGGTTCGAGGCTTCCAATTATTCCTTTGGATAGTCAATCACCCTTGCATTGAATTGAACATGATTGGGAGGTGGATGAATTGTTAGATGGTTGACTTGCATTTTCCTAGCTTTCCTTTTTTACTTTTTCTTTTTCTTTCTTTTTCATCTCCATGTGCGTATTGTGTTCCCCTGTATCATGCGTTTGCTATTCTGTCTATTTGTACACTTCTTCTATTCATACCTCTATTCTTCTATTCATCGTGCATTGTCTTTTTCTCTTTTTGTTTTGTGTTTTCCTTTTGGGAATGATGCAAAGCATAGAGACGCCCTATGTCTCTTCCATGTTGACCCACAAGGACCCTGTCTTTTTCTCTCTTTGTTTTGTGTTTTCCTTTTAGGGATGATGCAAAGCATATAGATTCCCTATGTCTCTTCCATGTTGATCCAAAAGGTCCCTATATTTTTTGTTTTTTGTTTTGTGTTTTCCTTTTGGGGATGACACAAAGTGAAGAGACACCCTATGTCTCTTCCATGTTGACCAACAAAGTCCTTGTATTTTTCTCTCTTTTTTTTGTGTTTTCCTTTTGGGGATGACACAAGGCATTGAGACCGCAATGTCTCCTTCATGTTGACCCAAAATATTTTTCATTTTCTTTTTCCTTTTCTTTTTCTTTCTTTTCGCTTGTGTTTTCCTTTTGGGGATGATGCAAAGCATTGAGACTGCAATGCCTCTTCTATTTTGATTGAAAATGGACTTTATTTTTCCTTTGTTTTCGCTCTCTTTGTGTCATTCTTCTCGTCCCATGTATTTGAGGAATGATGATGGTTTCGAGCTCTTTCATAAAAACATTACAGTAACAAACATACTAACCCCAAATCCATATATCCTTTATGTGTTTGGTGTGCTTTATTTTTTAGGGAGCAACCTCCTTTTCTTTGTCTTTCATTTTCCTTGACATGACACAATGTAAATTTGAAACATATGACTTGGCATAGGGCTTTCTAGGTTGGCTCTCATGTCTTGTTTTCTTTTTTTCTTTTTCCTTTCTTCTCTACTTTAAAGTAATTGCTCAGAGAACGATGTGTAGCAATTCCTTTAAAGTGGGGGGAATACATTACCATTATTTCATTTTCATTCTTGGCTCCTAGTGTAGCCTTTTCGTTTATATGATGTTTTTGTCACATTTTGGATGACATTGGGTGTGATGTCCTTCATAAATGTGATGTTTCTTAGCATATTACGTTCCTCTTAATGGCCTGATGTGACACACTACATCCCCTAACTTGTGAATATACTATTCTTTGATTGGTCCTTTCTTGGAGACATAATACACAATGTTCCTTGAGTAACTTACCTTGCATAAACTAAACAAGACTCCTTTGAACCTCGTTTTGCATTTTTCACTTTACATTTTTTCACTTTTACATTTTACATTCCTTTTTGCCACCTTACAAAATGCAACTTGCATGACTGTGGTACCTTTACCTTTTTTTTCATAGAATATTTCCTTGTGGTACCTTGTTAGAGTTATCAACATGTGTAACTTTGATATGGTTGAGTGGGAAGCCCACCTAGCGGCATGACATTTCCCCATATCCACCTTTGTGTTTGTAAATGCATACCAACTAGTGTACGTATCTGACCTTTTTGGGCTTTCTTACCCTGCAGACAACTAGTTCCATGGCCCTAGAGTGAGTATACAGTTGGGCCTTCTCACCCCATGGATAGCCTAAAGTTCCATGGCCCTAGAGTGAGTACACATTTTATTTTTCAAACAATCAACCTAGATCTCTTTTCACAACTAGCTAGATTGACGATTGAAGCTTCATCCAAATCATTTCAACACTTATGTGTTCCTTTTTTCTTATGCTTAGTTTTCCATGGGATCTTCATCCTTAGGGATTGATCATCCCTCTTGATTATTTTCATTCCATATTGCTAATGTAAGTGCATCTAAACCCTCCCCTCATTGTTCTTTCCTACTTTAGTGTGAGTTTTAAGCAATTTCATCCCCTCGATGTTCATGCCTACTTTATTGAGAGGATGAACCTGCTTAAAACTCACACTAGAGTGGGGACTAAATGTGTTGTAGAAAAATGGCCCCTCATCATTTTCATGGCCTTTTAGGTCTTGTTTCATGGTGTTGGAACTATGTTGCTCTGATTTTATCTTGTAACATGACTTGAACATTCTTATTTAGGTATTAAAACTCAAAGAAAAATGTCTTGTGAAGGTGTTTTGAAGTGTTGTAAGAAATTTCTACATCCTTCTAGACTCTATTTAATGAAATTTACCTTAAAACCACCTTTTCACTCATCAACAAGTCCTATTTTCAAGTGTTGTAAAGTCTTGTAACAACCTTTCACACTCTTCTAGGCATATCTTCATTATTTACACCCTTCTCATGCTTTATTTAGTCTCTTTATGCCCTCATAAGTTGCAATTAAGTGTATTTTTGCATATTATCCTAACAAATAACATTAAATACAAAAAAATTCTAACACATGTTTTTAGGTCCTAGGTGGGACCCATTCACCATGGGTGGTGAATGAGTCCCCCTTGGCCCCAAATTCAAAATATTTCAAATTTCCTTTCGGGATTTTATTCAAAATCACTTGATGCTAGCTTGTGAGGAGGTATGAACGGATACTAAGGCACAAGAATTGTACAGAGATGTGATTTTCACCTCATTTTACATATCCTACAATCTCCTCACTCATTCAAGCATTCAATTCTACATTTTTAGAATTCAAGCATTCTACATCATCAATTCAAGCACTATTTAAGCACTTTGAGGTAGCCATTGGCATTACTTTAAACTTGCATTATCAAGAGTTAGGTGAGTTGATAGCATTTGCATGTTATTAGTTTATTTGTCTCTTTCATTTCATTGTCTTTTTAAGGGTTTAATTACCGAAAGTGGGGTTTGACCAAGGCAAACCCTATTCACTAACCCGTAATAATTTTTCCCCTTTTGCTTATTTGTTTGTAGCCCTTTGTTTGAATATTTGACATGTTATTAGGTGTTGAAGAGTGATTTTCCATTCAACTAGGTGCTTCAAGTCAACTTGAGTCAAAATCAAGCTTAGAGAGAGTTATTTGTCCCTTTTCTATAGATTTGACTTTGACAACCCGACAAGCAAACATTCCCAGATCTGGTGTAGCAGAGTTGTCTCCTAGTTTTTTAGAAGTTTGGGGGAGGACTAATTTTCCAACAGTGGTGAATGAGTCCCACCTTAGGACTGGAAACTTTAGTTTTGTTAGATTTCAAATCTTGAAAGACAGAAACCAGTTCTCGACAAGTTTTCACCAGTAGGTGGACTGATTTGTCACCCTCGGTGAATGAGTCCCACTATGAAAAATTAGTGAATTTCACTAGCATCTAGAACACTCTAGAAAGCTCACATTTCATCCAAGTACACTCAAATTTATCCCTATACTTTTTGTTCTGCATAATTTCTTCATTTACATAGTTGTTTTCATATCACAATGTGTTTTCAAACATAGTTGTAGTTGCACTTTTGCATTCATCTTTAGCTAGTTTTCATATTCATGACAAAATTTTGCACCTTTCTTGCTATTTTTTTTTTTCATATCCCAAGCTATGTAGAGGAGAGATTTGCAATCTATTTTAGTATTATCTTTGAGGTCATATCCTTATTTTTTTAAGTAATGCATTACATGTTGTTGTGTCTGCTAACTAAGAAAATAATATTTTCATAGAATTCCTTATATATTAAGAGGGAAACAAATTTTTCACTCTTATTAACCATTATTCATATGTTTTTTACAAACAAAGGAATTTATTGATTTGTAAGGCCAGTCATTGAAGGAGATGTCATTTTTGAAATTCATACTAAATGTAATAGGTAGAGAGAATAAAAGTAAAAAGATAAAACACACAACAAACATGCTTACTAATTTTAATTAAGTTTAAAAATCTTCTTATATGTATTTTTCTTGAAACTTTTAACTTTATTTTATTAGAAAATAATAAAAATTATATTTACTCATGAGATCTTCAAATATGATTTTTCCAGAAATAATAATAAAATGGTATATAATTCTTTTAAAAACTTCTTATTTTTCTAAATAAACTATCTACCCATCTTTCATATGAAGGCTTGGTCTATCCAAATAAATTTGTATAGCTATATTCAAGAAAAAAACTTTAAAAACTAAGTGAGCCCATGTTGTGGATAGTGTAGTGTCAAAAATTACATATGCCTACAATTTGACATTTCATCCTATCCTCACTTTAGCCCTCTAATATAAAACATTTCAATTATAAAATTCTAATACTTAAATTTGAGATTTTTGATAATTTCATGATTTTCCTAGCTTTTTCAACCCAATGTTTTTATATGGTTGCACTAAATATGAACACCTACTTGATACGATAAAATATCATTAAAATTCATGTGTCAATGGGTGTTGGAGTGTTACCTTGCATCAAATAATTCATAATTAATTTTGATGCATGTAATCATGTTGAACAAAACTATTTTGAATTGCCATTTTTGAGGGTGGAAGGTTTTATTCTCTCTAACATTCAAACTCTACAACTACTAAATAAATTATACCATTTTCACATACCAAAAAACTTTATCATATTCGATATGTTATTTTCTTAAATATTTTTATCATCACCTTTGTGAGATTGTCAAGAATAATTTGGTTGAAGAAACATCTCTCTTGGGTTTTTCTTGTAAATTTTAAGTTATCTTGTAGTTTCTTTGTTAGATTTCTCATTACTCTATAATTTTATGCTTTCATTTGAATATTTATAGTGTTAGAATAGTATAGTTAAATTTTTATATATCATAGTAAATTGCATTTTTATTTTAAGGAAATCATATATTTACTTTCAATATCATTAAAAAATAAATTTCATCAATGTCAAAGGGCCAAAATGAGGGTTTGACTAATGAAATCCCCTCAAATAGCCATTGTATTGAAAACCTCTCTTTATTATTTAATGTTTCATTTAAGCATTTGAATAGTTAATACTATCATTTTCATTATTCTTAATATTCTATATACTCTATGCTTTTCATTTCCATTATTTGCATATAGGAAGTTGCTCTAGGTTGTACTATGATTTTTATCAAGAATCTAGATTGGACAAAAACACATGTATATCTATGTGATACACTCATATCCATGGAAATGAATTCCAAAAGGTTAGGGTAGGTTCTTTGAGAGTAACTTTTTTTTTATTTGTAAGAGGTGATTTTTGTATTGATGCCAGAATTTTACATGACCTGTACTAGGTGTATTGTAGGAAAAACTATCCCTTTTTCACACTTAATTTGGGAATATAATTAACAAATAAAATAGCTTAATTATGGATTGATTTAGTGTTGTAATATGTGTTTTCATATTCACATTAACTTTGGGGCCCTTTTAATAAAATGGACATGATGGTGCCTTATTTTTGGTGTTGTAAGGTGTACCTTTGCACTTTTACATTAATCCAAGGATTTATTAACTATTTGAGGTTAACCTTCATTAATTGGTCCTTTTAATTCAAATCCAAGCCTAATTAAATGTATTTTCTAAGCGATAAAACCCGACATTCAAAACTGGTATTACACAACATTTAACATTGAGTAATGTGTGTCCTAGGTAAGTGGCCTAGGACCCATTTGCTATAGGGAGAATGGTTCCTCACTTAGATGTAAGACCCCCCTTTAAAATATGTTTTTGGTAGTATTTTAATGATTTTAAATCTACAATTCAATGTCAACTTTTGATATTTGAATTTTGGGAATTAATCTTAAGATATTTATAAATACAAGGTTATTTCACTTAGTCTCATCCTAGAATATTTAGGTGACTTCATGAGATCAAGCAAGACCATTATCAAGAGCATTCAAGATCATTTCAAGGCATTCAAGGGTAGATTATTGAAGATTATTGCAGAAATCAAGATTTCATTCTTCATGTCAAAGATTTATTGCACCATGCACGTTGTTTGAGCTAATATGGTGATGTAGAGTTCAAGATCTATTCAAACATATCAAAGGAATTATTTCTAATCAAGTTTCATGATCAAGATTCACCTCCATTGAAGCTAATTCATGCAAGTTGCATATCTACAATCCAAGGTCCAAATAAAATTTGGTCAATTGTTACATAGTATTGTTCATTCATCATTCCTTCTTTCATGTTTCATTTCATTACAAGGGTTAATTACCAAAATGGGGTTTGACCAAGGAAAACCCCCATTTACCTAACAAACAAAAAATTTCTCTTTGATGTGTGATTGTATATTTTAGGTTGAAGATCCTTTTAAGAGAAAAATTGAAGAAAGTTGTAAATATGTCAAAGTTGCAAGAAAAGTTGTCATATCACATAAATTCTTCTACAAAATTTCTTTCCAACTATTTGATAGTGAACATTAGGAATCTTGGATTGCAAACCTAGCATAAGAGAACCCTGAAACTAATTTTTAGGAACCCTAGACATGACCCATTCATCATAGGGCAAATGAGTCCTCAGTGTGCTTCAAAAGGTGACTTTTAGTGAAAGGTAAACATCATCTTCCCCTTTTTCTAGATCTACCTTTTGATCACTATTTCTATTAGTTTTGATTACTTTTCTTCATTTTCATTTCATAACTTTCATTTTATAGTTTGTTTGACAATCTTAAACTTTCTCCCTAGAGTGATTTTTAGTTTATACCCCATCCTTGCATAGATAGGATATTTTATAATTCATAACTTCAGTTTACTCACCTTTTGGTTGATAGTCACTTCATATTTTAATCTCATTTCCTTGAATGAAATTAGGAAAAAATTTCATTTTAGTGAAACCCCCTTTCATAATTTTCCATCAAACAAAAAAAACCTTATTTTCTTTATTTTCTAAGGTGAGATCATAGATGAGGGATCTCATCCCCATGGTTTCAATATTACATCTTATTTATTCAGTCATGATCATACTGACCCATACAACATTCTACCTAGTTTACTAAAAAAATAGATCTACTAAGGATAAAAGGCTACAAATAATAGACTGCCAGTTCAACCCTACTATATACCAATTTATATGAAGTCCTGACACCAGTAAGCTACTAAGTGAGTTAATGCTACATTTAAATTGAGAATGCAACTAATTTATGATCTCCTTCATCTTAAGGATGTCATTATCATTTTGTTGTTGTCTAGGTCATACAACACCCCCCACATACTTTTGTAGCTCCAAGATACAAATGGTGTGAGGCTAAAGTTGCATTTCATTGCAAGCATCCCTATTTTTACTATTGTTCTACTTCTTTTTCCTTATTTTTTACCAATCATTTTCCCCAACCCCATCAATAAAATCCTTTAGTGCAAATGATAGAACCTGAGAGATAGGACACCCATCCACTATGGTTTGAAAACCCTCAAATATTGAAATAAATTATGTACATTATTTGACTAATGGATTATAAGTGTCCTTGGAGTAAGGATTTTGAGAGGTAGTGTTTATACTACCATCACAATCAAGGCACCAAGAATTATCTAAAGGAGGAAATTTCTTATCAGATGTTGATTCTAGAGAAAGATCACCAAACTTTCCCTAGTTAATTGTGCCAAGATCACTCTTTTAGGAGCCAAAACTCTTTAGCTTGAGATTTCATGATTCACCATTTTGCTACAATGTGACCAACATTGTAGCATCTTCTACACCTGAATATTAAACATTTGTAGTATAGTGCTTGCAACCAACTTTTACCATTTGCATTTAGGATGATTTATGTCGGGAAGGCTTTGGAGGTGTTTAACTAAACCAGAATCCCAATAGCTACAAAAATGATTTGAACTAGTTGTACATGCGGAGATATGGAAGGCGAAACTAGCTTGGCATAATTGAAAATGTTTGATTGGTTGGATCAAAGTTTTGATGCCACGATTTTAAGAGCAGTGCAATTTATCTCCACAACCATGTGTGATTGATAATGTCATTTTTATCTTGCTTGTTGTTAAAGACCATTGTAAAAAATCCTTTTCCACTAGTATAAATTTCCATTTTTTTTTCCATTAGAGAACCCCATGATTTTGAAATTCATTCATGTTAGACAAGAAGGCTAGGCCAAAATTGACTGAACCTACATATTAACCCATTCTCGGAAAGGAAATCTTCATTTTCACAATGTTTCTTTAATAATGTGGCATCAAAATTCACTTTTAGGGGTTTTTCTAAGCGAGGAACTGATCTTTTGTTGGTTCTACTTGAGTTTTGTGGCTTTGTTAAGACACCAGATGACACATATCGAGATCTGATATTTTCCAAGGAGGCACCATAAATAAAGGCTTCAATAAATCATGAATTTGTGCCTTGTCCACATTTAACTGCATCAACAAAGGTGATTTTTTTTAGCAAATCTGTCTCCTGAGGCAAAAATCTTGGAGAGTTGTGGAGAAAGACTAGTTGTGTGAGATCTATTCTTGCATGCAACTCATGCACCTTTTATAGCATAGGAACACTCTAAGAAGGAAGAATCTTGGCTCGGAAAGACATGCATAGCAGTGGCCCCAGTACCGCCATCAACCAAAAAATTAAATGCAAAGGTGACTCCTTTGTCATGCATCACTCCATTTTTTCCAAAAGCCTCCTACTCCCTTGTAGCCGATGCCCTAGAGTTCATTAGTTTATGCAACAGCTCCATTTTTTATTATAATAAACTTAAATACATATGGGTTCTTTAGGACTAACTATATATTTGTTCCTATCAAAATAAATTTGAAATTAGTTCTCTATTTTCCAAATATTTTGAGAAGTTTAATATATATATATATATATATATATATATATATATATATATATATTTATATTGCAAGCTTTTACTTTTTTGTCTAGTTGCAAATTTTATTTGTGTAAAAATGATATAGTTTCAATAGTTTAAGAATTGTTGATTCATCCTAGTGTAGCATGTAAACTTTAATCTCAAGGAATATTTATATTCCTTTATACAAGTTAAAATTTCTATGTTATATTTTTTTGAAACCGACATTCCAACAAAAAAACATTTTTATTCAAAAATAGAAAATTGTATAAAAAATTTGAAAGGTATTTTTTCTCTCTATGTGAATGGTAGTGCAGATTGTGTATTGTAATCTCTATTATGAAGACTATAAACCAATCTCTCCATTCAGGTAACGTAGTTAGGAGAAGCCTTCATAGATATAACATGACAGATTCATGATCTTTCATGGCACCAATCTAAAATAGTCTTTACCTTTCTTGAAAATATTTTACAATTGGGATGCCTCATTCCCCTCCTTCCATCAGTCTTGATATTACATTTCCATATCACACTTCTCCTCTTCTCGATGGGTGCTTTGATCATGAGTTGGATATTCAATTTACGCTTTACTAGATATAATAATTAGATCAAAATTTATACCATTTCAAAATTTTATAGAGGAGGACACCCTCCCTAAATTGGTACCTTCCCTAGATGTGATTAATAGCATGGAGATTTCAAAACCTCAATCTCTAGAATTTCATAGAAGATTAGTGCATATTGTGGAAGGAAATGTTTCATCCTACACCTTTATTCTTACAAATAGAGTATATTCTCAATAAAGCATTATTGGCACACAAATTTTGATGTCAATGCTATATCATACCATAAACATTGTCAGTACAACACCAATGGCCATGTTAACTCCTCCATCAACTAAATTATCTTTCCATCTTTTTATGTTTTTTATGGAGCATGATCTTATTGGTTAATATTTATTAATATGTTTATATTTGATTTTGAGTGGGTGCAAGAGGGTACACCCCCTATGGGGTCTAGGAGCCCTATACCACTAGCATGGGTTCTCAGGGCCATGCACCCTAATAGAGGTTTTGGGGTAGTGCCCCTGAAATCCATATTCTACATATAATTTTTATTTTAAATTTGGACAATTTGTCACTAGGTCATAGGTCTAATGGTTGATATTCTTTTGGTTTTCTGGCCATAGAAGGAAATCCCCTTTTATGAGGAAATTTTATCATGAATGGGTATTAGATTATATTTTGTGTGGAGTGTATGATAGTGTGAAGAAGTTACAAAAAATGTGTTGTGGGTTGGATCTCTTCATTTTGTTGGGTTGAAAAAATGAAAGACTTGTTTTCACCATGGATGTAACTAATATTGGGTGAACCACGTATGTTGTGTCCATATTTTTTTTGTTATTATATTTTTCTTTTGTATTCATTTTATTGTATATATACTATTTGATCTGATTTCTAAAATGTAGAAGAAACTTCACCACCTCATTTTCTCTAACTTATACGTTTCTTTCACATCTATAGGCTTGTAGACCTCCACTAGTTAGACACATACTATTAGCCATGTCCTTAACGAAATCATGAAAAAAATTTGTCAACTCCAAAACTGACTAGCCATAATGACGAACACATCTACTTAGTCATGTGTTGCTCCATATTATAGGTGCAAACCTTTACCATTGAAAATTATGGATAAAATCATATCTAAAGGCTTTGAGGTGCATAGGTGTGAGAAATATCATAGAAAGGAAAACATCAGACACATATTTCTTCATTCATTGTGTTGCATAGTGATTTCTTGTTTCGAGATGCTTTTGTTATAAAAAATTCCTATATTTCATTGAAATAAATTGCATTGGATTGGTTCTACTCAATTCTTCATCATTTTATTAACATATTTGAAAAATGAATTAACAAGTTCCTTCAGTACTTGTAGATAGATATAGGACCACAAGCTAAATTTTCTTACCTTGCCTATTACAAATAGTGACTATATGAAAAGGTAACTTAGTTTATTTTTTGATATTAATCTTTTTATTTTCTGATTGTGGATGCTAAAATCTCCAAATATTCAAAACAAACAACTATTTTGCTCTTTTGCTGCTTCTATCTGGGGAAAAGTCATCAGGTTATGGAACATCCCATGGGTCTTCCCTTCGTCCATTGAAGATTTCTTCTCTTAATGGAAAGCTCAGACAAAAAATCACATGCTTAGATCTTTTTGGGATCTAATATTCCCTCATGTTGCTTGGGGTCTCTGGAAAGAACGCAACAACAAAATTTATAGAGGCAAAGAAGCCGCTGAAGACATTGTCTTTGATAAAATTATCAGATTTTTGAAGGAAAATTTCAATACTTTGGTTCAGAAGAACAACTTGTCCTTGAAAGCTGAGTAGTCGCTATATGACCTAACTGTTGCTAAGGAGTGGAACATAAATCTTGTCTCGTCTAGAACTAGTATGACAACCAAGAAGGACAAAGAGGGTGTTTGCTGGTCTTTCCCACCTAATGGTTGGATCAAAGCTAATTTTGACAGTGCGGCTAAATGTAATCCGGGGGCGGCGGGCTGTGGTGGAGTCATAAGGGACTCCTTTGGCAATTTCATAGGAGTGACATCTTCTCCTCTTGGATCCCAAACCAACCATTTGGTGGAGGCTGTTGGAGCTTTTCATATTATAAATTTAGCTCAAAGTCTTAACATTAAACATCTGTGGCTTGAAGGAGACTCCAAAAACATAATTGACTGCCTTAAGGAAAAGTCTCTCCCCTCGTGGACCATCAAGTCATGGATTGAGGAAGCAAAGCTGACTTTGGCTAAATTTGAAAAGGTTAAAATATCACATGCTTACAGAGAAGCCAATGCTGTTGCAGATTTTTTCACCAACAAAGGAGTTAAGAGTAAAGAGGTGCATACTTGGCTAAATACAAATGATCTAAACTCTAATGTTTGCGCCCTAATAAATTATGATAAATCACATGGAAAAGATATGTGTTATCCCTTTAATGAAGACAAATAAGACCTTTCACATCACAATCATTAGATTGTATGGGATCGATCCTAGCGACTTAATTTACAAGAAAGGCCCACACACTTTGTGGCTGCTAAGTTGTGGCGAGGCCAATTTTAGTAAAGCTTTTGTCTGGGTCTACCCCACTATGTAGGCTGAGATGGGAGGAGACAAAAAGTGTATTGAGCCGGACAGCTATGAAACTCATATGAAAAATGCCAAGGCCTGGGAAAAAGTTAAAAGTGGCGGACTGCTTCCTTTTCTGGAGAAGCTCCATGGCTCCAGCCAGGAGGCTACGAACCTCTTTGTTAAAAATTGGAATAAAGACAATTTGATCCTGTTTGGTAGGAATGTTGAGCTCAGTGAAAATTTAATCGCTGAAGTTATGGGTTTATCTACTGAAGGGAAGAAGTTTTTTAGGGACAGGGCTTTTTCTAATGAAGCCGTGATTAGATTTCCTAAAAAAGACAAGAAAGGTTAAGCCTGGTCAAAATTGCTAGCAGTTACTTTGATGCGGATTCTATAAAGGCCATCTAGAGGAAGGTCCTGCGGGTCATCATGGAGTACATTATGGTGGATGGGCATTTTACCAGAGTTTATGGCTACCACTTTTCTCTTCTAAACCACTTCCACCACAAGGTTAGGATCTCTCTTCCCTATTATCTTTTTTGTTCCCTGAAGAAAAGCTTGGAGGATAATAAGAAAAACCCCAATAGATTTCCTATTTTGCATACGGGGCTTATAAGATTGATTGTCGAGCATTTCCAAAACATGCCTGCCCCCACTACCCTGGATACCACTCCTAACTTTGAGAGTGACGACATGGAGCCTAGTGGGTCAGAGTACATTCCTAACCCTAGTTTGGCTAGAAAAGTCCTCAACTCGCATGCTAGCCCTTCTGGGAAAATAAACCCTACTCTCATCTCTGGTAAAGCTCGTGCAGAGCTTGAGGTTGATAATCCATCCCTTCACAAGAAACCCCAGACTAAAAGTATTGTTTCCTATTCTAAAGAATCCTCTGACTCATAGGAGTCTGATGCCAACAAAACGATGGTTAATGCTGAACCTATGTCGGATAAACATGTTGAAGATGACTCCCCTGTTAACCTTAATTCTGAGAAAACTGTTCCTAATATCGGTGATGAGCCCTCTTTGTATTTTCTTAACCTTGCTAAAGCCAACTCTGAGTCCCACTCCAAACTCCTGGATTGGACTTTCACTGAAATCAATGAGCTGAAAATAAAAAACTAGGCCCTACAAAGAAAAATTGAAGTTTTGGTTGCTAAAATTGCCAAGATAGAAAAGAAATTTGGGGACATAGGGGTCCATGGTCATAGTAACAGAGACACTGATTCCAAAATTGATTATATTATGAACACTATCAAGACCGTAGCTGAGCAAAATAATAGAATGGCCAGACACAACGCCATTATCATTAATGCTATGGGAGAGAAGCTTGACAAAACCCAGCAAGGTTCTCTGGTGGTGGATTTGGAGGAAACATAGGACAAAATCAAGGACACGGACGCGGGTATTTCCAAAAGAACTAGAGCCAAATTGAAGCACAAGGTCCCCCCTACTTCTAGTATGATTCAAACTTTTAAAAAGGGCATCATTGATATGCAGAAGCTAGAGGAGGAGACTGAGTCTATCCTCAAGACTCTGAAGTAATGTCTGGGGTTTCTGCTTTTCCTCTATTTGGGTATTTTTGGATTTGTGCGAATGGTTGCTGTTGATCTTTTCTTGGGCAGCTGGTTTTTATGGTTGGACTTTTTTTCCTCTCTTCTATTTTGTAAACATTGTGGTTTCGGGTCCCTTGTAAAACCCGTTTTATCCTTTTATCAAAAACATTGTTAGTCAAACTTAAATACAACAAATCAAGCATCCCTATGAAATATTGGATCATGCTACCTATGGAAACAAAGAAGTAAGATATCAAATATATTAAGTGAAAGCATAAGAAAGAAAGAATCAAACTCTATCCCATAGTGGATTGGTGCTACTTTGATGTGGAAAGTAATCCTTTCCCAACCCTTGATAAGCTCTTGGATGATGGATGTGGATTCAAATAACTAAAATTGTGGAAAAGATTGTGTAGGATTAATACAATAGAGGAGGCATCCATTTATAACGAAGGATGGAAGAATGCAAAACATGGAGGATGTGGGACAAAACATGAGCTGATGACAATATGCCACTTGTCAACATGCCAATCGAGGAAGGTTGTGCACATTTTGGTCATTATGCATGATAAATGCTATTAGGTTCAAATTTGAAATTTGAAAGTTGGCTTGTTGGAGGGAGAAGAAAGAGTCTTAAATGCCAAGTGGGAGACATGTAAGAGACAATTTAAGAAGAGTTAAATGCTATGTTGGAGGACAAGACACACATGAGGGATAATTCAAATTTGGAGAATATTCCCTCTTGATGCCATTTTTGAATGACAAGGAGGAATTAATAAATCCATTAAATTGATTTATTTGCACAAGTTCCAAATTTAGAGGACTGGAGTGATTAGGATTAGGATTAATCATGGTTTGATTAATTTAAGTGAAGATTAGATGATTTTTACTTTTTACTTAGATTTTAGTATTAAAATAAATCAAAATGAGAAGAAAATGATTTTAGATTTAATTAAATAAAGATTTGATTTATTTAATCAAAGAGGATGATGTTAGTGTTCAATCAAATAAAGATGAATATATTTAATCTGAATGGATGACTTCAAAGATTAATTAAATAAAGTGAATTATTTAATTAAAAGAGGGATGTTAGGATTTGATTAAATAAAATTGATTTATTTAATCAAAGAGGTATGTGAGGATTAAATTAAATAAAGTTGATTTATTTTATTAAAGGAGGAATTTAATCAAATAAATTGCTTTATTTGATTAACAAAAGAATTTGTTGCTGATTAGTAAGATTTAGATCATGCATGATGTCAATTTTGCATGTGTACATTTTTCCCCTCTTTGAAGCAATGTACTTGTTGTGTTGGTTCAAAGAATAAACCTGCCGAGATCAAAATTCAAATTTTATTTGATTTTTTCAGATGCCCCAGTGGAAAGAAGTATAATGGTACATTGGCCCCTAGAGAGATCAAACAAAAAATAAATGATTTGAGGGTCAATCTCATATTAAAGAGATTCAAGATGGACACATGGATGGTTATGATAATGATGAAAATGAGATGGTTTTAAGATGCTTAGAATAACCAATCTAAATTATCATAAACAACTTAAATGATAATGCAATGAATGTGAGATGGATGATTCCTAAATGGTTATGCAATGGATGCTTTATGTAAATGTATGGTTTATGAGATGCTTAGACTAACAGATCTATATTATACAATGATGAAAATGCAATGCATGTGAATGATATGCAGTATGTTGATGGTTTGTGGATGCAGGATGGATGTAGTGGTGATGATGATTAATAGACATGGCATGATGTTAGCATGGAAAAGAAGAAAGAAGAAATGAGATGATGACAAGAGGATTCAACAGTCCAACTTTATTAGAGATGATGATGAGAGATGGATAATTTTCTTATTATGAATTGTGACTTTAAAAGGGCTACTTACCTTATGTTTGATAACACATGTAGGCGTGATGCATCAAGGTATAAAGAACTAGGATGGTGTTGTACCTAGTGTGATGGGATTTGAATTGACAAAAAAATATGAGTATTCTTTTTCACACATGACATACGAAAACCTTTCTAGGATGCACTTCAAAAGTTTCAAACATCTTGGACCAAAACAAAGAAAGGTATAACCTATCAATGAAATAGTCAACAAGCTACCCAAAACACCCTCCATACATACCTAACAAAGCAAGTATTCACCAAGTTATATTACAAGAACATCCAACAAGCGCAATAGCCAAAAGATAATGATCAATGTCCCATTCATTTCTCTCTAGATCATTTTGATTAGACATCATCGAGATAATTCAAAAGAAAAGATCAAGCACACAAACAAGTCAATGTTCTTCATACCTCTAGCCAAAGGGATTTGTTTTGTTTAGGATAAGAACTAAAATGATTGCCAATAGATAATGCCCATTGTAGGAAGGATACATCCTAGGACATGTTAGTGGATGGCACCACGTCATTTTGTTTATCTAAATTATTTTTCAAATAGATAATTCCCATTGTACGAAGGATACATCCTAGGACATGTTAGTCGATGGTGGAAAGTTGATAGGTTTTTCAAAAAGGATATTGATATAAGGTCAACTGACATGTTTGTGAATGATCAAGAGTTTGATTTTGTATTTAAAAGTTTGAAGTTTTCTTTTTTATTTTGTATTTGAAGGTTCATTTTGATGATTGTTGTGGTTTCTTTTGTTTGTTTTTCCAAAGGGTGAGCGTGATGTTTGATTTATTATGGATGAGATTATTGCAGGTGAAAGCAAGAAGGGGATGTATGGATTTTTAAAATATTTGAATGTTTTTGGATTTTATGAGATTTTATGAATGCTTTTGGATATTGATGTCTTAGGGGCTGATCAAAGATTAGCCTTGCCTACATTTAAGCTAAGAGACAATGTAGTTCAGATAACATGTTTTTGATGTTTTTTGTTTTTATGAATGTTTTTAGATTTTGATATGATTTTGGATGTTTTTATATTTTCTTGGTTTTTTAAATGTTTTTGGATTTTTTCCCTAATTTTGATGATTCAAATATGAGTAATGTATGATATAAGTGCTTCATTTTGGGATTTTGTTGAAAACTAAGCTAAGGTTGATTAATCGGATTGATGAATTGATGATGATAACATTGTTAAGGATACACAACAATGCAGGGATAGTGTTAAGAAACACAAGGATTAGGATGGATATCACAAGATGATGAGGGGTTGAATGGACTTGATTGATCAAGATTGATGATGATAACATTTTCAAGGATACACAACAATGCAAGGATAGTGTTAAGAAACACAATGATTGGGAAGGATATCCCAAGATGATGGATTGATTGGATTTGATTAATTAGGATTTTGAAGCCTAATTTTAGAACAAAATTATTTTGAATGATTTGATGTGATGTTGAAGCACATGTTAGATGAAACCGATATTGATTGTTTGGATTGATCCTCGATGAAAGATAAAGCTTGATAAGGAAAATCCTCTCATCAAAATATGCCATGGGTTAGTGATTTGTATTTTGGACCATAAATGCTTAACCAATTTGATTTCATGTTTACCAATGTTTAGATCACCACATAACTTAGAGGATATAGATCAAGATTTATTCCTAAAGCAATATGTAAATATCTACCCCCGGTGTCTAGCAATGTTTGGAATGACATGGGTGGATGCTTGGATAGGTGTGTGGATGGATGGATATGGATTATCTTACACTAAGATAAGGTGTTCGAATAAATAAATCTCATTTCGAACAATAGTGCTTCATGGCTCAGATAATGCTAGGTAGGAGAGGATTAGTGAAAATCACCCATGTCAAGATGTTTACCATAAGCAAGTGCAAAGTGTGCACCAAACTTTGTCAAGATCAAGATAATTTGGAAGATGGATGTAGATGGATGAAATGTATTCAATAAATGATTAATGGATGAATGGGTTTATTATGAATAAGGTGGATGTAATGTTGGACTTACTATGGATGAGATGAGATGTTTTCTCCTAAATTAGTGCATGTAGATGCTCAATTCTAAAAATGATTCCTATTTGCCAGGTTTTCATCATGGTACTTGTCCAAAGCGCCGCTGTAGTAGTTTTCAATAGAGGATCATTTTTATCTTTACTATTTTCATGATTTTTTGAAAGATTTTAAACTCATGTTGAACCACTTGGTGGTGTTGATGTAGATGCTTCTATCATAATGTGTCATTGATATCCTACTTGAAGAAGCTTCTTTCCAAGATATGAGCATTTGAATACAACTTTTAAGATTCCTGATATGCTTTGTTGATACTAGAGTTAACTTTTTTTTTCTGCACACATCATGATAAGATGCCTTCTGAATCCTTATGATAAAGGGTGGATGCCAATATATGGTCAATGTAGGATTTGGATATCATGTGTGGAGGCGTGGATGGAGTGTTTTTAGGAATAAAATATAGATTGGTTGATAGTTTGGAATCTTTGACTCTCCAAACTTGGGAAGATGGGCAATGATGGGTGGATACAGAACTGTGCATGAAATTAGGACCAACTGCTTGATATACTTTGTGCGTTGCCTGAGAAGATTCCTTTTTCTTTTGTGGATGTCTTTGATGGATACTCTTCCTCACAGTTTCTTTGAATGATGGATTTTTATAGGGATAATCTTTGGTATCCATGTGTATTTGACTTGTTCATTATGTTCCTTAGATTCCTTTTCTTTGATGACGTTCTTTGTGATTTTATTCAAATATTTCTTTCGACACTGGGCCCAATTCATGGATGGGGCAATGGGTATATGAGGATTCATGACATGGCTAGTTGTAGTATTAGCATCGATTTTATCATAAGGATTCTTCATGCTCCCTATGTTGATGTTTTCCTAAGACATCTAGTTGCCCCCAGTATGGTGGTAGTAGAACCTTTGTTCTCTGATAAATGATCATTGCAGATGATGTTATTTCAATTTGTTGCTCTGTTGACTCTAGAATATCCAGTTTTGTTAGACATGTTTCTTTGACTGGATAATGTTGGATATCTTCATACATGATGTCCTCAGTTTGAATTTGGGATATATCTGATCTTGATGTTGAGAATTTAGTTTGACTATAGGAATGAATAACATGTTCTTCTTGTGTAATAATGTCAAGAGTAAAGGAATCATGTTTTGAATGAAGATCATCTATGTATCCATCCAAAGAAAGCATCCCATGGGTAGATGGAGGAGTATGTGCTATGTGGATGTGATCATCATTTGCGACATCTTGTATAGATAGGAGAGTGTAAATTAGATCATTTTAGTAGCTTAGAGACACAAATTCCTAATCTTGAATGATTTCAAAATTGATTTCGACATGCTTTGGATCAAGTTCTTGACATGGGTCAGTTTCAAAGGATGGATTCCTTACAAAGGGTTCTTAGATGTCTTCATTAGGCATGGGGAATGGCTCAATATCCTCTTGATCTTTGAGTGGACTTGCATCAAATGTTGAGTTGAGGATTCCTTCAGTATTTGTAACCATGATGTCAAAGGATGCCAATATTTCTTGGAAAGGATCATTGCTAGACTTTGGTGATAGATGTTGATCATGCTTTGGAATAAATTTTTGAGATATGTCCTCTAACTCATAAGGAAATGTAGAGACATTTTCAATATGATCATTGGTCAATGGATCATAGATTACATCAATGGGATCAAATAATTCTAATACTCCTTGAAGTAGATCACTAAAAAGTGGCTCTTGATTTATGGTGAGTTGATCATCAGATGGGGTAGAAACATCTTCAATGTGCTCATTAATGGAAAGATCTTGAACATTGTTTTCAACAATTGTGGAAGAGAGATTCTCAATGCTATAACTAGTCATTGAGTTGAATACAATCTAATGTTGTGTGTCCCTTTATTTTATGGAAATAACAAAGGTGATTTTCATTGTACCATGGCGGTTTCACTAAGGGCTCTTGATAATTTTCATAGGTGGGAATTGTGATAACTTTTTCCAGCACCAACTATTGCATGATTGATTTTATTTCTTTCCCAAGTGGTGTGTATTCTCGTTTGTTACCTTGTGAGACTTGTACTTTAAGTTGACCTTGTGATGATTGATTTTGGAGATGTGGTGACTGATCTTTGAGATGTGGTGATTGATCTTCAACATAAGTTAATTGGGTTTGTTGTTGATGTTTTTGATCCTGATATCCAACCTCTTGAGATTGGAGATATTGTTCTTAATAAGGTTGTGGACACAACTCAATGCTTTGATGACATGGTTCAACCAATGGAAGAATATATTGATTTTGGAGTGAAGGTGTCTCCTGGCTCAATAATTCAATTATTTTGGCAAGTTGAAGCAAGTTGATCTAGCCAAATTTGATTTTGATTTTGATTTTGACTCCCTTTTTGTTCAGGCAGATTTGGAATGTGTACTTGTGATGTTTGTATGGGATCATGGATAAATTGATTTTGGAAAATGTTCTAATTTGGAATGATGCTTAGATTTGGCATTATAGGTTGAAATTGAACATTGTTGTGGTTGGGAATCATATTGCCTTGATTTTGCATGGTGTTACCTTGACTTGGATTAATACATGCAGTCGCTAAGATCTTGTTTTGACTTTGAAAAAAAAAATTATGATTTACAAACATATCTATCCCAAAGTTTACTAAGTGTATTTGAAATTTTCATGTGTGGTATACTCACATTGGGCATGTATGGATTCGGTGGGATAATGTTGTTTTTTTGAAGACTCATGCATTGATTGTTTGATTGTTAGATTTGTAGGTTTGGAATTTGATTTAAATCTACCTTTGGGAAAGGTGTTCCAAAATTTAGATTGGGCATACTCATATTTGTTGTTCCATTGAGGTTTGTAAGAGGTAATGATCCCATGTATGGATTGTATAAATGTGAGTTTTGATAATCAATCGATATTGTAAGGCTTTGATAATTTGGTTGATTTAGACCACTTATGATGTATGCAGCAAGTTTATATTCCATGTTCTTCTTGCATTTTTGGCCTTGTTGACCTCTAAGGTGTTTAGGAACAAAGGATGAGATGAAGGATGAAAGGGGTGAATTATATGGGAGTTGAAATTTTAAGAACTTTGGATCAATGCTAGACTTTAGGACTTTTGGATTTTCTGATTTAGACTGGATTTGATTTTGATCCAGATTTTTGATTTGGATTTGATTTTGATTTTGATTTTGGATAATGAAATAATAAATCCCAAGATGTTGGATGTTATCTATGGGATAAATTTTTTCACAAGATGATAATTTCACTAAGTGTAGGGAGAAGGATGCATCTACAAACACTTAGCCAAACACGATGATTTTGATTTTGACTTGAAAGGATTTTCTGAAAGTCTAGTATGAGTGATTTTCCTAATGGTTCAAAAGTTGTTTGTGAGATGGGATTTGATTGGTGTTTGAGATGGATGAAGTGTTTGATTTGATCCTAAATGAACCTAAGAGGGACTCTATTTATAAAGACCAAGATAGTGAAGAACATGCTTTACCCTATGATTAGTTCCAACCAAAAGACCAATGTTTTGCTTGGAAGACCATAAGACAAAAGATATCAAGCACATGTGTGGAGCTCAACTGATTTTATCTTGATTAATGAATTGTTTTTACCACAAACACCCTCTTGATTTAGATTTTTAAAATACATGTCTAATGTCACAATTTCTTCCTATCCCACAAAGTGTATTATGTGGAAATCAAGGAAATCAAGGAAAAAGTTACATAATGTTAACTTTAGTAGGAGAAAATGGAGATATAAATTCAAATGCTTAGAAGACACTAAGGATACAAATCACAAGGGTAAGCAATATCATGTGAATTTGTTCAAGGATATTTGCTTCTCCTAAAGGGTTTGAGATTTGACGACCATGTTGAATGTTTGTTTTCCTAATGTGTACGATCAAGAAAAGTGTTTTGTCTCCAAGGACATGCACAACCCTATGAATATTTGAGACAATATTTGTTGAGTCCCCACTGGGAAAAGTCCAATTATGCCTACTTTCAACAAATGGTTAGATGCTTGACCACACAGGCCCCCCTTATAGTGCACTCGCTTCTCGGGTCAACCAAACATTAGTACCCATGAATCTCCCATGGAATACTTTCCATCTCTACTAAAAGTCATAAAAGTGTGGGGCAACTTCAGAATGACCATTCTTGTACCAACAAATAGATAAGGATTTTGGCCTTTCTAGACAAGGGGTTTTAATGCAAGCAGTTCATTTGTGGGGGATCATCCATGCGGTGAGAGACCATTGCTTCCCTTCTCGTTGGAAAAATCCATGTTATACTTTCCTTTCTTCGAGTAACCACACTTATATCCTAGGTGGAAGTCGCTTGGATTTAGTGTGTTCTTGGTTGGGTCATTCCCTTGGGTGATTACTTTTTCCCACAAGGCAGACCCTCTAAGATAAAAAAATAAGTGAGTAAATACATTTGTAGTTTGATCAATCTTCATTGAGAAACAAAGAGAGAACACATGTGATATATTCCACTCACACTCGCATGACTTGTTCAATTTTAGAATCAAATTTCAAGTGTGGAGGCAATCTTTTTGACAACATAATATCACAAAAAAGACTTTTGATTCTCAAGATTTCCATGAGGCGCGAGAGAAGTGCATACGTCTTTTAGATGATATTACTTTGTGAAAAATATTACAAAACACTAAATGCACATGTTCATTTTAATTTCCAAAGGAAAAATTGAGTTCTTTTTAAAGCACCAAGACAAAGTATGAAGTTTGTTAGTTCAATTTTAGACCAAATCGAAAAGCTTAGTGATTTTCGAATGTTTGGTTTTAGCCCAACTTTGAAAAAAAATCAATTAATGATTAATTTTAAATCGAAATTGAAAGTGAGTTGTCCTAAAAAAAAAAACAAAAACAAGAAATGGAAGACCCAAGCATTTAAAAATACTTTGTTAATTTCAAGTTCAATGCTCAAATTTTCAACTCCACTCTATTTTTGTTCTTTAATTCCAATATGGGAGAAAAACCACTATTGTCTCCCTATAAACATTACAGAATAAAATATTTAGAAATGAGCTTTATTGCAAGGAATCATTTGAAATATTTAGCATTAAAACAAAATTCCCATATAAAGATAGTTAAATAAAATGATTAAAAACCACAAGTGAACTCTCCTTGCACCAAGTCAATCAAGTAACAAAGAAATGAAGAAATCTGTGTTTACGACATTTAAGCACTTGAGGCACAAGATATTGAGTTTGTCAAAGAATGAAGAAATATTTAATAGCTTCAAAGAAATTAATACTCTTATTGATATAAGTTGTACAACAAAGAATTTGTTGTTTTTTAGAAAGATTTGACTAATTTGAAAAAGTGAATTATTCATGCCCTACACAATAAATTATTGACTTCTCACTTCTCCAATTTTTTTGACAAGCTGCAACACCACTGTCAAACAAAAAAATTATAATGTAAAGATCAACGTAGAGAGAGGTTAGTGCTAGACGAATGATGACCCTATGGCATATTAGATTTAGTGTATTTGGCACTGTGTGAAAGAATATTGAATTGACTGCTAGCGGCCTGTGTCAGTAGCATCGACCATATTTATCACAGTAAATTGTAGGTCTATTTCTAATGAATTTGATCACCAATGATTTAAATAAGATGACTTATCATAGTTGACTTAACAATAGTCATTGCACATGTCTACAACAAAGAGTACCATGACCTACATACATATGTACAAAGGAATCAAAGAATTGCCACTTAATGGATTCATGGATTTTATTTTTATCAGTGATGCCACACAAGAAGAAATGATGAAACCACGCATGTCATTCTAGGGATGTGGCATGCCCTAAATAGAGGCAGGAGAGATCATTTCAAGCAAGAAGAGAAAAAAAATGCCACCAGATGGGCTTGGATTTACAAGCAGGCCACCAGGGACTGGAAAGAGTATGCAGTGTAAGGAAAAATAGCAGAATAGGGGCGTCTGCGCCTAGCATAGAAATCTTGAAACATGGATGTTTATATCTAAAAATATGTGCAAATAGAGTATTCCCTCACCAACAAATAAAGAGAAAATTGTTGAGCAGAATATAATTTTTTTCTCTTTGCTAATGGTTTTAGGTTATGCACAAAATGGGGGAAAAATGTAGAATGCAGAAACATAGACAGTGTATGTGAATTGTTTGACAGAATGCATCAAAGAATGTGGTTTCATCAAATGCTATGACAGTCAGATATGCACCAAATGCATTAAAAAAAAAGAATTATAAACTTTCAACCAACTGTGATTGGTAGGTTTAAAGCCAATCTTTCGCTAGCAACCTCCCAGCCTGTGCACAAATGGAAGCTTTGGAAGAGGGAAATGATGTCCAACGAAAGCATGAAGGATAGAATAATTTTGTTAGATGTTGTAGTTAAAATTTCCTCTATTAACATGTATGTAGAATTGGAAGGATAGAAAAGGCATGCTGCAAATTATATGACAGATTTTCCTTAAAGAATGTGGCCTCATGGAAAGCAATGATAGCGGGATATGCATAGAATGGATTTGTTTGAAAAGGCTTAGAAATACTCAAGAAAATGCAATTGACAGGTGTATTGCCAAATTCCACAAACTTTTCAAGCATCCTCCCTGCCTGTAATAAAATGGGGATTTTGGAATAAGGTATAATACATCCATCAAAAAATAGTAGATGGTGGACTTTTGTCTAATATCATCTTTGGAAATTCTCTGGTAGAAATGTATGCAAAATGTAGAGCATAGACAAGCACAAAAATTGGTATTCAAAACATAAATCACTTGAAAGATTTAGCTTTCAATATAATGACTCCCTTACTTGAAAAAAAAAATTTAAAAATCAAATTTGTACTTGTTCTCTACTCTGATCAAGCGTTGTTGTATTCAAAGAAAAAACCCACATCTACAGAATACATCAACCCTTGGCTATGATGGCTATTATCTCATCATTAGGTATCTAAAACCCCATATTTCAGAGCATTCAAAACCCATAGTTCAAAGCCATTTTTTTTAAAACTTTGTATTTGTTAGAAATCAGAATAAGATTAATAAGATGAAATGGAGGCCCTCCTAGTGCCATTTTGTGGATGCTAAAATCTGCAAATACTCAAAACAAATGACTATGAACATTATCAGTCAAACTTAAATTCAATAAATCAAACATCCCTATGAAATATTGGATCATGCTACCTATGCAAACAAAGAAGTAAGATATCGAATATATTAGTGAAAGCATAAGAAAGAAATAATCAAACTCTATCCCATAGTGGATTGGTGCTAGTTTGATGTGGAAAGTATCCCTTTCCGAACCCTTGATAAGCTCTTGGATGATGGATGCGGATTCAAATAACTGAGATTGTGGAAAAGATTGTGTAGGATTAATACAATAGAGGAGGCGTTCATTTATAATCAAGAAGGATAGAAGAATACAAAACATGGCGGATGTGGGACAAAACATGAGCTAATGACAAGATGCCACTTGTCAACATGTCAATAGAGGAAGGTTGTGCACATTTTGGTCATTGTGCATGATAAATGCTATTAGGCTCAAATTTGAAATTTGAAAGTTGGCTTGTTGGAGGGAGAAGAAAGAGTCTTAAATGCCAAGTGGGAGACATGTAAGAGACAATGTAAGAGGAGTTAAATGCTATGTTGGAGGACAAGACACTTGGGAGGGAGAATTCAAGTTTGGAGAATATTCCCTGTTGATGAATTTTTTGAATGAAAAGGAGGAATTAACAAATCCATTAAATTGATTTATTTGCAAAAGTTGCAAAATCTAGAGGATTGGAGTGATTAGGATTATGATTAATCATGGTTTGATTAATTTAAGTGAAGATTAGGTGATTTTGACTTTTGACTTAGATTTTAGGATTAAAATGAATCAAAATTAGAAGAAAATGATTTTAGATTTAATTAAATAAATATTTGATTTATTTAATCAAAGAGGATGGTGTTAGTGTTAAATCAAATAAATATGAATTAATTTAATTTAAATGGATGACTTTAGAGATTAATTAAATAAAGTGAACTATTTAATTAAAAGAGGGATGTTAGGATTTGATTAAATAAAATTGATTTATTTAATCAAAGGGGTATGTGAGGATTAAATTAAATAAATTTGATTTATTTAATTAAAAGAGGAATTTAATCGAATAAATTGGTTTATTTGATTAATAGAATAATTTGGTGTTAATTAGATAGATTTAGATGCATGATGTTGATTTTGCATGTATACATTTATATCAAACTTTATTTTCACAAATCCCATATGTGATCCTCGATTTTGATGTACAAAAAGTGTTCATCGAAAAAATCGATATGTTGAATGACTACTATAGTTCTCCTTCACTAGCTAACAAGACATGGACCAAATTTAGATGGTAGATATGATGGAATAATAAAAAATTACACCTAACACTGAATAGTTCAAATTGGAATTGTGGTTATAATATATTTTTATTATAATGTTCATATTTAATCTACTTTTGAACTCCGAAAGGCCAAAGCAATAATTTACATTTTAAGTGGGTGGAGTAACATGTAGAATATTATTGTGTGCATTCCATTGTCAATAATGAATAAATCTTTAACGTTGCACTTTATAATCACTATCCAGCTGCCATTATCTGATAGTATGGACCACATGAGGATGCACCAACAAATTTTAAATACTAAACAATTATTCTTCTATAAGCATAGCTCTCCGCACAAAATGAGCATCCCAACAAGTTTTTGATTTCAAATATTAGTGGGAAGCACTATTTTTGGAAGTAAATGTTTGTCTGAGAAATATTATTAATTGTGAATTTAATATTTCTAAATTAATTTCTGAGTGCGTATGTGGGAAGAGTAGTTCAGAGGAGGAAAGCTATGATAGAGGTATTATTAACTCTCTCAGAAAGGCATCCCAAATGATTTTCTAAGTTAGCTTTTTTGAGCTTTTGAAAGGGATATGAAAGCATCTCCTATTATATCCAGCGGTTAACTCTTTCACATACCATTCATTTACATCTAGAAATGATATTTTTCTCCAGTAGCCTCATGAATATTGTTGTGATCTGTTTCCTCATTCATTAATAGTAATCTTTGAAACACCAATGTCGAAATCTGAAAGTGTTGGGTAACTATTTAAATATAAAATTCTCTTTAGTTCTGCTCCCAGTGAATTTTTATTTTCCATTCGTTTAAAATTCTGCAAACATGTATCAATACGTTTGACCAATCTAATTTCTAATGAAGCTTATAAGAGACATGAACTAGAACTGGGTAGGTTTAGTATAAGTAATTTAATACTGTCTTGATACTCTTCTAATGTGAGCGGTAAAAGAATATGTTAAACGATTCAATGTCAAGAGCTAGAGAGAATAAACAAAGAAAGATAAAATAAGCAACAAAAGTTTACAGATCTGAAATCAAGTTTCTTACATAGATTTTTCATGAGAGTTTCAAGTACTTGTATGTAGCCAAATACAAAGTTTTATTTTTTTATAAAAATGTTTTTCAATTTAAAATATAAAAAGTAAAACTTAAAAAATATTAATTGGTCTTTGTTCTTTTAGCGAAGTTGAATGGTTATAAATAAATTTACAAGAGATAGAGTCTTGTTGAGTGCAAGACCCAAAAAACATCAAGGATAATGCCCCTCAATCCTTTAATCTCACTTGAACAAGTTTTAGCTTAAAGGCTTGTGCTCTCATTTCGGGGAGCTAAATTTTTTGTGTGTATCCATCAAAAAATTAAAATTAAAAAGAAATTAGGTACATAATTATTTTTACAGATTTCTTATTTTCTCAAACAAACTAAGTAGTTAATTATCTTTTGTACAAAGGGAATCCTAAATCTCTACAATACCATCCAAAGAAAAAGACTGTAAAAATTGATTTAGCCCATGTGATGGAGAGGCTGGCCATACCAATAAGACAATACCCTACAAGGAATAAGAGAAAAAGTAGAACATAAAAAAGCGAAGAATTAGATGAATTAAATATTGAAGAGGTGTCGTACAAAGTCGTATAAAGGTGTTGATGAAATTGGACAAAATATTATCAACCATGGTTGAGATTATTTATTCTGACATTCCCCCTTAATCATAACTACCACCAGATAGAAGACCTTAACAATATCTTAGATACTCAAAGCTTGATTTTCCTAGTGGCTTGGTGAATATGTTTGGATATTATTCTTCAAAACTTGTAGAATTATAAATAAGTCTCTCTTCTTTGTTTATTAATTATTTGATGAAATTTTATTAGGTGTTTATATGCTTACTCCTTTTGTGAAATATTAGATACTTAGATAGTGCAATTGTTGAGTTGTTTCCACAAATTATTTTTTTTACTTATTTTTAATTGTGCATCAAATTTGTTAGTGTTCTTCTCATCCAAATTGTCTAGTAGGCTACTCCTATTTTTATTTTATATAACCTTCTTCTACTGATGAAAGAGTGACTATGGGTTATTTCTTGGATATCAATTATACTGCACATATTTCTAAATTTAAAATACAAGTTTGTGTAATATTCTTATCATCAATTTTATTTTGTACAATCACCATCTATGTATCTTATGAGTTTTAACTTAGCCTAAATTGAATCCAAAATTCAATGAATTTTAGCTCAATTTGCATATCTAGAATTATTTTGTATTTCTTGCTAATGAGAGTCACTAGATACTCCATGAACCATGAAATAAGGCTCACAATATACATTATGGTAGGCTTGTGACTATTCGGTACATACAAACGAGTCTTTTTACAAATGTCTAATGAACATCCAATCCCTTATCGTACTTGTTTTTCTTCAAAATTATTACAATTGGTGTTGATGTATGCTTACAATTTTTATATTGGATATTTTTAAATATATCCATTTTATACGAGCCTGGAAAATAAAATATCTCATTTTAATATTGATTAATATTAATTCTAATAAAATACTTCATGATACCCAAGTATATAATCTCAAATTTAGTTTCCATGTCTCCTTTAAACAAATTAACTGAGAAATTTCCTATGAATATCACATCATCAACATAAACACATACAATTAGAACTTGACCTTGTTCATGCATCTTTGTGTACAATGTATGTTCACTATTTCTTCTATAAAATCCATTCTATAAGGGGTAATAATTAATTTTCACATACAACTCTCTATACGATTGCTTTAATCTATATGAAACTTTCATGATTTTGTAGACTTTATCTTTGTGGCCTTATATATCATATACTTGTGGCTTCTCCACATATAATTCTTCTAGAAACCATTAAAAATTTATATTTCATATCCATTTGGTATATAAACACTTGCTTTGAGCTTCTATTACTAGAGTAATTCATATTGTGTTCACATAGGATAGTAGAGAAAATATTTTATTTTAAGTAATTCCAATTTATCATAAAAAATATTTTCACCTACTACCATTTTATGCTTCTAAATATCTCCTTCTACATTAAACTTTTCCTTGTAGAGCCACTTTACTCCTATTAAATTGCATGGATGTTTAATTTATATAACATCAAACTCTTCATCTATTACATGGGCCAAATTTTTATCTATGATTACTTCTAGAAAATGAATTGGATTGACCATGTACAAAAATTAGTAAAAAAATTGAAGCAACTTTCCATTACTTTTAGATTATTTATTTATAAATATCCTTGAAATTTCTTATTTTATTTTTTATTTATAATTGACAATGTTGGACTTAACATATTTGTCTAAGTAGATCGTAGAGAACTTGGACTTGATTTTCCTTCATGAAAAATACTTATTATAAGAGGTGTCATATTAGCTATATTGTATGACATTTTTGATTGTTCATTTGATAGAGTTATTTTTTAAATGCACAACTATCTCTATTGGTAAAATGTGTCTTGGTGCAGGAGCACCCTCATTGTCAACATGCTCAAACTTTTGGTTTTGTCTTTTTTTGTGTTTTTTCATGTAAATAAGGTCATTTTCGATAGTTAATGATCATTTGGATTTATTTGTGAATGTTTGGGGTCATTTGGATAAAAGATGTAAATGTTGCACAATGTTGTCAAAAAGTTGTCAAGCAACTTTACAAAAAGTGTCAAAATGTCATTTTGGTTAAAAAATTCATTAAAGGGTTGGTTGTATGTGAGGAACTAATTGTAATGGCATAAATAGGCCTTGTAAACTCGACCCAAAAGATTTGTGAAGTTGGAATGAAGATTTGAATTATTTCTGAGGCCATTTTCTTATGTTTTTCCTTCAAATTTTCTTCCATTTCGCTTAGTACGAATTTGTACGGAATGTTATGGTTCTACAACCTATATGGATGTAAAGATGATTTCATTACATAATTTTTTTGTTTTTACTAGTCCTAAATAAAATATTGTTTGATTGGTCTAGCATGTCAATCTTCCTAACAACCCTATTCAGGAACTAGGGTTTCCAACAAATAAGAAAAACTGATATCTTTTCATTCCACCATCAAAAAGTGATAAAAATTAGTGAAAAGTTTTTTTTTTTACATTTTTGAAAAACCCATTAAATAAAAAAGATTCATTTATTCATTTGCATGAGTTATGGTAGTCTGCGTGCCTCATTTTGCTTGAAAATAGTTAAAAAACCTAGTTTTCTTGATGTTTGAACAAATTTATGCATAGTTTGTTTATGGTTGGACTTGGGATCAATAAAATGTATTTTGGAAGACATGTACAATCCAATATTTGCACGTTTTATGTTTTTCTCTTTTTTAAGTGCCCATTAGGGCACTATAGCAATATTCTCAAGATGACTTAGGTTGCATTTTGTCATTGTTGATGATGGATCATTGTTCAAGTTGTGTCAATTTGGTGTATTCAAGTCCTTTTCATTGCATAAAATTGGTATCAGAACCCAAAAATATGGGCAAGGAATTTTAGGGAGTTTGTTTATTGTCTTTTTACAAGTCGAAGGAAGAACCTAGATACCAAAAGACTAGGCTAGGGGAAAAGAAGTGGGCCTAAGGTGAGGTATCACAAAGAAAAGAAGAAGTATTGAGAAGAAGCAGGGTGAAAGAGACTTGCTTGAGAAAGAAGAATGGAAATATTGAGAAGATTAGTCTATGGAGACTTCAACAGTAAGAAGTTTCCAAGCAAGTAATAAGAGAGAAAAAGCGAGAAAAGGGAGATAAAGAAGAAGGATGAGAAGGTAAAACAAATTAATATTGGGAAAAAGATAACAAAGCTGAGACAAGCCTTGGAAAAAATGAAAGAAATTCAAGAAAAATTTCATGAAAGAATGGATCTTGAGATGCAACAGTGTCTTGAAAAGGAAAAACAAGAAAGTGATTGACATTTACCAATAAGAAAGAGGATAAAGTGGCCCACCAAGAAGATCATTTAGAGGAGAAGAAGGAAAAATATGACAACATCAAAAATGGATGAGATACAAGATATGTTGAAAGGAAGGGTGCTTAGAAGCATCTGAAGAGATAAGAAAATCTTGTGTTTTTTAAACTAAGCCTTTGTGTGGGTATGTTTTTATAGGTGCAATAGATGAAAATGAAGATGGAAAAGAGTCTAAAGAAGGAGGAGAAGTGCATACAGTGTATGGTGATGAAGATGCTGCAAAATCAACTGAGGTAATGGTTGTATTTTTTTATTTTATGGATGATGAATATGATGAAAAATGTTATTCCAATGATGAAGATGAAGACATAGATGGTGGTACTAAGAAATATGAATGAGAACTAGAATTTTGGAACCTAGAAGTTGATCCCAACAATGTTTTTATAAATATTGGTGTGTCTAGGCATCAAACACAAAGTAAACAAATTATTCTCCTTAAATTGTTTAAAAGACCTAGTACCCTGAAGGTTTGGCTGACCTTCATGGTAGTTTCTAACTTAAACAAGAGATAATGCAATTCATTAAGTTCCACACACACCCACAACAAGAATGATAAGTAAATTGATTTTAATTTTATGATAGGTTGTTGAATTGGTCATCACAATTGTAGTATAGTTACCCTACTTAAACTAGTACCATATCCTTGGAATAGAGACAACCCTAATACCCACGTGATTTGATAACATATTTAATACATGATAATATCCAAAGCCTTGAAAAAATTGCATTAAATTATTCCCATTTAACATCTCAACCATTCACTTCTTACTAGCATCCTCATACATGACTTATTACAAACCTACTATTATACTCAAGAATTTAAATCCATTCATTCAATTAATGAGTAAGAATAGAGTAGTACATCCATTGGAAACCAACAAAGACAACTAAGATAACCATTGATTATATTATTCATAGTTTGTAGAACCAATACATAGGAGATCAAAGTCTAGAGAATTTATGGGTATGTGGGGATCATGGTATGCCAAAAGTGGCAATATTTGTAGGGTATGTGGCTGGCGACTTTTTTTCACCCCAAAATTAATGAAATGAAAAGGGTTTTAAGAGGAGATTCTTAGCTTTCCACCAATATAAATTATGATTTAATTTGAATTTAATAAATAATAATTATTCATTTTCTATTAGAATTATGACTAAAGTCCTGATCGATAGGCTGATTGAAAAACATCTATAACTTTCAAAGCGGTATCATATTTTTTGAATCCAAAACATGAGTCACATTCTATGCTTTACATACTATAGGATTAAAAAAAAAAATTAAATTTCATGAATTTGACCAAGTTAAGGTGGTCAGACAGACGAGTTTTATATTTTCTAAAAGTTGTAATAAAAAATTCATAATTAATTATTTACTTGGAAAAAAATTACAAAAAATATACCATCACATCCGGACATGAGTCCTCTACTTATATATAAAATCTTACAAAAAAATATTATCATTTTATTATGGTTAGGGTGGTCGGACATACACCTACTTCTTATTTTCCACTGAAATTTAAGTACTCTTGCATTGAAATTTCAAATTTTCACAAATAGATTTTATTTATTTTTAAATAAACCTAGTATTTTAGAAACTACATTCAATTTTCTACAAATTCTATTATAACATATTTTTGAAATAATATAGATAACTTATTCAAATGTTTATGTCAAGTTGCCTAACATTGATTTTTCTGAATTTTTGCCACTTAAGGGCTGTTGGCACCATGATCCTAACATGCCCTTATACAACACTATTATATATATTATCACTATCATTATTAGAGAACCATGTACATATTGAAGACTGCAAAATAAAACAAAACCATTATTCTTTTTTTTTTTATGAACCCTTGAAAGAAAATCTGCCTACTAACCCCTGTGAACATCCCTCAAATCCTTTTATAAAACAAGGGAGAAACAAGCATCGGGATGAATTACACATTATATTTCAATTTCATTTCAAAACTAATTTCACTTGAATGTGAGTAATTCCCTAGATAGTTATCAGTAATCATTTGTAGGATAGGGGAAGCAAAAAGAAAAACAAACAAAAAAAATTATTTGGAGAAGACCCACTAGCTTTCCAAAAGGCAGCATTATCACAACATAAAAACCTGCACATCCACACCAAACCCAAAAAAGCCACTATAAACACAAAATGTACAAACTAATAGATCGGCCAAAAGGAATAGAGTCAACACAAAGGACCAAAAATGATGGGCCAGCTCATAAAGAAAATGAGGTGGTACCCTGCTTTGTTAATATAGAGTAAGTAAACTCGCTAGGTGTCCTTATTGAAATTGGAGAGGCTACCAACAACTCATCATCTGAGTCTTCCATATTAACCATGGCCATAAGATACTGGTAGTGCCCTGAATTAGTTTTAGTCTTGCTATCTAAGGGATCATCAAATACTTCAATGGAAGAATGATTCTTTCCCATATAAGCTTGGTGGTATTTACTCTTCCTCATTGTATCCCTTTTAGGCCTGTCATATTTCTTCCCTTTACCTTTAACCAACACCTCCAAAACAATTATGCTTCTTAGATGATAGGCACACTTAACAAAGTTCCACATAGATTTCTTACCAACTTTCATTCTCTTCCTCATAGTTACAAGAACTTCAGACATATCTTGTTTGTAATGCCCCGCCACACAACCCTAGGGAAAGTTGCAATTTACTACACAAATGAACTATATTTTTAATTTTTTATTTATAAGAACAATTAATATGCAAGTTCACTTAACTATTGCCAACCAATCCCCTAGGGTTACGAGACTGTGTTACTTAAACCGAACACGGAACATGAATAAAACCATACCATGTAATTACTTAACAAATAACGTTCACATACATTCCATTCATAATAATTTACATCAAGAATATGAGATACCACTTGATTCCAATAATAAAAGTTACAACATGATTACAACACTCATTCCTCGAATGACATAAATCCAATAAGCAAGATTACACATTATAAGTTCCACCTCGATGACAAATGAGGGGTAATAAAATACAATAAGTACTGAGGGAATAAGGTATGAGAAGAAATTGAATCCCACAAGCTCTCCAACTAGAAATCACGACCAAACGAACAAGAAGTAGAACCAACGGATTAAGAAGCACGTGCCACCCGACCACATGGAACCCAAAGGTCCCACTCCCTCCGTGCTAGGAGACAGTAACAAGGAATTCCCACACAAGGCCATCTACCACTAGACATAGGCTACACAAAAATGATACGAAGTAAATACAAGTACACATCTCAATGAAATGAATGGTCATACACACAATTCTAGGTACGACTCCCACAACACTAACATAGGTTACATTGCTTCTAGACATAGAATAGATCAAGAGTGTCACAAATACCAAGTACAAATTGTTGACTTAGGAAGAGTGTCATCACATAGCTCGTCAAGGGATATCCTCTAGGAATCTTCCTAGGCTCTAGCCCCAACACCATGGGTTATCCTTGTGGCCTCTACTAAAATCTCGACACCCATGCTCACTCATGCAGAATCAAATACCTCTCGTGAAGATGAGATAGATGATCTTGCCATTCCAGGCCTTCTCGTCTCATCCCAAGTGTAAAACAAGCCCTTGGGTCCATGAGCGAGGCATAATTAATCTTGTTTAATGTTTGATGCAACTTAAGCTTCTAAAAGTTTATTTAGTTATCACTGAATTAACCAACTTGCAAAGGATTGTCCCTGACACCACTTTGTGTGTCGGCCCCCATTGCAAGCCACTCTTCTAAGACAACACACACGGTGAAAACCACAATAGGTAACTAGATAGTATGACCTCACCAATCCAAGGAGGTAACAAATCAAGAAACTCACTCCAAACACTGGAGGCAACAAGGTCAAGACCCTCTCCAAACACTAGAGGCAACAAGGTCAAAATTCTCTCCAAACACTGGAGGCAAACATAATACAAACTACACTCCTTCCAAAGAAGGTACAAACCACATAACCCTCTCCTATTCCCAAGGAGGTACAAATCATCCCCGTTTGTGAGAACCGGGTGAAACAACATGGTGTCACTATGCACATTTTCCCATGATACATCAAAAGTTGACTCACGTACTTCAACCCATACCAATAAATGAACTCCTATCTAGAATACTTCAAACATTTACTCTATTCTCCCAACATCGAGAAAGAACAATTTCACACTAAAAGCATTTCAAGTAGTTAAATGAACTAATGTTCGGATTTCCTAAATCCAGTCAATCACAGTTTCCATTTCTTGCAAATAACCAATCAAATACACTAATTTCATTTCATTACATAGAAATACTTCAAAACCAATCATTTTACTCTAAGGTTCACAATTAAATTCATATTCAAAGCCTCTTAGTGATTAAAGTCATTTGACTAAAATAAATCATTCATTAACTTCTAAATTCCATAATTATAACATAATCACAACACTTAAATCAATGAAGTCATCTGATTAAAGTTTAAACCAATCATTATCTCTAAGTTCTGCAATTGTATTTTATAATTAAAACATTTTAATAAATAAACATTTAGATTAAATAATTCAGTCTTTATTTCATCTTAGCATCAAATAAATCAACTAAGTCTTATCTCTACTTGAATACAATTATATTCCAAAACAAATATACTTAATAGTAAATCAAAGTACGTTGACAACTTAAGGAGTTAAAAACCAATAATTATATTTCGTTTTCCCAATTACTTATATTAATGAAAATCAACTTTTAAAGTAAAAGCATTTGATTATTCAAAATCCACTTTTAAATTAATCATTCGTCTATTAAAATTCATTGCTGTAAATAAATTCTTGCATATAAAATCCACTTTTGGTTCTATTTCAAAACAAAATCATCTTAAGATAATCTATATTTTAAATCTATCTATTTAATTTCATTGTCATGATTATCCGTAATAATCAAAACCAAATTATAAATAAATCAAAAATTTGACAAATAAAGTCATCTGATTTAAATAAAACATTCGTTATCTCTAAGTTTCACTATTATATTCAAAATCAAGATATTTTAATAAATAATATTTAAATTAAATCACTTAATTCATATTGCAACATAGGATATTCAATCAACTAAAATCAATATTTCAAATAAAACATTAGATTTCCTAAACTCCACTCTTGCCTCTAATAGCACGACGATAATCATCTTAATACATTTGATTATGATATCACTTAATGCGTCTATTAAAGTAAAGCACCAGTGCAATATCAATACAATTAAATATCAAAGTATATTAACATGCTTATTTACAAATAGATATATCTAATAATTTAAAACCCCATTAATTAAAATATGTCTAATAATTTATATATTTCAATTAATCATATTTAATTCCTTATTATTTTACATATACAAATTATGTCTTTAATATATGTTTAAATAATTACTTAAAATCAATTCTTTTAAAATTTACGACTATTTATTTAAAATATCATTTTCCTTCAATTATAATAATCACATAATCTTTTTTTTTTTTAATTTCTATTTTACCACTTAATGTGAGGAAGAGAAAACATTAAATATATATACATTAAATATATATATATATATATATATATACTTTATATATAATTTAAAATTAATATATATATATATAATATATATATTATAATAAATATATATTACATATATATCTAAAATCAATATATATAATATATATATTATAATAAATAT
Source organism: Sequoia sempervirens (assembly GCA_007258455.2). NCBI lineage: Eukaryota > Viridiplantae > Streptophyta > Pinopsida > Cupressales > Cupressaceae > Sequoia > Sequoia sempervirens. Next base: position 677,216,185 of record VDFB02000003.1, read on the forward strand.
ATATTATAATATAAAAAATTAAATTAAAACTAAAGTTTTTAATAAAGCAAATTTATATTAAAATGAATAAAGGCCAAAGGCCTTTGGTCGTCTACAGCCTGATAGGGAGACTGGCATGTGGTGGTGGTGGGGATGCTTGCCCTTCAAAGCCCATGGATGAAAGGAGCTGTAAGGCAGCCCACATTTTTTTTTTTTTTTTTCAATTTAAACAATTTTGTTTAAAAAATGAAAACGAAAATCAAAACCCCCAAACGAATTTCTCACAGCAAGATTTTTGCAAAGAAAAACTGCCAGCTTGCATGAATTTTATTTGTAAAATATAAGTGGATAAATATATATGAATATATCATTTCACAGCCCAAATTGGGCAAATTTTCTTGAGGAGAAGATTGAGAACAAGAAATTTAAAGCACAATAACATGATGAATTTTTTGGGTTTTCCCCAAATGACAAATAAATTAAATCTCTTCATTTGAATCCCTTAGAAGATCTATTGCTAGTTTTGAAAAGAATTTTCATGGGTTTTAATTGAATCCAAACAATATTTCAAAGATTTTCACACAACCAAACAAAGATTTCCAAACAACCAAAACAAGGATTTAAACTATTTTCAAAATGAAACAAAGCAAGAACAAGAGGAACCTGATTTTTCTCCAAAAAACTTGTAGCCTTCAACAATGCTGTTTTCCAACTCCTCCTTGGATCCAGCTCAAGCAAGAATCTCCATCCTCTTCATAAATCCAAGCAAACACCATAGCCAAGAAAATTTTCCCCAAATTCAAAGATTGGAACATAGATGAAATTCCATTATCCAAAAATAGGGTTTTTTCCCAAATTGGTCAAAAACTCTAAAAATCCCACTCACCAAATATATTTTAAAAAAATGTGGGGAATATTTCTAATTTTTAATTCTAAAACCAATTTCTAATTTTTTTAATTCAAGCTTCATGCATTTTCCAAATTCATTAAAACAAAATCATTTCAGAGTTGCAAATAAATGATTTTCTCAACAATTTTTCAAAAGTGGAATTAAAACACATTAACATTTATTTATTTATTTTAATTTAACTCTAACTATTTAACCAAGGTTTTTACTTTTATTTTAATCAAATCTTAAATATCCAATATAACTTCCATTTTCAATTTCAATTTGAAACTAATATATAATAACACCAAAACAACTACTTTAATTAAAATCACCATTAATCTAATTAATCATTAAACTCAATTTAATTTTATTAATTAATCAAATCAATCAATAACCCAATAATTATTTTATTAATTAAATCAAATAAATCAATAAAATAAATCGTATTTCAACATTGCAACTAAATATATTTAGTCACAAATTAAACTACACCTAGCATTTAATAAACTTTAAACTTTGAAATTAAATAAATACTCAAGGGGAGATTGGCCAAATTAAAACAACTAACCCCAACTACAACCCGACAACACACTATGACTAGGCTGACGACTTAGCACGGAAAACCTAGCTACTATCTCCCAATCGATTACCGTTGGTAAATGGACACACTTAAACCTATGAAACTAGGTGGAGTCGATGTCATGTAACTGTCAACCTGCAACAAAGAGCATGTTGATTGTGCAATATATATATGATATGATCAAACACACCGTGAAGAGGGAATCTCGGAATTGTAGGGCACTCGCAAGTGACTGATACAACCCCGTCCCCTTCACCAATACAGTATCACTAACTGACCCATCTAACATCAAAGATATGATCAATAGCATAAAACATCATTTAATCAAATATCTTCTAAGTTACTCCAAAACATGTCATAAAGATGGCATCAGAATAAAATCACATCAAAATATAGCTTCACATCGTTTAATTATTGCAATCAGAAGTAACCAAGTTCCAAATTCAATGCATATTCAGACACAGTCATCACATTTCAATATAACATACGCATCACTAATCAATTCATGATCAAATGATCACCAAGTTCCATAGTCACATCATAAGCATAATCAGACATACAAAGAACATTGTCGATCCAAATATCCAAAACAGAGGGGTATTACATCATTCATTCTTGGGAATGTCACTTTGAGAATCAAGGGGATTAAGTCTCCTATACCTTCAAACTAGGCTGACAGACACACTTAATTTTTCCATTGGGTAGAATAACTTCACCAATTTCACAAAAGAAAAAGACACCTCCAACAACTTATGAATCCTACCAACCCAGGGAAAATCTTATCACAACACCTCTGCAACCTTTTTACCAAAGAAAGTCTTCACCAACCTCCTTACGAACTTAAGCTCAATTTTTAGCAATTTGTGAGGAAAGTATGGCTATCGGTCCCCATTATATTGAGAAACGCAAGTGTGCCAACCATTAATATTCAAAGAAAGCTTGTGTGAGAGAGTTGGCAATTAGCTACTTTAAATTTTGATCCTCATCCATTGATCACACATTGAGGAAAATCAATAGATAATCAATCAGAATGATTAATTATGACAAAGATATAATTTCATGTGCTTGATGCCTTTTCCTAATTAGGAAAACCCAAGTGGATAGACACCCACTTTGTCTACATATTCACATACTTAGCATTTAATAAAAACTCTCATGTCATCTTTACTTTCCCTCCCATGGGAATTAATTTACTTACAATTCATCACAATAAGATAGTAGTGAGTGATCTTGATTTAATCTTAGAATATTGGCTCGTACTCTGCCTTACTTCAATTTCACCTTCCCACATGTAGTAGCATCTAGCAGAATTGATGACCACAATCAAAAGGAATTTCCCAAATCTCAAACACATGCCAAAAGAAACCAGTTTTAATATGGCATCTATTTCAATCTTAGTGCCATTTCGACTAAATTTTAGCAGCACTTTATCTTCACTAATGTACACCAAAGCCCTTAGAATATTCCACATCATAGTTGACTGCTTACCCACTCAGAAATGAGAGATACAAGTTCGCCCCTCATGAGATAGTGGGGAATGGTCAGGATTGACCCATGTCACCTACCATCAATCATTGATCTCTTTTCTTATAAAGCATTCATTGTCTCCAAACCCAGATAGGCCGCTTCAAAAGGAAACATGTGTCAATCAATCCGCTAACCAGTGTGCTTTCTTTAATATGAAATAAAATCAGATGGGGTGACAAGGAGTGGCTAAGATGAAGCCACATCACTTGTTGTCCACCATCGATGTAATTTTAATACCATTCATATATTAGTCCAAGGTGCTTGGGCCTGCCAAGGAAGAAGACACGTGGCCACGACCACTATCCCATGTGATTATTTTATTTAGGCATGAAACAAGACAAGGTGGTGGGGAACGATCTAGATAAAGACACATTGCATGGTACATGTCGTTGATTCTCTTCAAAGCTCCACTTGCAAATCCTTTAGAAATACTAGGCACACTATTGGACATGACATGTGGCTTATGCCTGCTAGCTTGTGTGAATAAAATAATGGTAAATGAAATAGGATGGACATGTGGGGAATAGCGGTGATTTTCTAGAGATAATTGAATGGTCCTTTCATAACCAAATTCTGCACATGCTACAAACATTAAGTTTTTAAGAGAGGTCCACTCACTAGGTAGACGATGGTCAAGGATGTGAAAATATGGATAAAGACCCTAGGAGAACATTAAAACCTAATTATAGACTTTGGAAAAATTTCACAAAGGATTACATTTTAAAACAACCATGAGCATCAACCGATATCATTAGGATTTAGGGGTTGGTAAAAGAATGAACCTGATGGCATGAATCAAAAATTAGACAATTAGGAAACAGCATCATAAGGTCAACAACAAAATAGAATGCCAATCAGGATTTTTCAGAATCAAAGGTTAATTTGGAAGTTTTCTTGGCAACACAAACTTAAGCTTAAAATGAGGGTCTAAGCCAAATATTTCAAGATTTTAAAATGGAACCAAAGCAAATTTTGAGGGGTTCCATCAGTGGCTCTTGTTGGGGACACATGCCTCACACTAGCATGGTGAGTTTTAAGAATATCAGGGAATTAGACTGGGTGTCAGAATCATTGGGCAACAAAGTCTCTTTATTTCAATTTTTAACTTCACTTGGTCGCCTCAAACCACCAAATGAAAAAAGTGAAGTCAATATTTTCCTCTATCAAACACTAATCTATTGAAGGAATTGATTTCCCTCAACACACACTTACCTCTTCCATACCACTACAATAAGTATAGCCTTCTTCTTGTAGGCATAAGTATGTGATTACCAGTAAAAACTACCTGATTACAAACATTTCCACTAACATCTCTCATAATTTTTTTGAGCATACCGTTGCTAATGTAATCTTTGTCATTTTTCATTATATAACTAGGCATAAAATAAAAAAAGCATCATTACATGACACGGATGTGCTATATTCCTCATATAAAACATATTCAAATTCAAAATAATATTCCTTGCTCTTCATCTTATTTTCATGCTCCATCAAAATGCCTCCCAACTGAACTGGAAACTGAAAATATTCATATTCTTCCAAGTAGTTGGCATCAAGATACTCATCCTTAGTTACAACATCTATATTAAATGTAAAACATTCATAGGAAATTCCCTCAAGGATCTCATCAATGTGTTTCTTTATTTGCTTAAGGCCATGTTCTGACCCTATTTGAGATGCATCATTAGAGTTCTTAGCAAAGAGTAGATTATCTCTGCACTAGTAAGGATCATCATTTCTATCAACCAATGAAAATGGAAGCTCATCAAATAAGGGGTTTTCCATTATATTCATTGGTGTCATAAAAGCCTCAGCCTCCTCAACATGAAGGTCTAAATATTTCATAGCATCATTGTTTTCAAACTCATTAAAATCACTAGAAGAGCATACAGATAGATTTTCAACTTCATTCACATCCTCAATAGTTAACATCTTTGAGTCACATTTTGAAAACTCTTCATAGGAATAAATTTGTTCCTTCTCAAGCAAGCGTGTGTTCCCATCATTATCAACATATTTCTCATTTGCAACAAAAGATTCCATCTCCACTTCATGAGGATAATCATGAATAATAGAGGAATGACCATATTCAATGTCATCATTATTATTACAACAAGAGGACTCGTCAATATTGCAACTATGCTCATAATCTTTAGACTAAATGCTTAGTCTTATGTCTTCCATAGGACTATAGGTGCTATAATCATCAAAAGAATGAAAACCTAGGAGGATACCAAACCTGTATTTAGGTTCTTTATCTTTAGATTGGTCATTTTTACACACTACTTCTTCATCACCAATCACTTGGGTTGAGTCACCATTTGAATACTTGGGCCCATTTCTATTCCCGGACTAGTAGACTTGCAACAAGGGATAATTTTGCATACCTACTTTTGTTCTCTAGAGCATGCATTTGAAATATGACAACTATTGTCATTATCTACATAACCAATGAATGTACCACTCATTTTACTTGCTTCAATGAGGTGTACATTTTCAACCTTTCCTCTACTTTCTTCTCCTTCATGTGATATCTCACTACTTGACTCATATGGAGTAGAAAAATCATTATCAATACAAACTGAAAACATAATAGCCTTTTGATGATCATCTCTAATATTTTCAAAAATAGAAAAGTATTCACACTCTTGCTCAAGCCTATCAGGCTTCAACTCCTTTAGTAGAGCACTCAAACCTCATTCATAAGATTCATAAAATAAATCAATGCACAATGAAATTTTGGGTCTGTGACACTCAGAAATTGTAGACATAGTATCCATAAATCTTGCATAGATATCATTTAATGATTCTCTTCCATGTCTCCTCACACAAAAGAGAGCTTGAATAGAGACCATAGGATCACAAATGCATGTAGCTTCTTAACAATTTGTTTGGGGATATATGTGATCAACATTATGGAATGATGTGCAAGCTAAAACAATAGGGGTGCAAGTGCTTTGGCATTCATTTTAAACTTTTGACTTACAACTTTCATCGACATTTGGTGCCTCAGGGCAGAAAACACTTGTAGACAAATAACCCTTATGCATTCTATATTTTTGGTTGGTTTCAATGTTCATGGATATATCATAGGACTAATGAAAGGTTTTAGGATCCTTATCTCTCATCAGATAGCTCATCTCATTATCAAAAGCTTCCAAATGAACAACCAAACACACTACATCACTTAGTCTCAAAATGTCTGAAATATCCCTCAATGTTTTAGCAAATCTTGATTTAAATGTTGGAACTAGTTTGTCCTCTTCCTTCTCAATGCTCATAAACTTATTTTGCACAAAACTAGCATTGATTTTTTCACCAAATTGCTTCATGAACATTGCTTTGAACTCTACCAAAGAATAAATAAAGCATGCTGGTAAATAAGAAAACTAGTCTCTTGCATCTCCCTTTAGAGACTGAACAAATAGCCTCGTGATCACATCCTTGTGGTCAACTTCATAATCATCCATCAGATTATTGAATTCTTGCAAATGCTTATTAGTTGATTTAGACTTATCACCATTGAATTTTGGTAAGTGTTCCTGAACTTTACTAGGAATAAAATTTGGAAATTCTAAGATACCATTGAAGTTTATGGCTCTATTTCTTTCAATGCTGAAATTTCTACTATTACATGAAAGGGGCTAATCACAAACCATGGTTGAACTATGAACCATACAAGGTTGCATATATTGATGCACTTTTATATGAATTTCCAAAAAAAAAAAGAGTAATGCAACTATTATGCACATAGTTCCTAGCTTCCTTTTGCAACATATGACCTTAAACCCTTTACAAAGTACACCATCTAGTTTCAACTATGTTTAAGGTTTATTCACCACAAGTAGCTCTAAGCAAAACAACCATACTTATACATAATCCTAAATGAAAATTTTATCACAAAAGTATGCAGATTCATTACATTGCTATCCTTTCACTTCCTTGGTACTATTTCACTGAATAGGGAACCATTTATCATCCTAAGGATTCAAGAATTCTCATATACTATTTTTAAACATAATAATACTTTTTAAAAAATTTATGACTATACCTAGAAACTTGTAGCAGCTGCTAACCTATTTTCTTGAATAAAATATTTGTACATCTAGAACTCTCTTCACATCTTCAACAAATTCTTTAGAAAGAGTTTCCACCTCTCTTCATACAGGTTTGACCTTCAAGTAGTATGAAACTCTTTCAAAGATGATTTTCCTTCTGGGTCTTCTCCAACAATAGAGTCGCACATAAATTTTTTGAAATTGCTGCAACAAAATCACTTCTAGGTCTGAAAACTACTCAATATCTTAACCAGATGTTTGGATTCAACAAATTCTTGACTTTGTGATATAATATCCTACAACTAGAGATTCAAATTTTTCTCCAACGGAGTCAGCAATCTATTGGTGACTCAGATGGGTAGATAAGACTCTAGAATTATTAATCTCTAGTTACAAATTGTTTTGAAACTTCAATGAATACTAAGGCTAGATGATATTCTATTAGATATTTCTCCAAATATTCCCTAGTAGAGTGGCTAATCTATTGGTTCTTTTTTTCCAAAAAAACCTTAAAATCCTCTAAAGGGTAGCCAACCCTTATGCTAAATAATCTTCAAGGTCAATGGCCAACAAACAGGAGCTTGCTATGTAACCTTTTCTCCCTTGTAGTTTGGGCTCTATGAGACCCATGAGGGTGATCCCAACAATATGTTTATAAATACTAGTGTGTCTACACATCAAACAAAAAGTAAATAAATGGTTCTCCTTATAATTTTTAAAAGACTCAGTACCCTAAAGGTTCGGTTGACCTTCATGGAAGTGTCTAACTTGAATAAGAGAAAATGTAATTAATTAAGTTCCACACACACCCACAACAAGATTGATAAGTAAATTGATTTTAATTTTGCAATCAATTGTTGAATTGGTCATCATAATTATAGTCTGGTTACCCTACTTAAACTAGTGTCATATCCTTGGAATGGAGTCAAGACTAATACACAAATGATTTGATAACAATTTTCATATATAACAATATCCAAAGCCTTGAAAACATTGCATTACGGTATTCCCACTTAACATCTCAACCATTCACTTCTTATTAGCATCCTCATACATGAATTATTACAAACCTACAATTATACTCAAGCATTTACATCCATTCATTGAATTAATGAGCAAGAATAGAGCAGTACATCCATTGGAAACCAACATAGAGGAATAAGATAACCATTGACTATATTATTCATAGTTTGTAGAACCAATACATAGGAGAGAAAAATATATAAACTTTATACTACTTTGTGATACATATTATCACTATCATTATCAGGAAAACCATGCACATATTGAAAAACTTCATCCCTATAACATACTACCAAAATGTTTAGTCTTCTTATCTATTTTCTATAACTAATTTAAAGAAAAATTGCCTACTGATCCCCATGCAATCAACCTTGAGATCCTTTTTATAGAATAAGAGAGCAACAAGCATCAGGATGAATTACACATTATATTTCACTTTCATATCAAAAACTAATTTTACCTGAATGTGAGAAATTCCATAGATAGTTATAAGCAATCATTTGGGAGACAAGGGAAGCAAAAAGAAAATTTCCAAAAACCATTATTTAGAGAAGACCCACCAGCCTTCCAAAAGGTGTCATTGTCATAGCATCAAAAATTGCATGTCCACACCAAACCCAAAAAATTCACCATCAACACAAAAGGCACAAACTAACATACCAACCAAAAGGAATTGAGTCAGCACAAAGGACCAAAAACAAAGCACCAACTCAAAAAGAAAATGAGGTACTTCCCTATTTTATCAGTAGTAGAGTAAGTATGCCTACTTGGTTTCCTTATTGAGATTGGGGAGGCTAGCACCATCTCATCATCTAAGTCTCCCATATCAGCCATGGCCATAAGGTACTGGCGATATGCTAAATCAGTTTCAATCTCACTATCTGAGGGATCATCTAAGACTAGAATGGGAGAATGATGCATGCCCAAATAAGATCGGTGGTATTTATTCTTCCTTTCTACCTCCCTTTTTAGGCCTATCAGATTTCTTCCATTTACTATTAACCAACTCCTCCAAAAAAATTATGTTTCTCAGATGATAGGCATGCTTGACAATGTTCCAAGTAGATTTCTCACCAAAAAAAAAATTCTTCCTTAAGGTTACAAGGACTTCAGGAAAATATTGTTCATTCTTGGGAATGTCACTTTGAGAGTCAAAGGGATTGAGTCTTTTGGACCTTCAGACTTGGCTGACAGACACACTTAATTTATCCATTGGGTAGAATAACTTCACCAATTTCACATAAGAAAAAGACACCTCCAACAATGTATGAATCCTACCAACCCAGGGAAAAGCTTATCACAATACCTCTACAACATTTTTACCAAATAAAATCTTCGAAAAACCTCCTTACGGACTTAAGTTCATTTTTTAGCAATCTATGAGGAAAATATGGCTATCAGTCCTCATTTTATTGATCAATGCAAGCATGACAACCATTAATAATCAAAGAAATTTTGTATGAGAGAGTTGATAATCAACTACTTTTATTTTTGAACCTCAACCATCAATCACACATTGAGACAAATCAACAAATAGTCAATCAAAATGATTAATTATGACAAAGATAATTGCATGTGCTTGATGCCTTTTCCTAATCAGGAAAACCCAAGTGGATAGACACCCACTATGTCTACATACTTAATCACATACATAACATTTAATAAAACCTATCATGTCATATTTACCTACCTATGGGAATTAATTTACTTTCCATTCATCACAATAAGATTGTAGGTAGTGATCTTGATTTAATCTTAGAATATTGAACCATACTCTTCCTTACTTCAATTTCAGCTTCCCACATGTACTAGCATCTGACAAAACTAGTGACCACAATCAAAATGAATTTCTCAAATCTGAAACACGTCCCAAAAGAAACCAGTTTGAATATGGCATCTATTTTAATCTTAGTTTCATTTCATCCAAATTTTAGCAATACTTTATCTCCAGTAAAGTCCATCATAACCCTTAAAATATTCAATGTGGTAATTGCCTGCTCGCTTGCTATGAAAGAAGAGATACAAGTGTGCCTTCATAGGATGGCAAGCAGTGGTCAAGATTGACACACGTCAACTGCCACCAACCATTGATCTCTTTTCTTATAAATCATTTGACATCTCCAAAGCTAGGTGGGCCCCTTCAAAAGGGAACAGGTGTCAATCCACCCACTAGACCATGTACTTTCTTTAATATAAAATAAAATAAAATAGGGTGGTGGGGACTGGCTAAGATGAAGCCACATCACCTATTTTCCACTATCAATGGTAATTTAATACCATTCATATATTATTCCAAGGTGCTTGGACCCACCAATGAAGAAGACATGTGGCCCGTACCTGCTAGCCTATGTGATTATTTTATTTAGGCATAAAACAATATGGGGAGGTGGGGAACATTCTAGATAAAGATACGTTGCATGGTACTTGTTGAATCTCTTCAAAGATCCACTTGTTTCTCCTTTAGAAATATCGGGCCCACTCTTGGACATGACACATGGCTTACGCACGCTAGCTCGTGTGAATACAATAATAGGAAATGAAATAGGACAGGTGTGTGAGGAATGACAGTGATTTTTTTGCGATGATCAAATGGTCATTTCATAACCAAAATCGACACATGTCGCAAATGTTAGTTTTTAAAAGAGGGTCACTCACTAGGTTGACAATGGTTGGGACATGAATATATGGATAAAGACCCTAGGAAAAAATTAAAACCCAACCATAGACATAAGATAATTTTAACAAAGGATTACATTTTAAAATGACCAGGAGCATTGACCATTATCATTAGGATTTAGGGGCTGGTAAACAAACAAACTTGATGGCATGAGTCACAACTTAGACAACTAGGAAATTTCACTGGAAGGTTGACACAAAAACATAAAGCCAATAAGGATTTTTAGACTCGAAGGTTACTTTGGAAGGGTTTTTGGCAACACAAAGCCCAAAACATTGACGAGGAACATAACCCTAAGCCTGAAACAACGGTCTAAGGCAAATATTTCATGATTTTAAAATGGAACCAAAGAAAATTTTGACATATTCTAGCAAATCCAAAAATATATAAATAGGAATAAAGTGCAAGAGTAGCATTAGTGGGAGAGATAATTCCCATTTACTTTACCCTACATATTAGTAGGATTAGAAAAGTCATGAATAATATCCTTGCCAATAAGGAAATCCTCCTATTTTCATGAATACATTATTGACCATTAATAAGGAAAATATTTAGCTCCAAGTGAGGGAACATGTTGGAGTACGATACCATTGAGAGGGGGCTGAATCAGTGGTACGATAAATTAAAACCTTGAATTAACCTTTCAACAAGTTGGTCTTATAATATGTGAGATATGAACAGTTTAACTATTAAGTGCAATATCATGTATGTAGAGTAGCCAAACTTGTTTCAACATCAAGAGCTTCAATTTCATTTAAACAAATTTGTATCAATTTATGTTCATGATATTTCAACTATATAATCATTCATTGATTGAATGCAACATAAGAAAAATTAAATATGAAATACCTGAGCAAGCAAAGAGACAATCAAAATAGGCAAACACACCATAACACAATTTTTTTTATGAGTGGAAAACCCTCTAGGGATAAAAAACCACTCATAAAATTGTATCATTGGCTTGGCCTCATTGGCTACAAAATGCTGCACTGGAAAGAAAAGCCTCATAGGCTACAAAATCTTTGTCTCACTGACATTTTAACTTGCTTCAACAAATAAGATAGAAAAAAAATATACAAAGGATCACTTTGTTACACTAAAAATCATATTGGCTTATAGCCTTAATGAATTCTATGTCCTCCAAACTTCATTATATAAAAATTCTAGAACACATACAAAACATTAACTCTATTTCACTGTCTTTTTCATTTTATCTCTTGAGCACATAAAAAGAACTTCTTAATAGAACATTTACAAAATATATCTTATCAGACTTTTGTAGTAGGGTTTCAACAGAAACCTCCTTTTTAAAAGGATATTCAAAAGTAAAACAAATTGACTCCTATTTTTTAAATCTCTTCCCACAGTCTATCTAAAAAGCAAGCCAAGCTTTTCCATATTACTTATAGAGAAATCATTAGCTTGATGAAGTGCACAACCACCATCCCTAGGTCAGTTTTTAAAACCAAAATTAAAAGTAACTATATAAATAAAATTTTAACTTCTTCAATAATTGTTATGTCTTCACCATACCTACATATGTGGAAGAGAAAAATACCCACATCATTAGTTCTCTAACAAATGTAACAAATCCTTGTATATTATCAAGAGCCCGTAAACCAAAATCTATTTTCTTTTGTTGTATAATAAAACACTAATCATATAACTAATTATGCAAATTAGAAAAAAAAAACAATGACCAAGAATTATATCACCTGAAAAATAGTTTGCACACACACAAAAATCTATGTCATTCCCTTAAACTATGGTGACACATAACTACTTTAGCTTCAAGCTTTAGTCTCCCATCGTTCAAGCTCAAATAAAGCTTTTTCAAATTGAGAACCTCATGATTATGCTCAGAAATAAAAAATTCCCTTTATCATTTGAACCCTAAGTTCACAACCTCAATAACTAAACTGTAAGCTTTCCAAAATAAAACATAAATATGCTTTATGCCCAATATACATATGTTACCGAAAGTTCCTATTTTCCCTAAAGGGGCTGGTAACTCCTTTGTTCACAATGCCATTGTTTCCTTGTTACAAAGTGTCGATACCTACTATTTAAGTTAATCAATTGAAATAGACCTAAATTTAATATATGATTTAATCCATTGAAACCAAAACCCTTACCTTGAAGTGATCTTGACCATCACATGTGATCAATACTCATTAGGAGTATAGTGTCAACAAATGCCAAAAACAAAGATGTCAACCATGTAGAAACAAAGCACTTGTCAAATTCCATATGTAGACACCAAAATCTATTGTAAGCCCACAACTTCAATATTCTTTATAATTCGTATTTCCATGGTCATGATTAAATAATTTCAATTATTTAATTATCTTCTAAATTTCTTCATTTCTTTATTAATTAAATAAATCTAATTATTTAATTAATTTACCTTAATCTTAATTCATCTATTAATTAAATAATCCTAATTATTTAATTAATTCTCATTTTCTTCATCTATTAATTAAATAATTATTTAATTAATTCTCATTTTCTTTATCTATTAATTAAATAAAAACTTTTTATTTAATTATGTTACTAATTAACCTTATCTTTATTGCATTCCATCACTTAAATAAATCCTATTTATTTAATTATTTTTCAAATATCAAATCTTGAATTAAATGAATTATTTAATTCATAAAATCTATTTTAATGCATTCCTTTATATTTAGATAATTGTATAAGTAATCTAAGTATTCACTCTGACCCGACTCGAGACCTATTTAAATTAGTTAGTTAACTCTAGATTTAGTGTCTAAGTGGATTTCATGACTAATCTCTCTATCATGACTAGTCAATCCTCCAGTTCTAACTCAATTACGTGTACATGAATATTACTTAAATATTCCATTTTAATTAATTAAATCTTGTGTGTGCATTTGAACAAAGAGTTGCTTTAATCCATCTTTATCTTTGTCATGCAAAGACTATTCTTTTGTTTTCAAATACCAAACTCGAAGATTACATCATTTATTTAATCTTTATTTCTTTTTTTGGTTTTATCGCTCATGTCACTACTAATAGTCATCATAATGCATGTCCAATCCTTTGATTTCAACCGTCCATTGATCTTTCAATCCTGGCATGTCATTCAAATGATCAATTTTCTATAAATTGATCTATCTTTCATCATTTCAACCTCTCCTGAAATCTTGTGACTTTTGGAGAAATTATCTTAAATCTTTGATGTTTCGTTATTATCACAATCCTTAGGCTATTCTTGCACAATCAATTGAAAATATGAGGGAAATTACACTACAAAAAATGAAATGGAGAAGGACAACAGAGGTTATCCATGGAGTTGCATCAATCTTTGGTGAGACTATTTTATGTTTTAGCTTATTTCCTTTGTTCTTTGTTTTTTGACTTTTTAATTGAATTAGAGCATGATTGCATTGAGTTGTTTGTTTTTAACCTTTGGTATTTTCATAGATTTTTCATTTGGTGAATCCAATGTGACAACACCATCTTCAGGTAACCGTAGAATTTTATTCGATTTTGGCAGGTTTTGTACGAAATGACACATCTATTTGATGAAATGGCACAACTGACATTCAGAGATGCATATTCTTAACGAAATGATGCAATTGACATACTGGACTACATTAGATATAAAAAATGACACATCTAACAAATACCTATGCAACTTTAATTTTTTGAGCCGCAACTGACTGGTAAAAATCCTACAACGCATCTGACTGGTAAATTTTTAGGTTTAGATTTTCAATTGACAGCGTTCTTTCATGTTTTTATTTTCATTAATCTTCTATTGTCAATGTGTTTCTTAAGGAGTTAATGAAGTTTTTGCAGATTGATAGTTGAATACCAATATCAAAACTACTAATGAATCTTTTTGTAGAACGCATCTCAAAGACCCTAGTTAAATTTTTGAAACAGATTGTTTGATAGCTTAGCTAATTTTTCTTGGGTTTAAAATTTACAAAAGAAAGATTAATTGGTAGCATAGCAAATTTTTCATTTTGTTTAAAATTAGTAAGTGTCTATTGTGTTTGGTGCAAAAGAGAAATTGTGTTATTATCCTTTTATGATTCAATATATCAAAGTATCCTCTCCCCTTGTGCATTCGTGTGATCTTGGGTGTAAGAGAACCGATTACCAACTCTAGAACTTGGTCCTGTTCTAGTGGGAAAAAGTATTGACCCCAAGATGACTTAGACCGGTAGCACTATGAACCCGAGGGACTTCCAGCCAGTATATAAAGTTGTTTCTAGGGGAAAGCCCAACAATCACAAGTATCATTTTGATGAGATGGATCAAAAGGGAATCTCACTATATCGATGATACCCCACAAATGGAATGCGTAAATTAAACACCTTTTTTTGTAGTGTCCAAAATCACTTTATTTACTAGTGCAACACGTCAGACCTATGAAGCCATCTCACATTTTTATAGTTCATGTGTAGAGATGAAAGTATGCCATGGGAGTTTCAAGGGTACTATATCTTGGTCACCTCAAAAGAAGTGTTGAGTTGTGTAGGGGAGCCAATGGGGTCAAGCTACTAGTCATCTACCTTGAATAAGTGTAGCTAGGGTAAAACCCAAGTGAGAACTTAGTAAATACTATCAATCACAGCCTTGGATGTACTTGTCTTCAAAACTCACATAGTCATATCTATCAAAATACTTTTTTTTAGATTGTCTTCTGTGTTTTCCAAAACTTGATCTAACAAAGTCAGTTATAATATCAGTCATTAAAATTGATAACCAGAGTCACACAATTGACTTTCTTAGTCACAACTATTCAATATAGAGTTGTATCTATAGGAAAACCACATCTAATTTAGAAAACCCACACTTCTCTTATTCTGTGACGAATTTGACCAGGTGAGCCACATCTGTAGTCTAGAATGATGTAGTTTCCCCTTTCATAGAAACATTACTAGTGCACAGTGTAACAAAAACTCACATCTGTCTAATTCTGAGTTGTAGTTGTCATCTTGGGTTGCATTTCTTAGAAACAAAACCACAACTATTTGATACCAGAATTAAACTTTGTGAGAAACCTACAACAGAATAGCAAAAACTCACAATTCAAAAACAAGACCACAACTATGAAATTCTATAGTGCATTTTCTTGAGAGTTAGGAAACTAGATTTGAGTGTCACAGATCTAGAACAAACTAGTCAAACTAGTATCTAGTTTTTTGTTCTCACTGATCTTGGATAGAAACCTAAACATTTTATCAAAACTTGCATAAACTACATTCTTTAGGAATCACTTAGTCATAGCAATAGGTACCATAGTTACACATATTACTTTAAGTTTAGAATTATTTACTACCCTTAGAGAGATCATCTTTTATCGATTCTAGGATAGGCACCCTTTCATACTTTGGTTAAACCCTTATTCAACAAAACTTCATCACGAAACCTAGTTGTCATATCCTTTACGTGAATCATCCCAGCTCATCAGTCTAGCCTAGGAGTTCACTTTGGATTTAAGTCCTAGCTCTATCAAGGATCCTTGTCGAAACAAAATTGACACTTAGGTTAAACTTTAGTTGATAGATACCTCTTTTAGAGTCCTCCAATTTGGTCACCAAGACTTTGCATTTTTAGACACAATCATCCTAGAATAATGTCTCTCTTAAGCATACCTTATTTTCTCTAGAAAATCCGAAAAGCATAGGTTAGACTCATATTATCCATAAGATTATCTTTTCATTACTTGCATATTGAGCTTACATCACATGGTTGAAACCAGATCAAAAAGGAAAACAAGAGAAAAAATGTTTGATCCTAACGAATTTATCAATCTGTTCTCGTCTAGACCTCACAAACAATTGTTAGACAAATACATTACTAGAGATGCATGAGGACGTATCATAGTTGAAGAATTAGTTGTTGCAACACAAGACCTTGAGTTTTCCATGTTTGTAGATGATTATCTAGCAAACAAAACTCAATGTTACTTAGGGGTGGGTTCATGAAGTTGGGTACCAATTTTATGGCCACTTCTGAATTTTTTTTAAAAGCCTTTGCGTTATAATGTGAGTGCGTTATAACACGCATGCATTAGTTCGTGTTAAAAAAGAAGAAAAAAGTGAAATTATTTTCCTTGGAATACCAACCCAAAGGCTTGGGCATTCCCAACAAGGCCAGAGATGTGTTTTTGCAAATTCTACAATTTTTCACATAATCGGGTCCGTGCTCAACATCAAGATTGCATCTAGTTCAATATTGACAAAATCAAAAACATGGGTAATGTTAGGTTCTCTCCTAGCTATCCAACGATGTAATTTTTTTCACTTTTTGACAATGTTAAGCCTTTCATCCATAATTTCTTTTGTTTATATGTCTATTTTTTGCCAAAAAGAAGTGTTTAGTGTTTTTTTTGTTATAAATTAATCGTTGATCAAAATTTAAAATAAATTAAATTTTTAGAAACTAGACTCCATTCTACAATTTAAAAAAAAATAAAAAAAATCAATTATTTTCAAAAATTTGTAGTGGGAGCACGGCCAAAATTCCTTTTCAGGAAGTGCCCACTTAGAAAATTAGTAAAAAATCAAATATTCATTAAAAAATTATCAAAACATTTCTGCACCAACTAGATGCTATTAGCTAACTTCTGACAGTAGTGATTTTAAAAATACTACAAAAAAGTTTACCGTGCTCAGGTCGTACAAGAGTTGCTATGTTATGTTTTTCTGACAAAAACAACACCAATTTCTATACATCCCTCTTTTGAACCCCTTAATATCAACCATTTTCAAAATAAATTTGTAGTTTAGAAAGTAGACTCAGAACACTTCAATCCTTGTTTTTGTTCCATCTCAAAATTTTGAGTGTAACTATCCTCAATTTCACATCCAAGGTCAGCATTTCTTGATTTCAGAAAAAATGTGGCCACTTAAGCCCACTTTTTGGGAACCATCTTGGTGCACTTACCCTTAGCCAAATTGCTAGCAGAATGTGCTAAAATACCTCCTGGTTTTGACATTAATACCCTACTGACTACATCAAATTAGGGAAAAAATACAACTACGACTAGTGCAACATACCTCAAGTAACCACAGCCATACCATCTAGAAGACCTACACCAAGTACCACAATACATATATCTCCATTTGGTACACATACTTTGAAATAGGGGTTAAAATTTACTATGGGTGCATCCTCATCTAATCACTTCAGTCCTCGTGTTGGGAACAAAAAATCTAGAACATCCGCACCTACACCAAGTTTCAATGTCACTAGCATGGCCCCACAAAAAATATCTATACTGAGTCATATGATCACTAGTGCAACACCACAAACTAAAGTCTCATAGATAGGATGTATACCATCCTTTCAGTGTGGAAACTGACCTCAAAGTTCACAAATTATGACACAAAACCCATTTACAAAAATTCTAGCTCAAAACCCATTTACATAAATCCCTAGTTAGAATTCGTTCACCAACATACCGAATTCCAATCCACTATACATACCAACATTCAAATAGAACCCCTCACAAAACCTTGGATATCAGAACACAGACATTGATATGAATAATCCAAACACCACCTAGTTAACTCAAGTCAACGTCTTGCAGACACAAATGTACGCACTCCAAACACAAATGGTTAACATGACAGTGTCAACTAAGAAATCCTTTTAAGCAAAGAATCTATTTCCATTTCCCTTTGAAAAATCATTGTACATGACATGTTTCCCTCATGGGTATGTCATACTGAATCTACCTAAGTACAATGGAAAATGAAATATGATAGAACATACAAGGGAATTCTCTACCATGTGCATCAATGTTGCTTATGACCCCACTTAACTTATGAGACGATTTCCCAGAAGTCTTGTAGGAATTGCACTTGAGTGATTTTCAGGTCTAGACTATGGCATTAAATCTTGGGGTGAATTGGCTAAGAAATTCATTGAGCAATTCTCCTTCAACATAGATCATGAGATTAATATAGAAGCTTTATTTCACACAACACAAGATGAAGGAGAGACTTTCATCAATTTTTTCCAGAGATGGAGGAATATATCTAGTTAGTGTCCCGTTGAGATACCTAAAAAGAAAAAATGCACTATGTTCCAGGAAAACCTTAACTCAAAACTAAGGAGTCACTTAAGGGTACATTGCTACACATCCTTTACAGAACTAGTGGAAAAGGGTATTATCCTAGAAAAAGTACTTATTGATAAAGGAAAATTGAAGACAGACATTAAATAGAAATCCAGATGGGAAAAACACCCCCAACGATAGAAACAAGTTTTGGTTTTGGAACAAAAACGTTACCAATGATGGGGTAGTGGATGCTAAAACTTTACAAGTAGGACCGGTCATCACCCTTAGAGGAAACCACCCCTCTGCCACCATACTTAACACTATCAACCAAACACCAAACACCACTCAAAACACCCAACGACCACAACAATAGAGACAGTTGCCTAAACATGAGTTCACTCCCCTTGGAGAACCCATAGAGTCAGTTTTCAAGCAACTATTAGAACACAAGCTCATACAACGACAGAAGCCAAGATAGTATGATCTAGGAAAATTTAAGCCATTTTGGTGGGACAAAAATTCCTCTTGAGACTATCATCAAAGTAAAGGACATACCCTCCAAAATTGTCGACAACTGAAAAGTATCATACAAGACTATGTCGACAACAAAACTATCGAAGTTGTTGGACAAAAACTGAAATCTACAAGGACTGATCATAAGGTCTTTTCAGACCCACTACATGAACATGCGAAAGGAAAATCCCCTAGTTTGAGTAACAAGACCAATATTTCTGCCAACTATGCTAGTGTCAAGCATGATTATAGTGGCTCGATCATAAATCACCTCTGAGTGGATGATGAATATGTTGATACCATAGCCATAAAGCAAACTCCCAAGTGTGTTGTTAACACTCGCCAAGCCAAAATCATTGTCCAATGCCCTTCAACACAAGTACCATAGACTTCCAAGTCACAATATAACCTACTTGATCAGTTGGGGAAGACCCCAACTCAAATCTCTATCTTGGAACTCTTGCTTATTTCATGTGAACACCGCTCCATTTTGGACAAAGCCCTACAAAGTGTGACTGTCCCAAATGATCTTGATGTCAATTGATTTGATGAAATGGTAGGATACTTGACTAATAACCATCATGTCACATTCTCCGAACAAGACTATGGCACAGAAAAGACCAATCACAATGACCCGTTACACCTTGAAGTCCTTGTTCACAAAGAAAAAGTTAGATGAGTCCTAGTAGATAAAGGAGTAGGGTTAAATATTTGCACTTTGAAATTGGTTAAGGCGCTAGGTTTCTCAGAAGCATGTTGAGATACCACTAAAATCATAGTCATCAAGGCTTATGATGATGAGGAATGGAAATCAAATGTAGTGGTAACACTTCCTATCAGGATTGGTCCTATAGAGTTAGAGAAAAAATTCCAAGTCTTGGATCTCACCCTTCCATACAACCTATTGTTAGGAAGACCATGGATTCATGCCATGAAGCCAGTCCCTTCGACATACCATCAATGTCTAAAATTCCCCTACAATGGCATGGAAATAACCATATATGGTGACCTAGATCCATTTCAATACTGCACCACTCTATGAGAGATACCCCAATGACAAGTTCTAATCAACCAAGAGGCTTCATCAGCCAATTCATCTCACTATGTCAATCCATCCACTCTAACTAAAACATCCACTTCACGATCACTACCATCCACACCTAGGGTTGAGATTCAAGAGAAGGGTTGTAGATAATGTCAGATGAAGACTTCCGATTGTGTTAGCCACTTGATTCCTCCTAAGACTTATGGTTTTCCTAAAACATATAGGAGACAGTCAGTAGTCACTATATATATTCCTCCCACTATAGCTTTTGCAAAATGGAGAGAATCAAGTAAAGAGACCATAAATGCAGAAGATGTGACTTTGTGGTTGGATAGAGAAGATCTTAAAGAACCTCCCTCACTTGCTCATATTCCTATAGATCTATATAGAAAAGGTTTCAGAATCATGCAAAGAAAGGGCTATAATGGACATAGTGGTTTAGGCTTATATCAAAATTGGAGGACAAAACCAATCTTTCTTTCTTAGTGGCCAAAAGGATTAGGGCTTGGGTGTCAACTGATTTAGATTTTTGTTCCTAGTACCACATTACCATTAATCAAGGAAGTAAGTGTTTCAGAGGATATCGGGACATCTGACGAACCAAATGACAAAACCAATTGTGACTCCCCTGACTCAAATGAATATGAGTAGGATTCCTTGTCATCCACATCCACTATGGACCTTGAAAAAATGTTTGGAGAGCTAGAATTAATGGTAAAATCCTCACTAGACCCAGTGAAGTCCTATCCACATAATAACTTGGCCAAAGAGGAATGGTTAAAACATTACTATCAGGAATCTCTTGACCCCACCTCTTGGGAACCAAGCCAACCCATTTTGAACAACCAAAACTTGGCATTAGGCCCACCTCAGAACCCACCTACCTCCAAGAAAAAGACCAAAGAGGACTTGGTACAAAACATTTGTGACTACATGAAGAACTCATATTTTACCTTGAACCCTATATATTTTGACAACTCTGATGATGGCATGCCTTTGGTTTACCCCCAACTTATTTATTGGGAGAAACAAGGCACACCCATCTTAAACAATTTTGAGAACAATGAAGCTATCGCAGAGTTCCTAGGATTACGAGAAGGCATACCTAGTGGTGATCATAGAGCTAGCTTTACCATTGAATTGGACATTAAAGCATATTTTTAGGAATCTATTCAAACCTCCAGTCAAAAAAATGAGAAAAAGAATAAAAAAGATAAAAAAGACAAGTCTCTAGGTGAAAACCAAAAGGTGCCTCTAGACAATGAAAAAGAAAAAATAAAGGAAGAATTCGAAGGGAAAAACCTCTCATAGGCACATAAGGATGGAGGTTTAAACATTCTCCCTATAGCACAAGAAAATTCACCCATGTTAGTGGAAGAATCAATTGAAGTCAACATAGGCACATAAGAAAATCCCTAGCTAGTTTACTTTGTAGCATCATTAACAAAAATAGAACAACCATAATTTTACAACTTCTTTGAACAAAGACATATTAATTTTTCCCGGTCATCCACAGACATGGTAGGGCTGGATCCTAAACTTGTACTACATCATTTTTCTTTGCAACCAGGGGTAAAACTAGTCAAACAGAAATTGAGGAAAATGCAACCACAAATTGTTTTACTTGTCAAGGCTGAGTTGAAGAAACTCTTGGACATTGGGTTCATTAGATCAATTGACTATTTCGATTCAATTTATAATTTGGTACCAGTCACCAAACCAATAGGGGGCATCCACATCTACACAAATTTTAGAGACATAAATAAACCCTATCCTAAGGATGATTTTCCTTTACCCAACATTGACATGATTGTTGACATGACAACAGGCTATGAGATGCTATCACTTATGGATGGATTTTCATGATATAATCAAATAAGGATTGCAATTGAAGACCAACCTAAAATAGCATTCACATTTCCTTTGGGAATGTATTGATGGAATGTTATGCCCTTCAGACTCAAGAATGCTAGAGCAACCTACTAGCGAGCTATGACCACAATTTTTCATGACCTTGTACACACTCATATGGAGGATTATGTTGATGACCTTATTGCTAAATTAGTGACCAGAGCAGATCATTTATAGGTTTTAGACAAGATATTTCAAAGGCTAGAAGAGTATAAAGTGAGATTGAATCCAAAGAAGTGTGTATTTGGAGTGAAATCAGGAAAGCTCCTAGGGTATATCATTTCTAGATGGATCATCGAAGTGGACCTAGAAAAGGTCAAAGCAATCATGGACATGCCTCCACCACTTAATATCATTCAGCTAAGAAAATTACAAGGGAGAATGTAATCCATCAAAATATTTATAGTGTAGTTAGCAAATAAGACACATCCCTTTCAACATTTACTTAGAAAAGGAATACCCTTTGTGTGGATAGGTAAATGCCAGGAATCCTTTCAACTGATTAAAGATTATCTACTCACACCACCAGTCTTAATGCCACCTATTGAAGGACAACCACTGATTCTTTATATTTCTTCAACCCATTCATCACTCGGAGCATTGCTTGCATAGAATGATGATGAAGGTCATGAAAGGGCAGAATACTATATCAGTTGGCCTTTGGTAGGTTATGAGCTCAACTATAGTACCATTGAACATGCTTGTCTTCTAGTAGTATTTTCTACTAAAAACCTAAGGCACTATATGATGAATCATTAAACTTGATGTTGGTTGCAAAGATAGATCCTTTAAAATATCTTCTAAGCAAAGTAGCATTAATAGGATGTCTGGCCAAAGGGGTTATGATACTAAGTATGATATCGAGTATGTATAAAGGAAGGATATTAAGCCTAGACAAGTCATTACTGATCAATTAACCGACACATCAATATAAGTAGATCACCCATTAGTTGCAGACTTTCCTAATGATTTTATATTCATAGTTGACACAAACACATGAAAATTATACTTTGATGGATCTCATACGAATCATGGCTTAGGAACTGGTATATAGTTTATCACACCATAGGGTGATTCCATCCCTAAGTCATTTACGATTGCATTCCCATGTACCAACAACATAGCAGAGTATGAGGCTCTAGTGAGAGGGTTACACATGGTAGCTAAATGGAAAATCAAGAATCTACAAGTCTACGATGATTCTCAACTGGTAATCAGACAAGTAAATGATGATTATGAGACTAAGGATGCGAAGCTTGCTCCATACAAATTCATGGTAGATAGTTTTAAGGAGTACTTTGACAAGGTCGAATTTCATCAAATACCTCATGTTCTAAACACGACAACAAATGTTATGGCTACTATTGCATCACTTCTAAACATTCCTAGCAATGTGCCTAAGTTTGAGTTCTTGGTAGAACAACTTTTGGTCCCTCCCTACAATATCCTAGATTCTGAGATGGTATGTGACATATTTGGTCCTAATTCCCCATGGTACAAAGAAATTTATGACTACCTCCATTCTGAAATCATACCCCCTGGTCTTTCAAATGACCAATGTATGACGTTCCTTCACAAGTCAGCCAAATACACCATTTTTGGAGACACCCTATATATATGTGCCTTAAATAATACCCTACTAAGATTTCTCGATTATGAAGAAGCACAAGCGACCTTGGATGGGATGCATGAGGGTATATGTGGTTCCCATTCTAGTGGTCCTACCTTAGCTAAAAATATTATGAGACTGAGTTACTACTGGCCTAACTTGGAAAAAGACTCATATTTCTTTGTAAATAAATGTCACCAATTCTAGGTACATGGAGATTTGATACATGCACCAACACAGGAGCTCCGTTCAATAACATCACCATGGCCCTTTTCCCAATCGGGACTCGACCTCATAGGTAAGATCCATCCCACATCATCCAATGGCCACAAGTTTATAATTACCGCCACTAAGTATTTTACAAAGTGGATTGAAGATATTCCCATGACCTACATCACTGACACTCATATTTATAAGTTCATCTTGAACTATATCATTTGTCAAAATGGTTTACCACAATCCATCATCATAGATAACGACCATCCATTCAAAAATTAAGTAGTCCATCATCTCTGTGAAGAGTTCCATATCCAACATCATTTTTCCACCCCATATTACCCACAAGGTAATGTCCAAGAAGAGGAATCTAATAAAACTATCATTAGAATCCTCAAAAAGACCACCAATGATGTTAGTTGGGATTGACAGTTACAACTCAATCCAGCTTTGTGGCTTATTGTAAAAGCATCCATACTGCCACTGGTGACACTCCATATTCACTAGTATTTGGTTCTGAAGCCATTCTGCCTATTGAGGTCGAGATCCATTCCCTACGGGTATCCTTGAAAGGGCACATAGACTATGAATAGTATCAGGTTTCAAGATTACATGAGTTATAATTCATAGATGAGTGAAGACAGAAGGCACTAGAACATCTTCAAGCATATCAGAATCACCTTCATTGTACTTATAACAACAAGGTCTTAAACAAAAAATTTGACATTGGTGATATGGTTTTAATGGAAAATCCTAAGAATCAAGCTAACAGAAACAAACCAGGAACTTGTTTCAACCTAACTGGTTGGGAATTTACATTGTCATAGAAGCTTTTGGATCATGAGCGTATCAACTCTCTACTCCTAAAGGAGAACCATTGCTAGTACCCATCAATAGTCTCCATCTGAAGAAGTTCTATGAATAGTTTCTAAGAACCTTGTCTTCATTATTAAAAAAAGAAAAAGTCAAAAAATTCATTACCTAGGTGAAAACTTGGAAAACAGGATCCTTGGTAACATAAAAAAATTAGAAAATTAGGAAAATAGTAAAGAGAAATAAGTCATCCAATAGTGAAAACCACCTCGGTGGTGCTTTGGATAAGTACCATGGTGAAAACCTAGCAAATAGGCACCATGTGTAGTTGACTCTGCTCCTTTGTCTACTATTATTCTACTTTGACTTCCCCATACATATCACCTATCCCTATACAAATTATCCACCCCTATACATATCACCTATTTTATCCATCCATCGCGTGTACATAACATTCATAATAAATGGTAGTCCTTCACATAACTTGGAACGATTGACATTGGGTGCATTTCATATCCCCTATCCCATCCTATTCCTAATCAATTGGTCTTATACTTGACTGGGGGAAAACACCTGACTTGCATCATATGGGTTCTAACATTGGCTTTTTTGAAGATGTAAAACCATAATAAAATGTGTTGAAAAAATCCAAAAACATCAGAAAACTTCAAAAAGACAAAATCAAAACATGACAAAAATCCAAAAATAGAGTCAGAGTCAGTTGCACTTGTCATTGTCATTTGTCAAACTACATTGCCTCTATGACTAGAAGTAGGCAAGGTCATTTGTCGATGTTCCCCCGAGGCATTAGGTCATTCCTTTTAGATTTTTCTATATAAATCATGATTCAATCCATTTTTCTATAAGACAAGGTCATTGGTTGTGTCGAACTATGAGGTCTCTATGTGTATAATGTAGGCAAGGCCATCAATCGATGAGCCCCTGAGGCTACACTAGGTTAGTCTTTTAAGGTTCGTTGTCATGCACTACTGTACACATTAGATATATTCATATAAATCAAGCTTTCTAAAGTCACTCTTGTCAATCAAGTCTAGTCAAACGATGAGGTCTCTACGTGTACAATGTAGGCAAGGCCATCAATCGATGAGCCCTTGAGGCCACACTAGGTCAGTCCTTTAGGGTTCATCATCACACACTGTCAACTGTCAGCACCTCATATCAAGTCATATCTCAACAAGATCAACAAGTCAACAATTTCATCAAGCTAGATTAAACAAATTGCTAAAGCTACAAATTATGTCTGCTATAGGATGTGTCCTTCCTGAAAATAGATATTATCAAAACAATCATCTTGTATCTTATTTAGGATGTGTCCTTTGTGAATACAGATATCAACAAAACAATCAATCTATGTCTTACACAGGATGAGACCTTCCTAAATACAAACATTTTAAAACAATCAACAAGGCCTCATATAGGTTATCACATCAATGATACCAGACTCAACATCTTATATGATACGTGTCTTTCTAAAACCAATATTTTTTCATGCCTTATATAGATAGTCATAACATCGAAACTAGACACGTCTTATCCAGTATCTGTCTCTCTCGAAACTAGGTCTTATCAACCCATCATCTTATCAATCAAAACAATCAAACAAACAGATTGAGTTTTGGAAAATATTTTACTAGCTTTTGACTTTATGGCTTATTTATCTTATCATTTCATTTGACTTTATGATGGTAATTATGTTACTAGCTTTATCAAGGATGTCCCATGAAGGATTTAGAGAAGCAATGATGTATCACAATTCTAGTTTCTTTGACTGTTGTCTATGGATTATCTTTTGTTTTATGCTTGCAATCCTATTAGTAGCTTTCTCAAGGATGTCCCATGAAGGATTTAAAGAATCAACAATGTATCAAAATTCTATTTTCTTTGACTATTGTCTATCAAATGTCTTTTAAATCTGGTTTTGAGTCATGTTACTAGTTTTCTCAAGGATGTCCCACGAAGGATTTAGAGCAGCAATGACGTCTCATGACTGATCTTTTATTTGTTTGTTTTCTGTGGTTTGTAATGACAAAAAGACTATGGAAATTGTGCCCTTAGTATGAGTTAAGACAATCCTTGTTTCTAACTATCTTTTGTTAGCAAGTGGATGACCTTGCACACCTTGATCTATGTCATATCATGGTGTTTGTCTCCATTTGTATCAGTCCTGCTCAATGATGATAAAGTGCAATGCCTTTTGTGATACAACAAAACATCAAGGATTAATAATACTAACATCATAGTCTTCCCTCTAGTGTGTAATTTTTCTAAGCTAATGAAAGCCAATTTTTCCATCTGTGTTCCTAATCTGATTATTGATCATAATATTGATTTGATGGAAAAAAAAATGGTTAGTAAGTTTATGGGCCCTAGACCAAATGTTGAGGTGGTTAGGGAGTTTGTCAAAAATAAGTGGAGAATCAATGGTAAAGTCACAGTGGCTACTCTTCCTAGAGGTTTCTTTGCCTATGAGTTCACCTGCAAGGAATACATATTGGCTGTGAGGAGTGGGGGACCTTGGGTCATAGGAAAATCTTCCCTGGCCCTTAAGAAATGGCCCTCTCATCTGGATCTCTCTAATTCCATCTTTGAGAATGTTCTAGTTTGGGCTAGACTCTCGATTCTCACTCTGCAATATTGGAATGAGGACATCTTCAATGGCATTGCTAATTCTTTTGGAGAGCTTTTGTCTACTGACCCTATGATAATAGCTAGAAAGTGGTTGGTGTTTGCTCAAATCTATGTGCAATTTTCACAAAATGCTAACCTCCCTTCTTCAATAGATATCCAGTCTAAGTTGGGTACTTGGACACAAGATATAGAGTTTGAGTCCATTATGTTTGCTTGCTTTAAGTGCGAAAAAATAGGGAATTGGGCTAAGAAATTCCCATTAAATGCCAACAAAGACAAAGAAAATATCTAGTCTAACCCTAAGATTGTTTGGAGAAAGAATCCTAAAGGGGAAGGGCAAGTAAGCATTACCAATACCCTTAATGAGAAATATGGCAGGAAATATGAAGCTTAGAGGAATACCACTAGAATCAATGGCAAAATACAACCCAAGGAATCTGATGTTCAAAAGAATCAATAAATAGGGGCATAAAGTATTTATAGTTCAAAGGAAGAAGGGGAATAAATCTTGGAGAATGTTGGGGATGGTAAAAGGGATAATGACTTTGTTTCTTCCACTCTTAAGATTTTATCAGAAGGCAAAGATAATGGGGATCCTGGACTGGAGGATATTCCTATCTAGGGTCTATCTCTAGATATTGGCATTCCTATCCTAACTAATACTTCCATAGAATGTTTCCCTTCGAGTGACCCTCTTAAACTCTGGGAAAAAAAATTCCATATTTTTTCAAGGACACTTTTGATAATCTGAGGCAAAACATCAAACTTTCAAGTGACAATTTGAACCAGCTTAGGAATGGCTAGATGGATACTCTTCCCAGGGAGAAAAGAAGAATGTATGATAAGGAATGGGAATCTAGGAGAGAGTTGGAGAGTCAAGAAGATACTGATTAGGAAGAAGTCCTCTCTCAATCGAACAAAAAGAAGGAGATAAGTAAACAACATAATACTTTGAGTGGAGTTGCTACTAGAACAAGAGCAAAGGCGGATTGTGGTGCTAATAAGTATAGCCAAGGAAGAAGGTTGGGGAAATGGTAGAGAGATCATGAAAGCCTTGAGGACATAGCAGATGGTGTTCAAAAGAATATTCTGGAGATTCTCCAATCCGCTAGTAAGATATGAAGATTATGTCTTGGAATATAAGAGGGATTAGTAGTCATAAGAGGGGTGTTTTGCACAATTTTGTTAGGGATCATAAACCTGATATTCTTCTCATCCAAGAAACTAAAATGTCTAAAGATAAGGTGGAGAAGATTAAAATGTTTCAAAACTGTGGAATTCAAGGAAATAGTTTAGATGAGGAATTGCCACTTTTTGGAACCAAAACTTTATTAAAGGGGAACCTTTGCTAGAGAGCACTAATCATGTGGCTACTAAATTCACACATATTAGAGACAATTTTAGATGGATTCAGTTGAATATCTATGCTCCTAATGGGAAAGGAGCTAAAAAATATTTCTAGAATGAACTCTCTTCATTCTGTAGGATCTTTGATAATAACCACTGGGTTATAATGGGCCACTTTAACACACCCCTTCTAAATGACGAGAAATTTGGAGGATCTTAGGTGATCAGAGAGTAAATATGATCTTTTGGACTTCATCAACAACAAGGTGCTGATTGATCATGAGTTGCAAGGCTCCATATATACCTGATCAAACAGAAGAATTGGTAAGGAACTGATTCAAGTAAGGTTAGATAGAACTTTAATTTCTGATCAATGGCTTATAAACTATTACTGTTCTCTTAAATCTCTTTCTAGAGTGGGCTTTGATCACTTTCTTATAAGTTTTGTGGCAGACCCTATAAAGGTGAAGATGAATTCTCCCTTTAGATTTGAAATAATGTGGTTGTCCCACGCTCATATTTTTAACGAAATCAAGAAATGATGGAATATTGATGTTTTGGGTACTTCTATGTTCAAAATTGCTAAGAAATTGCGGGAAGTTAAACACAAATTAAGAAGTTGGATAAGATATTCCTTTGGAAAAATATTTTCCATTAAATCTAAACTTCAAATGGAGCTTGCAGAGATCTAGGATAAAATTTAGAGGGAAGGATACATAGAAAATAATAGGGAAAAAGAAAATGAGCGGGTGGTGAAATTGCATGATATTATAGCTAAAGAGGAGGAGTTCTGGAGGTAGAGATCTAGAGTGTTGTGGCTCTCATCTAGAGATATAAACACCAGGTATTTTCATCTTTCTACCTCAAAAGATAGGGCTGGTAATATAATTTATCACATAAAAGTTAATGGCATGAGATATGAGGAAGAGGAAGACATCAAAAAGCAAGTTGTCTTGTTCTTTAACAACCTTATCTCGGTGAATGGGGAAGTCAACTATAATGACCAAGATTTTCTGTTAGAGGCTATCCCTAAGGTTGTTGGGATGGAAGATAATGATAATCTTGCTACCATCCCCTCTAGGGAGGAAATTATGAAAGCTATCATTTCTTTTGAAGGAAACAAGGCCCCTTGCCCTGATGGGTTTCCTATGTTCCTTTTCCAATGGTTTTGAGAGATTGTTGAAAAGGATGTTGTGAACACTGTTAAGGAAATATTTGGATCTAGAATTCTTCTTAAGGAATTAAATGCCAATTTTGTGGTCCTTGTTCCCAAGAAACCAGGGGCTATAGAGTTTGAGGTGTTTAGGCCTATTAGTGTCTATAACTCTTTCTATAAAATCATATATGAGGTTTTGATGTCAAGGATCCTTACTATCCTCCCTTCGCTAATATCCCCTAAACAAAATGGTTTTGTTCTAGGAAGAAAAATCTTAGACTCTATAGTTACTCTCCATGAGAATATCCATTCACATGTGTAATCTAAAACTGAAGGTTTTCCTGGGTATGTGCAGGATCATCATGGAAAAAATAGGCCCTTAAGTGGCAAAAAAATTAGAAAAATTAGAGTTAGGCAACTTGATGTAAACAATTGAATAAGTTATCTATATTATTTCAAAAATATGTAACAATAGAATCTGTAGAAAATTGAATGTAGTTTCTAAACTACTAGGTTTGTTTAAAAAACAAAAACTTTATATGGTGAAAAATTTAAATATCAATACAGTGATACTTAAATTTCAGGGAAAAAAGTAGTAGGTTTCTATCTGACCACCTAACCACAAGAAAATGTTAATATTTTTTTATAATATTTTAGATATAAGTAGAGGACCCATCTGATGTCATGCATATTTTTTTGTAATTGTTTTCCAAGTAAATAATTAATTATGAATTTTTCATTACAACTGTTTAAAAATATGAAAACTCATATGTTTGACCACCTTAACTTGGTCAAAACTTCATGAGATTCAATTTTTCTTTTTTTAATCCTATAGTATGCAAAGCATAGAATGTGACGGATGTTTTAGATTCCAAAAATTTGATACCATTTGAAAGCTATAGATTTTTTTCAATCAACCAATCAATTAGGACTTTAGTCATAGTTCAAATAGAAAATGAATAATAATTACTTATTAAATTCAAAGTAAATCATAATTTATATTGGTAGAAAGCTAAGAATCTTCTTTAAAAACCCTTTTTATTTCATCATTTTTTGGTAAAAAAAAATTTGTTAGCCACTTACCCATCATATTGCCACTTTTTGGCTCATCATGATCCTACACATACCCTCCTCTTAATCTTGATATTTCTAAAGCTTATGACTGTGTTGACTGAGAGTTTTTATTCAAAATTCTTAGGATGTTTGGTTTTAGCAGTAGAGTCATTCAGTTGGTGAATCAGTTGGTTACTACTATCTCCACCTCTATCATTGCGAATGGGTAACCTTCTAGATTCTTTTAGAATTCAAGAGGCCTAAGATAGGGTGATCCTATCTCTCCTATTCTATTCACAATCATGGCTGAAAGCCTAGGAAAGAATCTTAAAAGTTTGATTAAACAAAGGTCTCTTGTTGTTCTTAGTCCTTCTTCTACTAATTTGATTTGTTCTCACCAATAGTTTGTTGATCATACTATGATGATGGGAAGATCAACTGTGACTGAGGCTAAGACTTTGGAAAAAATTTGGACATGTATGAGAAGGTGACTATGTAGATGGTCAGTAGAAAAAAGAGCTCCCTTTTTTCTTTAGTACAAAATCCTTGGTTGTAGATTGGAATCTTTACCCTCTACTTATCTTGGAGTACATCTATGCCTTAAACCTCTAGATTCCTTTTGGTGTTCATTGGTTGATAGGTTTAGTAAGAAGCTAGTAGGATGGAAAGGTCCTTTGAGCCTTTTAAAAATTCCTGCTAAATATGTGGACACCATTGAAAACATCCAAAAAAGATTCCTTTGGTCTAGTGTGGAGGACAGAAAGAGGATCCCTCTTATATGATGGGATTTGGTTTGAAAATCAAAAACCTTAAGGGGATTAGGTCTTACAAAAATCAAAATGATTAATAAGACTCTACTTGCTAAACAAATATGGAGATCCTTCTCATCTGTTGGAGAATGGAAAGATATTTAAAGAAGTAAATATATGACCAATTGTGTGTCCCGCAAAGCCTTACTAGATTTTCCTATTCTGCCCCATGGTTCAACTTGCTGGAATTACACAATTACTAATAGAAATATTTTGGAATCAAGGGTTGGATGGCATATTAGAAGCGACAATCTAGCTAGGTTCTGGGAGGACAAATGGCTTTTTAAGTTTCCCCTAATCAAAATTGAAAGATTGAATAGATGGGCTGAGTCTTGCAAAGTAGCTTTTGGAGAATATGTTAAAGATTATTGGAGTGAAGGGGATTGGGTGGATTTTTGCGTGGTTAGTCAAGATTTGGCTCAACTTCAATCTTCCTTACGGGCTATCAGATTGGGACAAAATTAGCTAGATGATTATCTTGTCTAGATGGACAACCCTTTGGGTAACTACTCTATTTCTTCGGTTGTTTCTCTATTGTCCCTTTCGTAAGCCCCCTCCTTTCTGGTCTAAAGCATGGATAAAAAACTTGACTACAGAATTCAACATTTTCTTCTAGATTCTACTTCAAAATAAGGTGCTAATGGTGGATAATATTTGCAAATGGGGATTACAAATCCCCAACAAATGTTACCTTTCCAAGAGTGAGGTGGAGTCAACAAACCATATGTTTCTCCATTGTCCATTTGTTGCTACAATCTAGGGAAATTTTTTAGCCCTCTGGAATATTTCTTAGGCGTTCCCCCTGTCCATTGAAGATTTATTTTCACAATGGAAAGCTCCATCTCAAAATCCTTTCATTCGAAGGTTATGTTATTTTATTTTCCCTTTTGTTGTTTGGGGAGTGTGGAAAGAACGTAATAATAGACTTTTTAGGGATAAGGAGCTGTCAGAGACTAATGTTTTTGGAAAAAAAAAGGCTTATAAAGGAAAACTTCAATGTTATTTCCAAAAAAAACTCTTAATCCTGAAGTTGTGTGCACTCCCTATGATCTAATGATATCCAAGGATTGGAATATCAAAACGGATGTTTCTAAGGCATCCAAGCCAGCTAAGAAAAGTAGGGAGGGTGTGTGCTAGACCTTTCCTCCTAATGGCTAGACTAAAGTGAACTTTGATGGCACTGAGAAGGGAAATGCAGGGATGGAAAGGAGTGAAGGTTTGTTAAGGGAATCAAATGGTAACTTTATGGTGGCTATGGCCATTTACCTAGGTCATCAAACCAACCATGTGGGAAGGCAATAAGATCTTTTCAAGTTTTAAAATTATCACATAATATGAATATAAAATATTTATGGCTTGAATGGGACTCCAAAAATATCATTGACTATCTCCTAGGTATGAACCCTCCCTCTTGGTCTATTAAGAATTGGATTGAAGAAATAAAATATATCTTAGAAAAGTTCAATAAAGTTAAAAGCTCCCATGTCTACAGGGAAGCTAATAGTGTGGCTGATTACTTTGTGAATGAGGAGGTTAAGAGGGGAGGTTTGAACACATGGCTGAATTTTAGGGACTTGGGAGATGAAGTCAAGGCCTTATTAGATTATGATGTTACACATGGGAAAGACGTAAATATCTTTAATGATGATAGGGAAAAGGCCTAAGTACATCAAAATCAGGAAATTTGATGGGGTCGTGACATATAACTTAGTTGGTAAGAAAAAGTGGCATGCTTTGTGGGTTCATTGGAATGCCTATGTAAATTTGCAATAGGTTTTCGGCACTAGTAAAGATTGCAGTGAGGTACATATGAATATGGGGGGGAGCTAGGAAAAGAATTGAGCCAAGTAGCTACGAAATGCACACAAGGAATGCTAAGGTCTTGAAACAGGTTGAGCGAGGTAGTTTGGTTCCATTCCTAGAAAAACTTCACGGGCCTAATCCTATGGCTACTGACTACTTTGAGAAGAACTAGAATAATGGAGAAATAATCCTCTTTGGGATAAAGGTGAAACTAGATGAGAAAATCATAGGAGAGGTGACTAGAATGTCTACTAAGGGCATGAAGTTTTATCGTGACAAAAGGTTTTCAAACGACGCAGTAATCAAATTCCCTAAGAAAGAAAAGGATAAAATGAAACTAGTCAAAGTTTCCAACAACCATTTTCAAATTGATACCATCAAGGCACTTTGGAGAAAGGTGTTTCATGTAATAATGGAGTATATTACCTTGGACAAGAGATTCACCAAAGTTTATGGTCATCATTTTGCTATCCTTAACCACTTCCACCATAAGGTATGGATTTCTCTACCTCATTATTTGTTTTGTTCATTGAGAAATAACCTTAAGGACCACGAGAAAAATCCCAGGAGATACCCTATTCTTCATCCTAGTCTTATTAGGTTAATCTATGAACATTTTCAAATCCTATTAGATTTATCTAAACCAATTTCCTACACAGTGTCTAAGGACTATGATATGGATAGTGGTAGTTTGGAGAATCATTATGAGCCTAACCCAGAGTGAATTGTTGAAGCCAGTCTATCCCTTGTACTGTCTAGAAAGAAAACCCAACTTTGTAAACCCCAGCTCATGAAAGCTAACCCTAAGATTTACCCAGTTGCATAGTTCCTTTAAAGAGTTGGCTTTCATTTCTGAACCTCCTCTTTAAGATCTGAAAAATCTAGGAGATACCCTATTCTTCATCCTAGTCTTATTAGGTTAATCCATGAACTTTTTCAAAGCTGTCTTTATCTAAACCAGTTTCCTCCACGGCGTCTGAGGACTATGATATAGATAATGGTGGTTTAGAGAATCATTCTAAGCCTAACCTAGACAAAATTGTTGAAACCCATCCATCCCCTAACCTATGCGGTAGAAAACCCAGCTCATGAAAGCTAACCCTAAGATTTGGTCCCTTGATAACAAGTTGGTTTCCTACTCTGTAGACTCTCTAGAGGAAAAACTGAGAACCCTGAGAACTAGCAGAAACTCATCTCTTCCCCTTTACCTCTTTAGAGATGATGGTACCAGATTTCCCAGCTCCCCTAACCTAGATGATTTAAACCTCATTTTAGACCGGGATCAGTATGGAGATATCCTTGCCTCTACTAGAAGTGGCATTGGTGATATTTTAGGGTTATGAAATGGGCCTATCAAGAAATTAATGATCTTAATCTCAGAAATAGGGTTCTAAAAGCAAGGTGGAGGAACTAGAATTGAAGTTGTCTACTCTAAGCAATGAAGAAGGAAAATGGAAAAAGAACAATACTAGAATGGAGATTATAGCATTGAGGACAAGTATAAGACTCTGGAAGCTAAAATTGTTAAAATAAAAACAATATGAAAATTTTGTGGAACCAAACCATAGAATGGCAAGGCAACAATGTCCATTATCATCAATGCAATGTCTGAAAAGTTGGAAAAGTCACAATGGGGCTTGCTAGTCATTGATATGGAAGAGGACAAGGATAAAAGAAGAATGAGGACCAAGGAATATCAAGAGGACCCATGCAAACCTTAAGAGGAAAGTGCCTCCTACTACCTAGATGGTCGGATCTTAAAGAGGAGGTTGAGGAAATGAATGACATGGATGTTGAGGGCAGTGAAAATTTTGAAGTCCCAAGTTTAGTCATTGTTGGCGTTTTGTTTGGACTTTTTGGGTCTTTTCTGTGGCCCTTGCTGGCCTATTTTTTTGGTGGTTGTGGCTTTGTCATTTTTTTTTCCTCTCTACAACCTATCTATTTATGAGGTCTTTGATGATCTTTTCTTTTGATTGTAAACTTTGTAGTTTTGGGTCCCTGTAAAACCCATTTTTTTCTCTTTCAAAAACATCATAGTCAATATTTACTATTAATCTTTCTTTCCACACTAAAATTTCTTCTTTCTCGCATTATGACAGAGTCCTATGACACACAAAAACATACAACACATCCTACACATGCATTCATGTTAGAAACATCATGTAAAACTCATACATATATCTTGCAGTTAGAAACACAAAAACCTAGGCATTTTTCATATCTAGGAATTCATCACATAATAGACATTCATCATCATAGACTACATAACATAATCATTGCATGTACATAATAAATGTAAATATATACATCACATTACATCCATCATCAAATGTATAGCATCACATATAGAAAGCATTGTACATATAACATCATATTGCATCTCATAATCATAAATTGCATCTATAATATCAAATTATACCATAGGAAATTAAAGCATGCATCATAGTATAGAATCAAAATCACAACATAGGTTGCATAAACACTTCATAAAGTAAATATAATCATCCATCACATAGGCATATCATATAGAAATAACATGCATTTAATCAATAAATAGAATTGCATATCATGAGAATCGCCACCAAAATCATATATATATTGCTCAAAAGTGTCACATCACAATCTCATAATGTGTCAAATAAATATGAGACCCGCAGGCTATATGATCATAATACAATGTCTCAGTACATATCAACAAATTTCCCTATTTGGAACTATCATTGCTACCATGGCCAAAATATGTAGAGGAATGATGCTGAGATCTTGATGACCTATGTCCTAAAGGAGTCCTGTCATATGGACCAAATCTATGTGGCTACTTAGCCCCCTCTATGCTAACTATCCTGGTGTGGGTCCTAGTTTGAGACCTATCATTGTGTACCTATGAAAAACTCGGAGCCCATCTCTCTGGAGGAATTTTTTCCTCATACAAATCTCTATAATAAGAATCCCTCTCAATAGATCAGACTAACTCTCTAGAAAATGCATAAAATGGTCCACTACATAGAGCTCAGATCTCAAAAAATCACTGCTCGGTCTCCTGTCTCCGAGCAACAACCTGATCCCTATCCATATAGCCTCTATCTCTCTCTATTCGAAGTCCATCTTGCTTTGACATCAAAGCCCTCATTTGCTCCTCTAAAGATGCAAGCTGAGCACGAAGTGATGTAGTGTCCAGATCAACTGCCCCTCTGTCATCCTGTCTCACCCTCTCCAAACCATCATCATCACCATCTAACTCCTCCAAAATCTTGTCTCGGACCTCATGCTCCTAATCATCCTACTCCTCATCATCATCCCAATAGAAACCAAGAAAACCAAGGGAACCAATCTCAACCTCCTCCCTACGAGCCTCCTCATTTGCATGCTCCTCTGGAATATCATCCCAACCCGCATGCTCCTCTCCCCCAATCTCCTCTCTACCAATAACATGTACCTCCTCCTTGCCTCCACCAATGTCTAACATGGAAACATCATCTCCCTCCCATCCATCCTCGTAGATAGGTGATAAAGGTGGACCACCACCCCTCTGCCCACCTCCACAACCATCTCCATTATCACCCTGACCACTGCCACCTCTCTGAACTCTACCTCTGCCACACCTGTCGCACGTTCCTATCCATCGTTTCTCTGCCAGTGCATCCTAATTTGGTTCTATCAAAGGAATAGGCCTATGAACTACCCATCACTGATTATATGCCTCGGTAGTGCCTGGATTTGCTAAACCATCTCTCCAGCACCACTACTTTGGCTACAATGCATTAATATCTGCCTCGAAAGTGGACACTGGAATCTCTACACCCCATAATGTGATCTCTTGCAAAGATCTCAAAAACTCTACTCGTCCATGAGGCTCATCCTGAACCTCCCCAAACTTCCATAAAACATGATTTTTGGAATATATCTCTATAATATGCACATGAGAAATTTTCCATCCAATTAGATATTGTGTCTGATAGTAGTGTGTTAAATGATCATACTCATCGGACCATCGTGGACAATCCATATAAAACCTCCATGTGAACTGTACCATAGTATCAATAGCATGCCTATAAAATATGGTATCCCCAACACGATGTTGAGTGACTACCCCTACATAAAAAAAGTCATATGGTGATCCCTATCGCACATCAACTGTCATAGGTGGATGAAAAATGGTAGTGTGTTCCCACACCCATACCATCAGGAGCGTGGTACCACAGCTCATAGACTGACCATCCCGGTATGCTATATCGTGCAAATGAAAATATAACATCACTAAGAGATAGGGGCCCCAAGCATAGACCTCCTACCTCTCTAACATACCTACCATCATCTCTCCCCATCCCATAGCAAATCCATGACCTTGATGGTTAGGGAGGACTATGCCACCTATCAATGTACACAAAAAATAGTCCAACTTCCTATATCTCTTCATTAGGACATGCCACCTAATCTCATAATGGTCAATACCTAACTATTTAATGTCTCTGTGGGGGTAATATCTGCATATATTAGAGAAACCCCTTTGTGTGTCATACATCACTCTCAAGCCTCTAATAGGTAGTCTCAAAATCCTTTAGACGTCCTCTAAGATAACTGTTGCCTCTCTAGTAGGTAGGTGAAATGAAGAAGATTCTGAGAGCCACCACTCACACAATGCAGTCAGTAGCCCCTAGTTCACGCAAATAGTGGGCATGAAAGTAATGTGATTGAGACCCAAATGCCATAAAAACTGTCTCTTCGAGCTTCAAAAACTATCACGGAAGCAGAAAGTCAATGGTCTCGAATCTCGTGTATAAATAGGGTCCAAAACAACTTACAATGGCATTATGCATGCCTCATGTTAGAATCAATAACCTAGCCTAGTCCAAAATTTTCAAAATAACATCCGAGTCAAATGCATCATTCTTTTGCAAATGCGTTTCAAATAAAAAATTATGTCATTTTCATTTGCAAATGTGTCATAAAATTTCAAATGCATCAATTTACATCACAACTGTGTGCATAAATAACAAATGCATGTCATAATCTAATGTGCCTCTTTACATGTATGCATAACAATCATCTAACTTGAATGTAGATGCGTTGATTAAATATCAAATGCGTTGGAACATTTTCACATGGATTGAAGGTAATACAAATGTGTCTATTCTAAATGCAAATGCATTATGATTTATCATGTGTTGAAAATAAAAAAAATAATAAGTGTCTAAAATTTAAAAACCTACGCTAGACAAAGACGTAAAAAACCAAATGTGTTGAACCACATGCAATTGTGTCAGTGACGCAAGCAAATGAAACTTTTCAAAAATGTGATGCATTACAAAAATTGAAATTAAATGCATAAAAAAAATGTAAATAAAAAAATCAAGAGTCAGTATCTGAGTACATACCGGGGGGGTCTGCATCGGCAGGCTGCCTGAATGTTTGGATCCTATATGCACAATGGTGGTTGTGTGGAACTGGAGAAATCCTCACTGAAATTCCAGAGCAAAATCTCAAATTTCAAAGCTATGTGGGTAAAAATGAATTAGTTTTTAGCCCTTTTCCTATTTATACCTAAAGTTTTGGTGGCATTTCTTTCTATTGGCTACCTAAACTTCCAAATTTAATTGACCCGTACACATCCCTAACACTTCCAAATTCAATTTCTTCAACTCCATAGTATTTATGGCTATTGAATTGACTAATCGGGACTTTTTTATTTAATTATGTTACTAATTAGCCTTATCTTTATTGGATTTCATCACTTAATTAATTAAATCCTATTTATTTAATTATTTTTCAAATATGAAATCTTGAATTAAATTAATTATTTAATTCATAAAATCTATTTTAATTCATTCCTCTATATTTAGATAATTGTGTAGGTTATCCAAGTATTCACTCTAACTCGACTCGAGATCTATTTAAATCGGCTAGTTAACTCTGGATTTAGTGTCTGAGTGGCTTTCATGAGTAATTTCTCTATCATGACTAGTCAATCCTCTAGTTCTAACTCAATTGTGTGTACATCCATATTAATTAAATATTCCTATTTAATTAATTAAATCTTTTGTGTGCATTCGAACAAAGAGTTGCTTTAATCCATCTTTATCTTTGTCATGCAAAGGCTATTCTTATGTTTTCAAATACCAAACTCGAAGATTAAATCATTTATTTAATCTTTATTTCTATTTTTTGTTTTATCACTCATGTCACTACTAATAGTTATCATAATGCATGTCCAATCCTTTGATCTCAACTGTCTATCGATCTTTCAATCCTTACCTGTCATTCGAATGATCAATTTTCTATAAATTGATCTATCTTTCATCATTTCAACCTCTCCAGAAATATGTTGACTTTTGGAGCAATTATCTTAAATCTTCGTTGTTTCATTATTATCACAATCCTTAGGCTATGCTTGCATAATCAATTGAAAATCTGAGGGCAAGTACACTACAGAAAATGAAATAGAGAAGGACAATAGAGGTTATCCATGGAGTTGCATCGATCTTTGGTGAGATTGTTTTATGTTTTAGCTTATTTCCTTTGGTCTTTGTTTTTTGAATTTAGATTGCATTAGAGCTTGATCACATTGAGTTTTTTTCTTTTGACCTTTCTTTTTTCATGATGTTACACCATACAATGCCAATAGTGATCAAAGAAATCCCATTTCCTTTGTAGATAATAAGAACAATATACAAAGTCAAAAACCCTTGTTATCACTTTATACTCATATGGTACCAATCCCAACTATTCCAAGACAATATATTGATATCTTATCAAAGATATGATGATATATCAACATCTCATCAAATACCAAATGACTCTTCAAAACCTTGCAAGATATAATAAATATCACTGGAAATGCATATGCCAATATTATTGCCCTGTGTCACCTAAATGTGTGCCAAGTCAATAGGACCATGTTTATATCCAGTGAATGTCATAATGCTACCTGATAACCCCTTCAAAGAATTCTAATATTGTAAATACCAAAACAATACTTGAAATAAATGCCAAAACCAATGTCAAAGGGGTCAACAAGCTCCCCCTTTGGCATTGATGTCAAACAACCTGTATGATCACCAATGCATTGTCAAAAAATCATCATATGAGTACAAAATATATGATTTGGTGCAACAAAAATTGGTTTTTGCAGCACCAAAAATAAACTCATTAATACATCAATATACAGTGTAGAGCAACAAAAACTGATTTTAGCCATGCAAGAAAAATAAATCTCCATATATGATCATTATCAAAATAAATATTTTTCCCCCTTTTGAGAAGAATACAAAAGGTAAAAGGGATGAGTAAGTACCAGAAGACCACCAAGTACCTATCTAAGAACACCAATATGTTTGTACATGGGCACAAAACAATATCAGAATCGAAGAAATAGAATTTGAAAAAGAGCTCTACATAATGCAAGATAATTATGCTAAAACACCAAAAATTTGATTGGGGCTACCAAAAGAATACTATACAATACAAGATGAAATATGCTTCAATAGTAGAGAGAGAGAGAGAGAAACCTTTTTTTTACTATGTCTTGCTACCAACCTTCAACCTAGAAAGAAAGCACCTCCAAATGTGCTTTTTTTGTCTTTTAGACAACCTACCTAGTCAACATCAATGTATGCAAATAGTGTAAAATCATTATTCCTAGGATACCATAGGCCATAATCAATAGTACCATTTATGTATAAGAAAATTCTTTTTACAACTTGTTTAGGTGAAGCTTCAAATTGAGCAACTAAAGAAACAACATACATTATATTAGGTCAAGAGGCAGTCAGATATAAGAGACTACCTATCATTGACCTATATAAGGTTTTATCTACACCATCTAGATCCTCATATTTTCAAATTTTACAACTAGTTTCCATTGGAGTTCCAAATGGTTTGCTTGCATCCATTTTTAATCTTTTAAGAATTTCTTCCACATAGAAGTCATTTGTGAAATGAAGATACCCTTTTCAAGTTGAGAGACCTGAAACACAAGAAAGAAGGAAAGTTCTCCTAATATGGACAT
Organism: Sequoia sempervirens; assembly: GCA_007258455.2. NCBI lineage: Eukaryota > Viridiplantae > Streptophyta > Pinopsida > Cupressales > Cupressaceae > Sequoia > Sequoia sempervirens. Next base: position 677,257,897 of record VDFB02000003.1, read on the forward strand.
TTCAAAATCTTCTTTCGTAATGCTAGGAAAAAAAAAACGCATTTCATCATAATTACTCCTAAAAATAATATCTACATAGACAACAACAACCAAAATATAATCGCTTTTTGTCATGAAGTATAAATTGTTGTCAACACCTCATCTGGTGAATCCTTGACTTTGCAGATGTTTATCCAACTTAGAGTACGAAGCTCTACGATCTTGTTTAAAGCCATATAATGATTTTTTCATCCTATAAACATGATAATCTTTCCCTACACATTCAAATCCCTTAGGCTACTCTATAAAAACTTCTTCCTCAAGTTTGCCACTTAAAAAGGTTGTTTTAGCATTCATTTGAAATAATTTAAAAAATTTATAAACAAAGAAAGCTAAAAAGATTCTTATAGCTTCATGTATAGCTACAAGGGAAAATGTTTCATCAAAATCAATACCCTCAAATTGAGAGTACCCTTTACAAACAAGTCTTTCCTTATTTATAATTGCATTTCCCTTGCATCAAGTTTATTTCTATAGACCCACTTGGCTCCAATGACATTCTTGTCCTTGGGTATAGAAAAAGTTATGAATTCTTGTTCTTCTCTATTTTCCCTATCTCCTCTTCCATTGATTTAATCCGAAGTTTATCTTTTCTAGCTTCTAAGGGTATGTGCATGATCATGATGGGCCAAAAAGTGGTGATATGATGGGTATGTGTAGGGTATGTGGCTGACAATTTTTTTTTAACCCAAAATTGATGAAAGGAAAAGAGTTTTTAAAGGAGATTCTTAGCTTTCCATCAATATAAATTATGATTTAGTTTGAATTTAATAAATAATAATTATTCATATTCTATTTGAATTATGACTAAAGTCATGATTGATAGGCTGATTGAAAAACATCTATAGCTTTGAAATGGTATCCTATTTTTTGAATCCAAAACATGTGTCACATTCTATGCTTTGCATGTTATAAGATTAAAAAAAGAAAAATTGAATTTCATGAAGTCTTGACCAAGTTAAGGTGGTCACACATATGATTTTTTTTATACTTTTTAAAAGTTGTAAGAAAAAATTCATAATTACTTATTTACTTCGAAAAAAAATACAAAAAATATATTCATCACATCAGGACATGAGTCCTCTACTTATATCTACAATATTATAAAAGAATATTATCATTTTATTGTGGTTAGGGTGGTCAGAAAGACCCCTACTTCTTATTTTTTCCCTTAAATCTAAGTACTATTGCATTGAAATTTAAAATTTTCACCAATTAGATTTTTTTTTTTAAAAAACCTATTAGTTTAGAAACTACATTCAATTTTCTATAGATTATATTCTCACATATTTTTGAAATAATATAGATAACTTATTCAATTTTTTATGTCAAGTTTCCTAACACTCGTTTTTCTAAATTTTTCGCCACTTGAGGGATTTTTTTCCATGATGATCCTGCACATACCCCTTAATAAGTTTTAGGCTCAAATTATGAAATTAAGCATAGATGTACTTGAACACTTGCATTGGAAAGTTTTCTTCTAGTTTGAACACCAACAAATCTATCCCCAATGATTTTCTCTTGAGGATGATTTCTTTGCACTACCTTTGAAGGAGTCTTGGATGTTGTTTCCATAGGTTTTTCAAGCGTATCTACTTGATCTTCCTCCTCTTCTTCTGATTTCATCTCTTTTTATGTAGATAAAAGTCTCCATTATCTTCAATTGGTTGTTCACATAGCTGCAACTTCTCATCAACTCTCACATTAGTACTTTCAACAATCCTTTTGAGTCTTTTATTGAAACATTTATAGGCTTTACTATGAGTAGAGTAACCTAAAAGTATGCCTTCATCACACTTGGACTGAAAACTACTCATATTATCATCATCCCTTTTTATATAACATTTACTACCAAAAATTCTAAAGTATGAAACATTAGCAGATCTACCATACCAAAGTTCATAAGGTGTAAACCTTGTTTTTCCCTTTGTTGTACCATGTTTAGAGTATAAAAAGTTGTATTTATAGCTTCTTTCCAATACACATTTGGAAGATTTGCATCACGTAATTATGTTCTTGTCATTTATTTAATAATCATGTTCTTTCTTTCAACAACCCCATTTTGTTGTGGAGTTCTTGGGGTTGAATACTTTCTTTTAAGTTTTAGATCAAATTATTTTTCTACCATTTTTCTAAAAAATTTGAATCTGTCAAAAGCTTCAGATTTTTGTTTTAGAAAAGTTACTGAGGTCATTCTAGTGTAATCATCAATGAACAACATAAAATACCTTTCACCTTTACGTGACCTTATCCTTATAGGACCACATAATTTAGAGTGTACAAGTTACAATGGTCTAGTATATGTATGTTCTTTGGAATTAAAACTCACCTTGATTTTCTTACTAAGTTGATACTCTTTGCATGTTTCATTCATGGGATTGGAAATCGTAGGCGTATTTATTACATTTTTATTCTTGCTAATTTTGATAAGGTTGTCAAAATTGATATGACCAAGCCTTTTGTACCATAGTTTACTCTCTCCAACTTGACCCATGAAGCATACATGTCCATCTATACTTCTATTAACAGTCTCATGCAAGTTATAAGTGTTTCCCTTAGTTCTTAAACCAACTGCAACAACTTTACCATATTTATTTTTTATCACACCCTTCCGCAGTGAAATAAATATTAAATCCATTATCACAAATTTGACTCACACTTAGGAAATTGTATGTTAACCCTTCAACAAAATAGACATCATGCAAAGTGGTTTCATCATCCAAAAGGATATTTCCCTTTTCCTTGATCAAAATGCAAAAATCATTTCCAAATTTAACTGAACCTCCTATGTAATCCTCAAATTGGATAAATTCTCTCTTATCACCATTCATGTGGTGAGAGCATCTGCTATAAAAAACCCACAACTCCTTTTTGACATGAAAATCTATTTGTACAAACATAGCTTAAATGTTTTTGTTAATCTTCTTAGGCTGCCAAATAAGCTTTGTTTTATCTACTTTGAATAATTTTCTAGGAAGAGTATAACTTTTCTTTCATTGCATATTAAGATTATATCTACAAAAACATGCAATATGCCCAAGGTCTCAACACTTATAACATTTCAATCTATAAAAAAATTGAAATAGACTTCCATTTTTAAAACTAGGTCTCCTCTGAGTTATAACCTTACACTCACTTGGTTTGTTCCCAAATTCAGAGAACTTGAAACAATATCCATAAAAGTATGGATTACTTATAGAGGGAAAACTCTTGTTGTTGTTCAAGGGTTTCACAATTTTTGTATTAGCATGATGATACTCATTAGAATATGAGCATTGACCTTCCATAAAACCTAGACCATTTTTGTCCTTGTGATTTTTTTTGTTTCCCTAAAAGATTAGTAAGCTTATCACTATTTTATACCTTTTTCCTTAAGGAAACTATTTCTGCCTCCAAGGTGTAACATTAGTTTTCTTTTGTTCCAAGTTACATTTTGGTGACCTCTAAAACTCTTTTATTGAAATCCTCAAGCTAGAGTTTTAAATCAGCAACTTGTTTTTCAATATATAATCAACCAAATTTTCTAAATATTTTTTAGACTAATTTTTATGTATGACATCCTCCTTTTTAAGTTTCTTGTTCTCATCTAAATAACATCTTAATTCACCTTCAAATTCAACTTCTTCTATGTCATGTTCAGGTTGATTTGCAAGTGTATCTTTTAGATTTTTAGTGGAGAAAATCTTTTCCATAAATATTGTTTCTTCTCCTTCTAAATTTTCCATAACAAGTACTCCATCACTAGGAACCCCTTAAGTTTCTAAGAATTGTTGGCAAGGGTATGACTATGATACCACTTGTTGGGGTACGCTACCATTGAGAGGGGGGCAAATCAATGGTATGAAAAATTAAAACCTTGAATTAACCTTTCAACAATTTGATCTTATAATATGTGAGATCTTAATAGTTTAACTATTAAATGCAATATCATGTATGTAGAGCAGACAATCTTGTTTCAACATCAAGAACTTCAATTTGACTTCAACAAGTTTGCATCAATTTATGCTCATGATATTTCAACTATATAATCATTCATTGATTGAATGCAACATCAAAACAATTAAAAATGAAATACTTGAGCAAGCACAGAGACAACTAGAAAAGGAAATCACACCATAAAATAATTGTTTCCATGAGTGGGAAACCCTCTATGGATAAAAAACCACTCGTAAAATCACCTCACTAGCTGAGCCTCATTGGAAATACAAGCCTAACAGGCTACAAAATATTTATATCACTAACTTTTAACTTGCTTCAACAAATAAGATAGAAAAACAATATATAGAGGATCACTATGTTTCATTAAAAATCATATTGGCTTACAACCTTAATGAATTCTATGTCCTCCAAATTTTATTATATACAAAGTCTAGAACACATACAAAAAATTAACTGTATTTCACTATCTTTTTCATTTTATCTTTTGAGCACACAAAATGAAATTCTTAACAACAAATTTACAATATATATCTTATCAAACTTCTACAGTAGTGCTTCAAAAGAAGCCTCATTTTTAACAAGATATTCAAAAGTAAAACAACATTACTTTTGTTATTTTTTAAATCTCTTCCCACAATCTCTCTAAAAAACAAGCCAATATTTTTCATATTACTTATACAACAATCATTAGCCTAATGAAGTGCACAAATACCATACCTAGGTCAGTTTTTAAAACCAAAATAGAAAGTAACTATATAAATAAATTTTCAACTTCTTCAATAATTGTTATGTCTTCACCATATCTGCATATGTGTAAGATAAAAATAACCACATCTTCAATGTTCTAACAAATGTAACAAATCCTTACAGATTATCAAGAGTTCATAAGCACAAATCTATTTTACTTTATAGCATAATAAAACAATAATCATATAAGTGATTATGCAAACGAAAGAAAACAACAATAACCAAGAGTTATACCACCTAAAAACTAATTTTCACAAACCCAAAAATTTGTGTCATTCCCTTAACCTGTCGCGACACATAACTACTTTAGCTTCGAGCTTTGTAAAATTCAAAACCTCATTATTACACTTAGAAATAAAAACTTCCCATTATCATTTTAACCCTAAGTTCGCAACCTCAATAACCAAACTATAAAATTTACAAAATAAAACGTAAAAATGTTTTATGGCTGACATATACATGTTACCAAAAGTTCATGTTTTCCCTAAAGGGGCTGATAACTCCTTTGTTCACAATGCCATTGTTTACTTGTTACAAACTACCAATACTTGTTGTTCAAGTAAATCACTTAAAATAGACCCGAATGTAATATATGACTTATTCAATTGAAACCAAAACCCTTATCTTAAAGTGGTGTCGACCATGACATGTGCTTGATACTCATTAGGAGTATAGTGTCAACAAATGTTAAAAGCAAAGATGCAAACCATGTAAAAATAAAGCATTATAACATCATTGATAAACAAAGCACTTGTCAAATTCCATAGAGTGGGAATAATGATCAAAGCAATCACATTTCTTTTGTAGATAATAAGAACAATGTACAAAGTTTAAAAACCTTGTTAACACCTTATACTCATATGGTTCCAATCCCACCTATTCCAAGACAATATATTTATATCTTATCAATAATATTATTATATATCAACATGTCATCAAATACAAAATCATTGTCCAAAAGCTTGCAATAAATAATAAACACCATTGGAAATCCATATGCTAATATTACTACCCTGTGTCACCTAAATGTGTGGCAAGCCAATTTGACCATGTTTATATGTAGTGAATGTCATAATGTTGCCTCATAATCCCTTCAAAGAATTCCAATACTGTAAATACCAAAACAATACTTAATATTAATGCCAAAACCAATGTCAAAGGGATCAACAGAAATATACTAGAATTTTATCAACCAAAAGCAACATACCCATGGGAAGAAGTGGGTGGTTTAGAGGAGCTAGGAGCTTCAAATCTAGGAATCATGCAAGGAGAATTATCCTAGTAACCATGAAACTCTTGCAAATACACAATTTATACTATAAAATTGGAAGCTTGCATATTGAACTACATAAGAAAATTAGTACTGAGTAATGCAAAGTAAAAATTAGCTTTAAAATATACAAAGAGATCTATGTTTTTATCTTATTAAATAATAATGAAAAAATTTCACTCTAAAATCTATCCAAATATAAAAAACTCAATTGGGAGACTATCCCAATTGCCCAACAAAATTATAACCCATAAGAAAGGTTTGAGCTAAACAATATGACAAAGTCATGTATCCAACTCCAAGGTTATTGAGCTCTACTAGTGAAAGAAAATGCTTGAGAGCCTCTAATTTCTGAAAAATCCTAGATGATATAAATAAGAGTCAACAAAAAGACCTTAATAATCAATGCAACATACAAAATGAATGAATTTACACTCATGAATGGCCACCCATATAGTCTAAAATGTCAATACCAAGTGTTAGTAGAAGACATGAGGACAAAATTTTGATTTAATCAATCCACCATTGTGAGATGAGACTTCAACAACAACTATCCCTTGCAAGGTTTCTAAATGGTGTTTTAAGATACCATTTATGATCATTCAACTTGTGATAAAAGGAACCAACCACAATTTTGTGAAGCATAAGGGGAGGGCTGACATCAAACAATACTTAGAAGGTCTTGCAATCATAATTAGATAACTAAAATATTAACTTCACCTGAGATGAACATAAATTTTGATTAACGTATTCAATAATTTTGTGATTAATTATTCAAACAATAATTTAATTCACTTATTTTGTAAAATTTAATGATGATTTATTTTCAATTAAAACAATAATTATATTTTTATCTTAAACACTAAATCATAATATTACAACTAATAATACAATTAAACAATTGTATACAAATATAGTAATTTTCTAAATTGTATCTTTCTACATATGTTAATATTATTCATTATCAATTTATCTAAGGAAAATCCATTAAGACTTTTTAAAATGGATAAGATGATTTGATGAATTTGACACACATTCCATTCTTTTTTTGAGATTTTAGAATTGAATTATTGTGATACCAAACCTTATTTACTACAATTCTACAATAGCACATGAAAATCTTGTTCTACATAATCCTTATAACTAAACATTTAATGTTAGATTCAAAATTAAATTAGGACACAATTTAAGTTTGAAATACTTTGATGAACTAATAGGAATTACCACACACCTAGTTAGCATATCACAAATTTAGAATTTCATATCCCTGTACTTTTTTCTTAAGTTATATATCATAGAAGAACAACGCTAGTCACTAGTTTATCTGACCCATACCGAAGTACTCATTTGGCTGAACATTATCTTAGTGAATTTGTCATATCACATATTCTCTTATTAGTTAACAAAACTCATCGTTAATTTGTATAAGCCTTGTAAAAATATTTTAAATAAAATTTCCTACCAAACAAGAAATAGTATGAAACAATACTTTAAAACATTAATACAATGAAATGAAAACTTTGTAATTTAAAAATAGTATAACTAATCTGTTTCTCACATTTAAAATAGCTTCAATGCAATAATTAGTTTTAACTCAGTCTCAAAATAATTTTTCTCAAATTTTTAGAAACGAAGTAAAAGCCACCTCACCAATAATTTTATATATTTATATATATATATATCTTTAGGGCTCTCTTTCTTTAAAATGTTACATTCAGGCATCACAATATATATATATATATACCTTTAGGGCTCTCTTTCTTTAAAATGTTACATTCACGCATCACAATAGAGATCTTTCCTCTATATGGAATTGCGATGGGATGGTGGGAACCAGCCTTCTCAAACATTGAACAGAAACCATCATAGAATTGAGAGATTAGCTGCCGCATTTGAGGAAAGATTCTGTCAAGCCTCCCGCAAAGGCTCCACAAAGTTCTATTAACAGAAACTTGGGAAACCTTTGAGGGAGACTTAATAGCAGCTTCCTCAGACTTCTTGTCTCTCCTCAAACTCTTATCAGAGAAAAACTGAGCAAAGCTGATTGCCTTATGAAGTCTTATCTGATGAATTTATAGAGATGGCATTCTGTTAACGACAGCATTGAGATGATACCTTATAAGATGGATTCTCCACCAGATAAATTTGCCTTGATATTCCTGCCAACTGTCATTACCCTTTCATTAAAGCAAAACCAAATCTTATCTACATAGAATCGCCATTACATGACTTGCACGAATTGTCTTATGCTGCCACCAGTTATTTTACGTTACTTCATATTACTGTTGATGATGCAACATAAGATAAGCATGATAGTTTGGAACGAATCGCACTAGATAAATTAAATAGTGAAAGGGGTGACGTTTCGTGATAAAGCAGTTTATTCTTTTCGTGGAGTGTTTTAAAAAAAATATATAGAAGAAGAATTTTGTTTGACCATGCTTTCTATCCATCAAAATATTCTTGTACAAAACGGTGGTTTGTGATATCATCGAACGATCTAATAAGCAAATTCTTTACTTTTTGCAAACTTAAATGTAAGTTTTTAGTATATGTTAGTTTTTAGTATATGTTGATTAATTCTGGTTGAAATTTAGAGTTTTGTATTGAACGTGGAAAAGTAAATCAAATGAAATAGAAGACTATATAATGTGAAAAGCAGAATATAGAGGGTGGAGTATGTTATTGATATTGTGAATTTCATTTCTTGTTTTTGTGCAGTAAAACTTGTCAAAATGAGTGTATATTAAAATTTGTATTATTTTTGTGCTTGTTAAATAAAATTAATAAATTTTTATATTTAAGTAATTAAAGAATTAAAATTGGTTTAGTATGAAGTTGGAGAGTTTATTTGTCAAGGTAGTAATAGGGAAATGGGCAAACTGGATGTCATTTTTGAGAAACAAGGAAGGTCATATTTAGAAAAATATTTATGAAACATAGTTTTTTGTTAACATATAAATCGTTTTCACTACATATGTAAGACATGTTTTATTTTATTTTATATAGAAGACATATAAATCATAAATATTAGTAATAAGTTAAAAATTTAAAAGTATTTTATCTTTTTTAGTGTCATATTATTGTGTTCTATTAATAGTAATATTTGTGAATTCCCATATAGATGTTGATTATATAGAATATATTCCTACCTAATATAATTAAATATTTTAACTATCTTTATATTTTTTATAATATATTTAAATACTATTTCTAAATTCAATTCATTCAAGTTAAATAATCTAATTATAATTAATTTTATTTACCTTGAATTTAGAAAAGAACATATGCCCATGAAAAATAGGCCATAAAAAGTAAATTCAATAGGAATAAGAGCTTTATAACTAGAGTGAAGGCTTAAATATTAATTAATTCCCTTTCAAATATTAATCCACTTACATTATTGAAAAGTGCTGCAAAAAACAATTGGTATCAAACTGTTAAAGTGATGCATTAAGGAAGGGAAACGACATAGAAAAGTGCCTTGAGAAACCCAATATGTTGAGGCTAGTGGTATTGAGCAATCCCAATACCTTGTAGTGTGTTAATGGTGAACATATGTAAATGGGAATGCTTGTCTATTCTTCGCTATGGTGCATATCTTCCAAACGTCAATTGAGTGCATGGATAGTGAGAATGGTAAGGATGCTACATGTAAACATGTGAGAATATAGACTTGAGACAAATTTGTCACTTGATTGATGCATTGGAATATGATCTGCAAATCCTGTGAAGAACATTGAGGCATAGAGAAGTGTATTATTGTTTCGAGGTAGAGGATATATGCAGAAGAACAACCTAATACTGCAAAATTCCATACAAGTAAGTTATTGCTTTGTAGAGTATTAGAGAGTCAATGTACAATAACTTTCAGTATTTGGTAAAAAAAAGGGAGATGGCTATTACTGTATTGTTTGGAAAACCTAACTTAGAAGTCCTACCAAAATAATAGTACACGACATTTTCTATGTATGTCATAAGCATGAAACAATAAAAGCCGACAAGTAGGCTACATATAGAAACATAAATGCTTTGGGCAAGGTCTTGCTAACTATGAATGCATCAAATGCATTGATTATGGATTGAGTCAACCTAACTTAGAAGTTATAGCAAACTAATAGTAGATGACATATGTTATGTATGCCATAAACATGAAACAATACAAGCCCAAAAGGAGGTTAGATATGAAAAATTGAATGCTTTGGAAAAGGTCTTGTTAATTGTGAATGCACCAAATGTAGTGATTAAGGATTGATTTCAACAACAACTTGCTTTGGGCAAAAAGCCAGGCATATGAAGTGCATATTGTCAGAAGGATGAGTAAATTTGCATTTTACTGTTAATTTTGTCATGTGCTTTTGTGTTTCATTTTTATTAATAACATATTATTTGTCATCACCTATGGTCATTTATTCAAATTGTTATTGTAACAGGAACAATTTTTTGGAATTAGAGTGGAGACAAAGACCTGTACAGGTGCAAATATACTTGACTCTTGAAGAAGAGTCTTCGAGGTTAGAATTTCAAATGTTTTTTCTTTTTTTTTTTCCAATGAAGTTTGATTCTTCAAATTCCTATAAAAATTATGCCAATTGTTTGAATTTTTCCAATTTATGTCAATAAGCAAGCTAAAATAATGTTGTAGTCATAGATGTGCACAATTGTAACCATGTCAAATGCAAATTATATGCAATGTTTTGCTTAGTACATTAATTATATTGTACATTACCTATTCCATGGAGTGGATATAATTATGAATGTGTTTCAAGAAAATCTACAAAATAGAAATACATGATTTTTTTTGGAAAATATGAAGTCGTTAAAATAGTAAGCAATACTTGTAGTTGAAGGAGGAAAAAGTACTAATTTGAGGACAAGGGAAACTAGTTAGTTGAGTTTATAGAATGAATACAATTGCAGTGATAGAGTCTTGTTCACTATGCGTGAATTAGAAGAACTCATTGTTGCTTGAAAGTTTGATTAGGAAATAAGGGATAACTTTTTAGTTTTTGTAAAAATAAGCAACAAAAATGTCAAAAAGAAGCTCCACTAGTTAATAAAAACTTTATTGTAAGGGCTAGGATCCTATTTAATAACAGACCATAAAGTTCAACGATCCATAACAATTGATTGCATCAAACAAGGAACAAATTTGTTTCAAACAAATGTTGTCAGGAGGAAGCTTTCTTGTTTACACATATGTAGCATTGTGACCTTAGTCTAAAAAAGCATTCCTTTACTTGGTAAATTGGACAATGCATTTACTACTATAGAATGCATTAGCCTAAGGAAAAATCCTACACAATTTTCATTTAACCTAATCCTTGGCTTTAATTGTTCCATGTTTATTGGTTACATAGCATATGTCATGTACTATACACCCATTTCCTCGGTGAAGCAGAGTCGAGTCAATATTGTCACATGTTTACATGTAACAACTTTACTATTCTCACCATTCATGCACTTGGTCCACTTATACGATGTGTGAAGGATGTGGGAGGATACACAAGCCTTCCTATTTAGGATTGGTCCCTTTGAGTAATACGAGCATATCATGTTTCTGAAGGTACTTTTGGGTGTTGTTGGTCTGCTAAAAAAGTTCAATGCATTCCCTATGTTTTGTTATAAAGTGGATGTTATTGCTTAGTGATTTACCCACAAAAACTAAGTTACTAGGAAAATAGCTCAAACAAAACTCAATCAAGTACCAACTGAATCATTGTACAATTTGCATTTAATTCTTAAATATTTGAAAAACTTTATAATGTGTTTCTATTTTTCTTATTTACTTAAAAAAAGAAGAGTAGGAGACATCCTCCATGTGATAGAAAAAGAGATAAATGATAGATTAGAGACATGAACAATGCATGCTTAAATTTTGAACTATAGGAAAGTAGAAAAATATTTTAAACTGTTGAATTTGATTGGCCAACCAAGTGCCTAAAATTCAAATGCAATAATTGCAATAGTAACTTGCCCATTAAAAATATGCTTGTTTTATATTTTTGACATATAGCATACATAAAAGCTGTAATATTGGATTTTAATCTATTTTAAGGGGAACATGAGAAAATTAAGTATTGTATAACATATAAAGGAAAAAGATGACGACTGTAAAATGAGAGTTGTAAGAAGTTATAATCCATAAAACATGAAATGTAGTGATATAGGCCAAACAAATAGGAACATGAGCATAACAAAAAGAGAAGTGCAGGTTGATGAAATGGTAGGTAGCTTTGCACTTGCTTGTGTTTCTTCATCACCTTCAATGCCATTATTATGATTAGTAGAAGAACAATATTTGCATATAATTTTAGACATACTTTGGAAATTGATGAGAGAAAAAGGTATAGAATCAATATTCCTCCGTACCTTGTTGTAGCATATGACTTTCATTAAGTTAGGAAAATAGCATTTGTAATCACATTGTTTTGATTGAGGCTGAAATGGCCTTTGGTGATGATGTCTCGTAGTGAAAATATAATTGTTGATTTCTCCTTGATGTAGTCTTCATATTTCATGTTTTGAAGAGTAGGAAAGAGTTGTTGGATGCATGGTTTTGAAATAAACAATGGATTGTCTACTTGTCATTTGTTATGGTGATAGTTTTAGGATGAAGTGAGTATATGTAACTCACTTCCTTGTCGCATTGGTTGCAATGAGTGCTTTCCTATTGGATCATGTCATATGACTTGAATTTATAATTGCAAACTGGGAAAAACACTTCAAATGGATTTGAAAGTGTGTTTGTTGCTTTTAATGTGCCTGAAAATTGAAACATGTAAATGTAAATTGTTAGAAGGGGCAGCTTCAAAAAATTTAAGTGTGAGAGCGATAAGATATTTAAAAATTCACTGTAAATGTTGATTGCATCAAAGTAGTTAGCTTTTCCATTGTTCTTTTGTTATTCAATTTACAAATAAATGTTGATCAATTCGTGCGGAATGTGTTCTTTTGATATGTTCCTTTTAGGATATTCATGAAAAGAAATGCTGGAGTTTTGTTCCTATGTAGTTGTTCCTCTATTTAAAAGTATTGTTGTTCATGAGATGGACACTGTTACAGCTGCATGGCAATGAGAAAGTCAGTTTTCATTACAAAAAAAAGTAGTAGAGACCACAATGCTATAAAAAAGGGTTAAAATGGATTAGTGGCATATGGGAGGGAGACATTGGTACCTGCACTCTATCAGATTCTACTTTGTGATCTTTTACATCAATTGCATATTGGTTGACTACTTTCTTAGTTCCAACAACCAAAAAACCTATTGTTCCAATTGGATACCAATCTGTGGCTGCTAGTAGCTAGCTAATAGTTGTATCTAGAATGATGTAGTAGTCTTTAGAATAGTGAGGCATGCTTTCAACTATGCTTGTGTCTATCAATATCAGTATGCAATTAGAGTCTCATCCATCATAATCTATTCTACATGCAATTTGGAAGCCTGATATTGAAACTCCCAATCTTGGAATTATTTTGTGTTGATGTTCTTGCACAAGGTTTCCACTAATATTCAATGTAATTTCCATTTTTTCTTTGAGGTCCGTGAGATCTACATGAAGTACCTCATTTTTTGTTGTTGAATTTTTCCAATGTTGCTTTGTAGATAGCAAGGACGTCACCTTGGAATGTTTCACCAACTTTTTTTGCATTTAAGTCTTCAATTGATATGGTCTTTTTGAAATTTGTTCTACAAGAACAGAGGAAAATGTAAATCTTATATCTAAACAATGTAGAAATGCATATGATAGGGAAATAGAATAAGTTGTTTACCATTTTCTTGTTTTTTCTTCCATGTCTTGCATTTTTTGGGTTGGTCTTTTTGTTTGATCCATCATTTTTCTCCAAAGTAATGATATAGTTTGTCAATGTCTATTTGAGAAATTGACTTATGTTGTTTTTGAGATGATTGGTGTTGATTGTGTAATTTTCCTAGTGTGCTTGTTAAAAGATCCCATTTTTTTTGCACTAGTGAAGGTGAGGAATAATGTGAGTGGTCCTTGTTGTCGTATCATTACAAAAACATTTTTCTTAAGTTGTTGTGTATAGTATGGGGATATTCTTATTCTTTTGAAGTCAACATATCTAATATCTGATTTTAGGATTTTTTCAAGGTTTGGTTTGTTTCTCATGTCCTTGGTGAGTAGCTTCTTCCCTCTTACCTGGCCTCTTTGTATTCTTATGGATATTGTAGACAAGACTTGTAGTATTAGTATGTTGATAGTTTTGAAAAAATGTTTGTTGCGTGATATGAAAACTTTCTATTTGATTGTAAAACTTTATTATGCAATTTTGTGGTATGTGAAGTTTTTTAGAATGTCAGCATCACGTGGCTTCCTAAAGAATAATGTTGGAAATTTTATCTCGTTAGTGTATTTGTCTTAAAAGATTCCAACTAGATAGTTTTTTTTTTGCAGGTGTTATTTCAATGATTTTGTCTTGCATGCTATGTATATTTCTAGATTCAGTGAATTCATGGACCAAGGTTTCAGATGGGTTCTTATGTTCTATCTCACCATCTGATTCAGTTTCAATTTTGATAGATCCAATATTTTATTCAAGTTCATCATTGGTGTGCAAAAATTGTTTCTAATCTTTGTTTATCCAGAAATTTTACATTTTGTATAGTGTTGTCTTTGACAACTGAGCCAAAGTTTCCATGATGATGTTGCATTGTGCCATGCCTTTTCGAAATGCATTCTTCTATTCCAATTGTCTTTTGAGTGAAAAAACAATTGTTTGTGTGTTCTTATTTGAATGTGGTAATTCTTTTTGTATTATGTTAATGTCAATAGGGACATTAATGATGGACCCTACTAGTCCTAATTGATATCTTTTGCATCCTAGTTTGTAGATTTGTGTAGATGCAATTCTAAGTGACACAAGCCATTTTAGTGTAGAGTAGCATATGTTGGACACTAGGAACAATGAGAGTGGGGGTTGAATCAGTGTTCCACAATATTTGAATTTCAAATCAGATCTTAAACTATCAACAACAATATTTAACCTTTAATAGCATTCACAACATATAAATAGAAGGAAACATTCAAACTCATTAAAGAGACAATGTGAACACCATAACACCAAATTTTTTATGTGGAAACCCTGTTAGGGTAAAAATCACGGTGGAGATTAAACCAAAAAGTATACTTTGTTAAAAGTATGATCAAAAGGGAATGAACTTGCATTCAGGAACACTACCTAGAGGTCACTGCTCAAAATAGGGAAGGCTCACTGCCTTACAAAATATTTGAGATTACAAAAAAATGTTGAACTAAGAATATAACATCTAAAATTGCCTGGATTTAGTTTCAGTGAGGCACATAAAACATATTATGGACCTCTTTTCCAATTCACACTTTTGCTCTGCTCTGCTCTGTTTTCTTACATGAAAACCCTTTTGTTGCACAAATAGAATTCACTTCAATAGATCTTCTGATATTATCTCAAATTATTGCTCTACACTTTTTTGCTTACACACCTTCTCACTTCTTGATCCACACACCACACACACCAAAAATAATTTTCCAATCTCACATATATATCCGCTAACAATATTTTATTGCTATATGTCACCTTCGAACAAAACATATTATTCTTCCATATGTCTGCTCAAATCATCAATTAGAATTAATACGTACCCACACAAGTCAGCTAGACTATAGTAGGGACCCAAATCAAAATTTCCAACATAAGAAATAGTTAAAAAAATATTCCTCGTACATCCATAACACACCATACACAACAGGTCAGCCATAATGAGAAAATAAACAATAAATTTATCATTCTACCAAATCTCTTAACTCATACACCGATTTCTGCAACACCAAAATACTTACCAATAAGGTAACATACATGCTTGGAAAGCTTCCCTAGGGATCCACACAACAAAATAAGTATTTGGTGAAGTATTAGGATCTGGTGAAGTATTCAGACCAACTTATCAATCAGATACTCTATTCTTCATGCTTTTTACTGGTAGATTACAATCTTCTACTTTTCTTGCCGGTAGGAACTACTTCTAAACTATGGACCATACTACTAACTCTAGTTGCCATCAATGACAACAAAAACAACCAAAAATAATCTCCCAAAGCCATATGCCAAAAATCTCCCCCTTTGGCATTGATGGAAACACTTAGTGAAAAATGACTAAGTGTCAAAACTCAACAAAACACTACTCCCCCTTTGGATGTCAAGGCATTTTTCACTATACTCTCTCCCCCTTTGACATCAATGACAAAAATTTCCACTACCTTCTCTCCCCCTTTAATATTTTTACTACACTCTCTTTTACTACATTCTCTCCTCCAATTTATCAAAAAAAATGTTGCAACTATTGCTAAATTCAAAAAATTATTTTATACTTATCTTTCATTTATGTGAGAAATTTCTTCCAAGAGTCCAATGTAATCTTAGTAGCAATTATCAGACTGTTATTTTTTGATGTTCTATTGATCATTTGGACAAGTGATTCAAGAATGGTAATGGCTCCTTCCAATTTTTCTCCTTTCTTCGGAGTTTCAATCATTTTCTCTAATTTGCATTCAATTTGATCCTTCACTTTCCAGAAGGTTTCCATAAGGGTGTTTCTAGCAAAGTGAACCTTTGCATGCTCAATCTGTAGCTCATAAATCTTCTTCTTAACTGCTCCATTCTTCTCCTGAAACATACTATAGTTCTATCTGATTCTAACAAGCTCACTCTCAATTTGTTCCAACTTGTCCTTATATTTTCCAACCACATGAGGCCACCTAAGAAAGTAATTGTAGATCTTGTTTACTGAGTCAATGCACTATCTTAACACAATCATTTTATTTTTTAGTTTGGTGAGAGATAGCCTAAACTACATCTTTAGATGTGAGATTATTTCATCATATTTCCTGTCCAGAGGCAGAGAGTCCATAGCCTCACTGATACATTCAATCAATTTTTCTAGAAGTACATTCTCTAGACTCTCCAATTCAATGTTTTTATCAATAAAGTATCTTCCCAGAATGTACTCAATGAGTTCTTGTTCATATGATGGCCCATTTATCCATATGACAGTTATCTTTTGCATTCCATCTTCTTCCTGAATAATCTGCAATATCTTTTCTTTAAGTAAAACACATTCTTCATCACAATCTTTTGCTATTATCACATTTGGTTCACCTGGTTTTGGTTCATCTCTTGGTGTATATTCCTCAAATTCTTCATCCACTATATCCACAACCATCTTCTCTTCACCTTTTCCCTCAAATTTTGTTGACTTAGGTGCCAAAAGAGTGTCAACAACCAACTCTCTTTCTCTCTTTTGCTTTTTCTCCACTTTACCAAAGGATGATCCAACCTCAACTACTTTTACTAGGAGAGGAATATCACTTACACCAAACTTTCCTAACAAGTTCCTAAAGAAGCTTTCATAAGCTTGTTCACCATTTTCAAAAGAGTTGAAATGCTCAAAAATTTTCTTGCAAACTGACATATTTTCCTTCCATACCACATTGTCATTCTAAGGCAAGCAATTTAGGAAATACATCATAATGCATATAGCCAGGGTACCAAACCTGAAAGAGTAATCTATATCCTTCATCAATTACACATTCTCCATCAATTGATCCTTTAGCAATCCACATTGATCAAAGTCTTCATTTTCTATTATCATCTTGTGAATGATATACACTGCACCTGCTGAGGTTAATCCTCCTCTATTTTTTAAGAAAAATTTATAAGAAATTCCATGTGCAATATACCTCGTTAATGGATCTTTGATTGCTGAGATTACTAGAGCCATCTGATCTCCTGTTACTCTGGTTAGGGCTTCGACTTCAACATTCTGAATTAAATTATTTTTTAGAACAACACCAACATTGTACAATCTTGTTAGATTTCTGATTGCATCCTTAGAAATTTGATAAGGTTTATCCAGAGTGATATCACCATCCAATTTGTTCAAGATAAATTGTACTACCTCTACATTGATGAAATGAGGAAATTCATTCTAGATGTCCAATTTCTTATGTTTCACTCTTACAAGCTTCTTCAATTGGATGGTAGACAACAAATTTCTTTCATCCCTAAACTTTCAACTACTATATTCATCCAAAGTTATTGTTCCTTTGATTTGCTTCATTTTTCATACCGAACAAGGTTCTACCAATCACAAAATAAGTATGAAATTGATAATCAACAAAAATACCTACAGAATTCGCCACTAAATTGACTTTCGATCCTTCGAAATTTTGCTGAAAAGGTTCTCCAACTATTCTTCTTCAACGCACAGTGGCAAATGAGGGTTTTAAATTCCCTTTTATAACTTTGCATACCTAACTTCCTTGTTGCATTAAATTCTTTGCCCTAGAAGTTTCAATTACTCTATTTTCAAACAAAAAGAGAAAAATCCATCTACAAACCTTCAAAAAAAAATCACCAATACATTTGAGGATGAGTAACACACCAATTGAAAACTTCCTACAATCCCATATCAACTACACACAAGGGGGAAAAATATTTTCATGAAGACTCCCCCTAGGCCAATGGCCTAGAATTAATTGTTGGATGATTTACCAAAGGTAGCTTCCGATACAGTCTTATTACCTTCATAAGATCCAATCTTCTTCACCAATTTTTTCTTCATTAGATCTCTTATCTATTCCACATATGCTTTTTTGTTTCCCTTATCACCTTTCTGTGAATTTCTACCTTTATAAACCAAACCTCTCTTATCCATGTTTCTGTTCCTATAGAATCTTGCAATGTGACCAAATTTGTTACAATTTTAGCATACTGGATTCTTTTGTCTATACCATCCATTCCACTGATTTCCTCTTGATTTGTATTGATTAGCAACATGTCCAAATCTTCCACAGGAGTAGCATTTAATGATCCTTATATTAATAGACATACTTTTGCATTCTGATGACTTATGACCAAAATTCTTACATTTAAAACACTGACTAGAAAATGATGGAGTGCCAGAGTTTATCTTACTTCTACACTAAGAAGCCATATGTCCAAATTTATTACAAATAGTGTAATATCCATTAAATTTCTGAGCATTGGGTTGCCTTACGAAATATCTTTTGCCTTTGCTCATTTTTTTAGGGTCCTATTTAGATCTGAAGCTCTCACCCTTCACATAGTCAAGAGCTAACTTATTATTTGCATCCTTTTGACCTTTATTTATCTCATCAAGACTAGTAAAACTGATCCTAAACTTCTCCTTAAACTCATTTGCAGTAGCAAGCTCATCTCTTAGAATAACTACGTGTCTCTAAAACTCTTATTCATTATTTCTAGATTGATATAGTTTAATCTCTAGCTAAATGAATCCACTATTAATTATGTTACATTCCTTAGATTTTTCTTTCAAGGACTGGGCTAGTTTCTCCTCATTCTTCTTTCTTTCTTCAATCTATTTAGTTAGCTTCATCGCCACAGATTTTTTTTCAAGCTTTAGGGAAACATTGTCCTTAGCAAGCTTTTCACACTTCTATTATTTATTTTAGGGTTTGATTTAGATGAACATCTTCTAGACCTTTTCTTTCTTTCTACTTCAACTAACCACATAGTTCTTTCCTCTTTTCCCTTGACTCATTTATTTTGTCCTTCAGTGATTGAATGAATTTTTTGGTAGCCACAAGATTTTCTTTTAGTTCCATGACTTCTTCTTTAGACTGATCAAGATCATCAAGTGCCACCATAAGCTACTGTTGAAGACCACGTATGTCCATTGTAATCCAAGATCCACCTCAAGCTATTAAACTCATAAGAGGAACAAGCTCTGATACCAATTGTTGGATGCTAGGAACACTGATAGGGGGGCTAAATCAGTGTTCCACAATATTCAAATTTCACATCAGATCTTAAACTATCAAGAACAATATTTAACCTTTAATAGAATTCATAACATATAAATATAAGGAAACATGCAAAATCATTAAAGAGACAATGTGAACACCACAACACCAAATTTTTTATGTGGAAACCCTATTAGGGGAATAACCATAGTGGAGATTAATCCACAAAGTATACTCTATTAGAAGTATGATCAAAAGGGAATGCACTTGCATTCAGGCACACTACCTAGAGCTCACTACTCAAAACAGGGAAGGCTCGTTGCCTTACAAAATATTTGAGATTACAACAAAATGTTGAACTGAGAATATATCATCTACAAAGGCACAGATTCAGTTCCAATGAGGCACATAAAATAGATTCTGGACCTCTTATCCAATTCGCACTTCTGCTCTCTGCTCTTCTTTTCTTTCTTACATGAAAACCCTTCTACTACACAAATAGAAAATTTCACTTAAACAAATCTTCTGATATTAGCTCATACTGCTGCTATGTACTTTTTCGCTTACACACCTTCTCACTTCTTGATCCACTCAGCACACACACCAAAAATGAATTTCTGATCT
This sequence comes from Sequoia sempervirens, assembly GCA_007258455.2. Classification (NCBI taxonomy): domain Eukaryota; kingdom Viridiplantae; phylum Streptophyta; class Pinopsida; order Cupressales; family Cupressaceae; genus Sequoia; species Sequoia sempervirens. Next base: position 677,278,297 of record VDFB02000003.1, read on the forward strand.
CACATATATATCCGCTAACAAGATTTTATTGCTATATTTTGAATTCAAATAAAATATAATATTCTTCCACATGTCAGCTCAAATCATCAATTAGAATTAATACATACCCACACAAGTTGGATAGACTATAATAGACCCAAATCAAAATTCCCAACATAAGAAATAGTTAAAAAAATATTCCTCATACATCTGAAACATGTCATACACAATAGGTTGGCCATAATGAGAAAATAAATAATAAATCATTCTACCAAATCTCTTAACTCGTACACCAATTTCTAAAACACAACAAAACTTACCAATAAGGTAACATACATGCTGGATAAGCTTCCCTAGGGATCCACACAACAAAATAATGATCCGGTGAAGTATTCAAACCAACTTATCAACCAGATACTCTGTTCTTCATTCTTTCTGCCGGTAGATTACAATCTTCTAATTTTCTTGCTAGTAGGAACTACTTCTACATTGCAGACCATACTACTAACTCCAGTTGCCTTCAATGACAACAGTAGCGACTAGAAACAATCTCCCAAATCCATATACCAACAACATATTCAACATATGCAATCTGGAAATGTTATGGATCTTGATTGTGCTAGTTGATAATATATCTCCTTTTGTTCATCTTTGAATATTCTTGTATCCTTGTTGAAAAACAACATTTTATAGATTGTGCATGTGTATTTTTGCGTATCCTGAAGTGTTCTTCCATAAAGCTCTACTGGTGACAATTTTTTTCCTTATTTGATCTCATAGGTGTACGTGGATTTTTTAAATTATTTCTAGTAAAGTTCTTAAGGTGTTGCAATCTTATGATCGAGTTTTTTCTTAGATGCTTTTGTTTGATTGTATGAATGGAATTACTTTTTTTATTGTCTAGCTTTAGCCTTTTGGTGATATTGGTAGTTTCATATTCTTAATTGCTTCCAATGAGTTTTTAAATTTGATTTAACCTTATTGGTCATTGGTCATTCAAATTTTGTAGTTGAATTCTTAGAAGCAGTTCAAAATTCCTTTTTGATGGTTTACATCATGGAACGGTATAAAATATGCTCATGAATTGGCTTGTTTGTTAAAGTGCAAGTAATTTCTTCTTGATGTCATTTTCCAAAAAAATATTTGTATATTCAAGCATTTGGATAGCCACTGAATACAAAATATGTCTCCCCATAAGCTGATTTCATTGTTTCTTGTGCTTGGCTTCATGGAAAAGTGCATTCTATGGAGATGTGTATCAGGATCATGCACTTTGTGCAGTCTACACACGATTTCATGGTCTATTTCAATGTTGTATTATTTAATCAATTACATCTTTATCTACTTTTTCAAGGAAACTTATAAAGTAATCTACTGTTCCATTTCATAGGTCGACTGATGTATACTAATTGATTAGCAGTACTTGTAACAAATCAAACAAATAGTCTTCAACATTGTACTTAAATGTGCCTACTCTACATAGCCTCTACTTTTAGGTAGATTGTCTATGTTGCAAAATTGTGAGCGACTTGCATATTCATACTTATCAATGTATTTCATTCCTATATTTTGATATCTTGTTTCCATTTAGAATGCATAAAGTATTAGACTGTTCAAAATGATAATTGGCCTTAATATGTATACATGTTAAATCTTTGGTACTCTAGGCATAAGTGCAACAGAATAGAGTTGATATTTTGCATGGACATTAAATTGTTTAATTTCAAACAAAGAAGAACAATGATCCAAGAATCTGACCTTGCATTGTCTTTTTCAACAATTGACTATATTTGCACCAATGTAGATGTTTGTCTCCCACTGAAATTGTAAATAATGGTTCCTTTCATAGGGACATATTAGACAAATGAGCATAGTGGATGACATCTTATATGTTATTCATAAACATAAAGCAATCAATGGTCAATGAATGTAGTAAATGCTATACAAATACTATTGCAATCATTTTCTTTGCATTTCATAGGCTTACCTGGCCAATCAAATTCAATAATTTAAATGAAAATGAATATATATGATTTTATTACTATAGTTTGAATTAAAGTATAGTTAAAATAAATGTAGAATATAATAAATTTTGAAAAATATTTAAGCATTAAATGTAAATTATACAAAGATTCAATTGATACTTGATTGATTTTTGTTTGGGAAATTTTTCTAGTAACTTAGTTTTTGTGTGTAAATCAATAAGCAACAAGATCCATTTTATAACAAAACTTGGGGGATGTAGTCAAAAATTTTAGGAAAGCAAAGCTTTGTTTGTTATGTTTCAATTGTAAATAAGAAGATTGTAACAGTAATCTACTTTCATAGGATTTCTATGTTAGGTTTAGTATTACGGACATTTGCTCATTGAATAGACATGTGCATATATTTTCTACAATGTTAACTCAAGATCTTAAACTACAATAACATCCAAAAGTTCCTTGAGGAACATGATATGCATATACTAGTGAAAGTGAGCAATCTCAATAGTTGATAAAGCAATACTCTTTTAGAATAAGGTTACAATGATAAACAAATGTAAATGTGATTGCTTGTATATGCTTGCACATCCTACACATCTTGTACAAGTGGAAAAGTTACGTGTAAACGTATGAGAATATTGACTTGAAACAAACTTTTCCGTTGGTTGATGCATTAGAGTATGATCTACAAATCCTGGGAAAAAACATTTTGTGCATCAATTGTTATATCTCACTGAACTTTGTAGTCTATTATTAAATAGGCTGCTAGCCCTTGGAATAAAGTTTATATTAACTAGTGGAGGATTTTCCTATTAGTTCTATTGATTTTTCTTAGGAACGATGAAAAATTGTTCCCAGTTTTCTAATAAGACCTTCTAAAAGTAGTAAATTCCTTTTTCCCTTGTCTTGATATCAGTGCCTTTATGCCACTGCAACTAGAAGTATTGCTTTCCAAAAGCAAGTTACTATTGCAATCATTGAATTTTCTTTTGAAATAGTTGCTTGGCTAATGAAATTATATTTTTTAAAATATTTTTGTCTTTTTCCTATAGTTGGGATTTAAGAACATATTTTTTGTGTTTGAAAATTATGGTTTATCCCTTTTTCTATTGGTTGGAGTAGGTCTATTATTCCATTTTCATTTAAGTAAATTAGGAAAATAGGGGTACATTATATATTGTGGAAAATATTTAATCAACGGATGCAAATTTTTTGAGCTTTGGTGGTGGGCTGGTGGGTACTAAAGTAGTGAATGCATGTTTAATGCATTAAATGCAAACTTTGCAAGATGTGTTGGATAGATGGTGGGTGAACAAGCAGTGAATTCATAGTTAATTCATGAAATATCAAGTGAGTTTTAGGTTTCATTTATGCTTATTCTCATTTTTTTATTTCTTTTTGAAAATCTTGTGTGTTTTTAGCTCAGGGTTCCCCTCTTCCATGTTCTTTATTCTATGAATAGTGCATTGTTGGTGAGAAAATTCTATGTTTATTTATGATACTTGATAACTAGAAGTATTGCTTGCTAGCACAAGGGTTAAGGGGACACATGGGTACACTAGATGACATATGGTATGCAACCCATAAACATGGAACAATGAAAGCGAAGGAGTAGGTGAGTATTGCAACAAACAAAAATTATCATAGGGAAAACTAAATGTTTTGAGCAAGGTCTTGTCAACTATGGAGGCATTCAATGCATTAACTATGTATTCATTTCTTGAGTAGTAACCAATCTATCAATAAAGCTCACAAAATTTTCATTTAATGTCTGAATGTTTCAAAAAAATTATTGCATTGGTCTATTTTTTTGCAAATTTTATCATGTGCTTATGTGTTTCATGTTTATGAATAACATGTTATCTTGCACAATCTAAATTTAATAGACTATTTTGTCGAATCCGCCAGTCATATCATTTGATGGATTACACATGCATTGACTACTTCAGTAATAGTGTCCTCCTATTCTCCTAATTTACATAAAAAAAAAAGAATAAAAGGCCTACTCCAACCAATAGAAAAGGAGATAATTTTTATTATTATCTCTTAATTGCAAATGAAACTATTGCAATAGTAACCTACTCCTTGGGTTCAACCATTCCATTTATCAAGGTTACATAACTTGTGTCATCCACTATACCCATTTGTACAATTAGGCCTTACAATAGCAAGCAATACTTATAGTCACAGCAGGACAAAAGTTCTAATACATATGCAATTTTTTCCTTTTAGTTTTAGGCATAGTAGACAAATCAGAATTATGAAAGGGAAAGTTGAATACCTTGGTTGGAGTAGGTGAACTATTTATTTTTGTTCAAGTAAATTAGGGAAAATAGAAAATTATATATTTTGGCAAATATTTAATCACTGGATGCAAATTGCACAAGCTTTGGCAACAAGCTGGTTAGCATTACAATAGTGAATGCATGATTAACATACTAGGTCCATTATTGATTTTTGTTTTACAAAATTATGCATATCCCATGATTGCAATTATGCATATCTTTGATTGCAAAAGGAAGATGCTTTTGGGAAAAGAATAGTTTCATTTTTATGAATTACATGGCATGTTATTCACTAACCTCATTTGTCTATTTGGGAAGTCGTATTCTTGAACTAGTGTTGTCCTTTATTGTTCACAATTCTTCCAATACATAATTCTTAGACACATTGGAAGAATTAAAATTCATTAGAAACAAAGTAGGAGAATGATACAAAAATTTGACATTGTAGCTTCTTGTTGAAGAACTAAGTCTATGTGCAACAATATATATCTTTGTCCCTGACTTCAATTACAAGTAATGGTTCCTGTTACAGGTACAATTTAGGAAAATGAGCATAGTCTATGACATATAACTGCTTTTCATAAACATGAAACACACAAGCACATAATAAAATCTTCGAAATATTTAAGAATTAAATGCAAACTGTGTGAGCGTTGTCGTTGAAATGCGCTCAATGCACTTGATAAGCAAGCCTTGCTATTGAATCAAATTCTATAATATATATATATATATATATATATATATATATATATATATATATATATATATATATATATATATATATATCCTCCTATTTTTCTAATTTAATTGAATGAAAATGAATAATATACCTACTCCAACCAATAGGAAAAGAAATAAAACATAATTTTCAAACACCAAAAATATGTCCTTAATTCCAAGCATAGGAAAAAGGAAAAAATATTTCAAACAATACAATTTGATTGGACAAGAAACTATTCGAAAATAGAATTCAAAAATTACAATAGTAACTTTCTTTTGGGAAAAAAATAGTTTAATTTTTATGGATTACATGGCATGCCATTCACTATGCTCATCTATCTATTCAGTTAGCCAGATTATTGAACCACATTTCTACTTTTTTTTTCACAACTCTTCCAAGGTATAATTTTTAGGCACATTTGAAGACTTAAAATTCATTGGAAACAAAGGGGAACAATGATACAAGAATCTGACCTTCCAGTTTTCTTTTCAACAACCAAGTATATTTACAGCCATATAGATGTTTTCCTCTGTCTCCAATTACAAGCAATGGTTCTTGTTATAAGGAGAAATTAGGAAAATGAGCATAGTCCATGACATATAGTATGTTATTCATACACATGAAACACAAAAGGAAATGAAAAAATAGACCAACATGATAATTTTTTGCAAAAATCTAGTCATTAAATACAATTTTTTATGAGTTTTGTTGATAGGCTACTAGCCACTCAAGCAATGAACACATAGTTAAGCATCAAATGCCTCCATAGTCATTTTCCTTTAAGAAAATAAGCCAAATAGAGTGACATGATAAATTTTTCTACACATCTAGACATTAAATCCAAAGTTTGCAAGCTTTGATGATAGGCTAGTGCCTATCCAAGCAATGAATCTAGAGTTAATGCATTGTATGCCTCTACAGTGGAAAATTCCTTGGTCAAAGATGTAAAAGAGTATTGCTTTATCTAGCAAAAAAATTCTACCAAATATTGGGATTGGTCCCTATCACCAATAGTATCATATCATGTTCCTTTTAAAGGAACTTCTCATTATCATTTCTTTGCTAAAAATGTTTAATGCATTTCCTATGTTTTGTTATAAAGTGAATGCTAATGGTTATTGATTTAGCCACAAAACATAAGTTATTGGGAAAATTTCTCAAACAAAAATCTATGGCTACTCCAACATTCAAGAGCTCAACAAACTTAATAAACATGAAAGAGGGGAATCCAGACCTAGAAACACACAAGTTCCTCAACTGAAAATTTAAACAAATGAGAATTACCACAAATGAAACTGACTGCTTCTTTGAAATCACAGGCATTAACTGTGCATTTAGAACTTGTGTACCCACAAGCCAGCCTACAAATCTCACACAATTTGCATTTGGTAGACTATTGTTTCTAATGTGCCACTCATACCATTTATTGCATTAAATATGCATTGATTGTTGTAGTACCTACTACCCCACCGCCAAAATCTAGTGATTAAATAGTTGCAAAATATATAATGTTCTCCTATTTCCCTAATTTACTTCAACAAAATTGAATAGTAGGCCTACTCCAACCAATAGAGAAAAAGATAAATTGTTTATTATGTCTCAATTAAAAATGAAACTACTGCAATAGTAACCCACTCCTTGGGTTCAACTATTCCATGTACCTTAGTTTCATATCATATGTCATCTACTATACCCATTTATACAATCAGGCCTTAACCAGCAAACAATACTTCTAGTCGCAGTACGACAAAAGTATTGATACCAGGACAAGGGCAACCACTTAAGTGACTTTGTAGAATGAATATAGTTGCATTGATATAGTCCTCTACCCCCTATTTAAATTAGAAGCATTTGGAGGCCAAAAAGCATACTGAGCTACAACAATTGATTTACAAAAAGTTTTTCAGAGAATTTGCAGATCAAGATTTGCAAAACGAATAGTAAAACTTAAATGTAAGTTTCTAGTATATGTTGATTAATTTTAGTTGAAATCTAGAGTTTTGAATTGAACGCAAAAAAGTAGAACAAATGAAATAAAGGACTATATCATGTGAAAAGAAAAATATAGAGGGTGGAGTTTGTTATTGATATTGAGAAATCCGTTTATTGTTTTTGTTCACTAAAACTTATTGGAATGAGTGTATATTAGAACTCATATTTTTTGTGTGCTTGTTAAATAATATTAATCATTTTTTATATAAAAGTAATTAAGGAATTTATATTGGTTTAGTATGAAGGTGGAGAGTTTATTCGTCAATATAGTAATAGGGAAATGGGAAAAGTGAATGTCATATTGAGAGAAGCAAATAAGGCTATATTTAAAAAACTATTTACTAAACATGGTTATTTTTTAACATATAAATCATTTTGACTAGATATTTAAGACATATAAAATAAAAATATTAGTAATAAGTTCAAAATTTAAAAGCATTTTGAAAAATGGAGATATTAAAAATATAAAAGTATTTTATTTTATATTATGTACAAGACATATAAAATATAAATATTATTAATAAGTAAAAAATTAAAAAGTATTTTATCTTCTTCAGTGCCATATTATTTGTTAATATTTTAACCATCTATATATTTTTTATAATATATTTAAATACTATTTGTATATTTGATTCATTCAGTTAAATAAACTAATTATAATTAATTTTATTTACCTTGAATTTAGAAAAGAACATATGCCCATGAAAAATAGGCCATAAAAACTAAAGTCAATAGGAATAGCAGCTTTATAGCCAGACTGTATGTTTAAATAATAATTATTTTCCTTTCAAATATTAATGGACTTACATCATTGAAAAGTCACACCAAAAACAATATGGTGAGGCTAGTGGTGTGGAGCAATCCCAATACCTCGTAATGTGTTAATGGTGAATAGGTGTAAATGAGAATGCTTATCTATGCATTGTTGTGTTGCACACCTTCCAAACATTGATTGAGTGCATGGATAGTGAAAACGCCAAGGGTGTTATATGTAAACATGTGACAATATAGACTTGAAACAAATTTTTCCTTTGATTGATGCATTAGAATATTATCTGCAAATTCTATGAAGAACGTATGGGCACATAGAAGTGTTTTATTGTTTTGAAGGCAAAGGGAATCTGCAAAAGAACAATCAAATATTGTAGAATGCAATAGAGATAAGTTTTTATTTCCTTGTACAGTATTAGAGACTCAATGTACAAGAACTTTAACTATTTGGTAAAACAAATGGAGATGGCTATTATTTTATTGTTTAGAAAACCTAACTTAGGAATCATACCAAAGTAAGATTACATGGCATATGCTATGTATGTCTTAAACATGAAACAATAAAAGCTTTGAAGCAGGCTACATATGGAAAACTAAATGCTCTAGGAAAGGTCTTGTTAATTGTGAATGTGCATCAAATGCATTGTTTTACACATAATAGCCCTACCATTCTTACCCTTCATGCAATTATTCCACATGTACCAGGTATGCAGAACATCAAAACATACACAAGCCTTCTCGTTTACACCTATTTAAAATTCTAACCTTTGCAATAAAAAGCATTGATTTATGGGAAAATTGCTCAAACAAAAGGGTATGTGCAGGATCATGATGGGCCAAAAAGTGGTGATATGATCGGTATGTGTAGGGTATGTGCCTAAGGACTCCTTTTTTACCCAAAATTGATGAAACAAAAAGGGTTTTTAAAGGAGATTCTCAGCTTTCCACCAATATAAATTATGCTTTACTTTGAATTTAATAAATAATTATTATTCATTTTCTATTTGAATTATGACTAAAGTCCTGATTGATAGGTGATTGAAAAACATCTATAACTTTCAAATGGTATCACATTTTTTGAATCCAAAACATGCATCACATTCTATGCTTCGTGACGAGGGAGCAAACCCGAGACACAGAAATACACTCACAAAAGGGAGAATAATATTTTATTCATAAAAATTGAACTTCTTACATGCAGAGGATCTCAAATCCCCAAGCTCTGTATTACATGCAAATTACCAACTTACAGAAAATTACCCAGATCCCCTTTCACAGCATGCGAACTTCTTTTCCCAAAAAGTTACCCAAAAATCAGAAACAAGCCCCTAAATAGGCCCATTTCGGTTTGGAACCAAAAACAACCTTCGAGATAAGATTTTTGACGGTTTGGTGCCAAAATTACAATTTGAAATTCAAGTTAAATTCACAGTTGAAAATTAGCACATTTCTAAAATATGCACCAACTTTTGGCAGCCATAACTTTTAATCCGACGATCGGATCTTCAATGATAATACCCTTCGAAAGCTCTCGAAAGATGATTTTTGCAAAATAGGCTTTCAATAGACTACTTTGGCGTTTCCGCAAATTTTCAGGCCCATCCGGGATCGTTTGGTGCCTCAAACTGAGCTCGGAAGGTTTTTCAGGGCAAAAAGAAGAAATTGAACTTGAATAACTTTCAAGTCGTGAATGATCTTGACCTGATTCTTTCACCAGACTGTATTTTTTCCATCCTAAACCTTCCCATAAATTTCTGACTTCCCACGACTTCAAATGCAAACCTGCTAAAAATAGCAGTTGAGCAGAAAAAGCAAAAAAGTACTAAAAGTTGGAAACTCTTATTCGACGAAAAGGGTATCCGTAAATACAAAAACATCTACAAAAAGAAAACAACAGGAAAACAAAATGGAAATCATCTTTTGGGTGATGCAAGATTGCCCTCACACCACTAGATGCTCCTGCATCACTTCGCATACTATAGGATTAAAAAAAAAGAATTTCATGAAATTTTCACCAAGTTAAGGTGGTCGACATACGAGTTTTTAGATTTTTTAAAAGTTGTAATAAAAATTCATAATTAATTATTTACTTGGGAAAAAATTAGAAAAAATAATGCATCACATTGAGAAATGAGTCCTCTACTTTTATATAAAATCTTATAAAAAAAATATTATCATTTTATTGTGGTTAGGTCATCAAATAGACACCTACTTCTTATTTTTTCCTTTAAATTTAAGTGCTAACTGCATTGAAATTTCAAATTTTCACCAAATAGATTTTTAAAATTAAACCTAGTAGTTTAGAAACTACATTCAATTTGCTACAGATTCTATTCTTACATATTTTTGAAATAATATAGATAACTTATTCGAATTTTTACGTCAAGTTGCCTAACTCTGTTTTTTCTAAATTTTTTGCCACTTAAGGGCCTATATTTTCCATGATGATCCTGCACATACCCAAAACTCACTATAGAAATAAAATTAAATATATTTATATTATTGAATTTTTCCCACCAGTTGACCATATCAAAGGAAAATACAACTATGCTTGTATTGGCATAGTATTTAATGCATTAACTATGCATTTGTTGCTTTGTCATGCATTAGAGATATTTTCTAAAATTTATCATGTGCTTCAATTTTTCTAATTTACTTACAAGAAAATAAATATTAAAGCTACTACAATGAATAGAAAAATAGATACGGGAAAATATACTTAATTTATACAATTTGATTGGTGTTCAAAGTGAAACATTGCATATGGATTGCTTATCAAATTTTTGCAATTATGCATAACTTTTATTGCAAAAGTAACTTGTTTTTGGCGAAAAAACTGTTTCCTGTTTATGAATTACATGGTATGCCATTCACTATACTCATGTCTATTTAGTAAGTCAGATTCTTGAACCAAGCCTCCCCTTTATTATTCACAACTCTTCCAAGGCATAATTTTTAGACACATTAGAAGGCTTAAAATTAATTGGAAACAAAGTAGAAGAATGATACAAGAATCTTACCTTCTAGTTTCGTGTTCAAAAACCAAAAATATTCGCAGCCATATAGATCTTTTCCTCTTACTCCAATTGGAAGTAGTGGTACCTATCACAAGGAAAAATTAGACAAATGAGCATAGTCCATGACATATAATATGTTATTCATAAACATGAAACATAGAAACAAATGATAATTTTTAAAAAAAAAGACCAACGCGATAAACTTTTTGCAAACATTTAGATGTTAAATACAAATTTTACAAGCTTTACTGATAGAATGACGGGTACCCAAGCAATGAATACATATTTAATTCATTATAAGCCTCCACAGTCGACAAAATAACATATAATATGTTATTCGTAAACATGAAACACAAAAGCATATGATAAAATTCGCAAAAAAATAGACAAACATGATAATTTTTTTGCAAACATTCAGACATTAAATACAAATTTTGCAAGATTTTTTGATAGTCTAGTGGCTACTCAAGCAATGAATATAACTTTAATGCATTGATGCCTCCATATTTAACAAGAACTTGCTCAAAGCATTCAATTTTTCCTATGATAATTCTTGTTTGTTGCAATAGTCACCTACTCCTTTGCTTCAACTATTCCATGATTATGGGTTACATAGCATATGCCATTTATTGTACCCATTTGTCCCCTTTTCCCTTGTAACAACAAGAAATACTTCTAGTTATCAAGTATCATAAATAGATAGACAAACTGCTCACCAATAGTGCACTGTTCCTAGAAAAAAGAACATGGAAGAGGGGAACCCAAAGCTAAAAACACACAAGCTTTTCAAAAATATTTTAAACAATACAATTTGATTAGACAAGCAACTATTTCAAAGGTAGATTCAACAATTGCAATAGTAACTTTCTGCAGCTATATTCATTCTACAAAGTCACTTAAGTTGTAGGCCTTGTCCTGATATCAATACTTCTGCCCTGCTACAACTAGAAGTATTATTTTTTGTTATAAGGCCTAATTGTACAAATGGGTATAGTCAATGACATATGACATGGATCAATTGAAGCCAAGGAGTAGGTTACTATTGCAATGGTTTCATTTTCAATTGAGAGATAACAAAAAATTATCTCTTTTTCTATTGGTTGGAGTAGGCCTACATTTGTGTTAAAGTAAATTAGGAAAATAGGACATTATATATTTTTCAAACATTTAATCACTAGGTGCAAATTGTGCCAAATTTGGCAGCGGGCTGATAGGTACTGAAGTATTCAATTCATGTTTAATGCATTAAATGGTATGACTGGTGGATCAGAAACAATAGTCTATTAAATGAAAATTGTGCAAGATAATATGATATTCATAAGCATGTAATGCAGTAGCACATGAAAAAAATTACAAATATATCAAAGCGATAAATTTTAGCAAACATCCAGACACTATATACAAATTTTTTAAGCTTTGTTGATAGGATAGTAGCTATTAAAGCAATGAATACATAATTAATGCATTGAATGCCTCCACAATCAACAATACTTTCTAGGAAAAAATTATTGTTTGCTTATGTATTTCATGTTTATGAATAGCATGTTGTATGTCATGGATTGTGTTCATTTGTATAATTGAAGTGGGGGACAAAGATCTATATCACTGCAAATAGACTTGGTTCTTTAATAACAGGCTATAAGGTCAGATTCTTGTATCATTCTCCCACTTTGTTTGTAATAAAATTTAATTCTTCCAATGTGTTTAAGAATTATGTATTGGAAGATTTGTGAAAAATAAACGAAACTTGTTAAAGAATCTAACATTCCAAATAGATAGATGGTCATAGTGAATGACATGTCATGCTATTCATAAACATGAAACTATTTTTTTCCCAAAAGCATATTGCTTTTCCAATCAGAAATATGCATAATTGCAATCATGGGATATGCAATTCACTGGTTAGATATTTGCTGCAATTTATATTGTCTTCCTACTCTCCTAATTTTCTTAAACGAAAAATCAATAATAGACCTAGTGCATCAATCATGCATTCACTATTGTAGTTCCAACCAACCCACTAGCAAAGCTTGCACAATTTGCATCTAGTGATTAGAAATTTTCTAAAATATATAATGTCCTATTTTCCTAATTTACTTTTAAAAAAATGAATAGTAGACCTACTGCAAGATAACCAAACTTGATTGCCCAAGTATTACAAATGTAAATGAGAATATTAAGAATTAAATGTAAATTGTGACAATTTTGGTAGTGGAGTGGTGGTACTAAAGTAGCCAATGCATGTTTAATGCATTAAATGGTATGACTAGAAAAAAAAAACAATAGTCTATTAAATGCAAATTGTGCACGATAATATGTTATTCATAAACATGAAACATAAAAGAAAATGATTAAATTTACAAAAAAATAGGCCGATGTCATAAATTTTTACAAACATCTAGACATCAAATAGAAATTTTACGATCATTGCTAATAGGCTCATGGATACTCAAGCAATGAATACATAGTCAATGCATTGAATGCCTTGACAGTCGACAAGACCTTGCTCAAAGCATCCAATTTTTCCTATGATAATTCTCATTTGTTGCAATAGTCACCTATTTCTTGGCTTCAATTGTTCCAAATTTATTAGTTAGATAGTATATGTCATCTACTATGCCCATTTTTCCCCATAGCCCTTGTAATAGCAAGTAATACTTCTAGTTATAAAGTATCATAAACAAACAAATAAGCCACTCACCAATAGTGCATTGTTCCTAGAATAAAGAACATGGAGAGATAAAAACACACAAGATTTTCAATAAAGAATAAAAAAATGATAATTAGCACAAATAAAACCCAACATTTCCCTAAGATTTCATGAATTAACTATGCATTCCCACCAACTCTCCAACACATCTCGCACAATTTGCATTTAAGGGATTAAACATGCATTCATTGCTTTAGGATTAAATATTTTCTAGAATATAATGTCCCCCTATTTTCCTAATTTACTTAAATGAAAATTAATAATTGACTTGCTCCAATCAATAGAAAAAGAGATAAAACATAATTTTTAAACATGAAAAATTTGTCCTTAAATCCCAACTGTAGAAAAAATAGGAAAATATTTAAAAAAATACAATTTGATTAGACAAGCAACTATTTCAAAAGAAAATTCAATGGTTGCAATGGTAACTTGTTGTTTTACAAAAAATAGTTTCATGTTTATGAATTACATGGCACACTATTCACTATGCTCATCTGTCTATTTGGTAAGTTAGATTCTTGAACTAGGCTTCTCCTTTATTGTTCAAAACTCTTCCAAGGCATAATTTTTAGGCACATTGGAAGACTTAAATTTCATTGCAAAAAATGGGAAGAATGATACAAGAATTTGACCTTTCACTTCCTTGTTCATCTTGAGAAAGTATATTTTTGTAGATGCTCAAATTAACATCATTTCTTCTATTAATCAAATAAAGCAATTTATTTGATTAATTCACTAATGTGCATCATAGTTGATTAAATAAATTAATTTATTTAATTATCCTAAAGTCCTCTCATGTGATTTTATAAGCCAAATTAATTAAATCAATTTTCAAATCCACTAATTCCTTCAAGTTGATTAATTTGAATTAATTAACCACTAACTATCATTATCCATCCTGTAGCTTTTGACTCAACCTGGGTCAAACCTAAACCCCTGACTAACCCACCCACTTGCACATGAAAATCAATTCTTTTAATTATCTAATTCCTCATTTATCTTCTCAAAATAATATTCTAGGGAATATTCCTTCCTTAACTCCCTTAATTTGACTTCCTTTCCCAAACAATTTCCCTCCAAAACATCTCAACCATATTTATTTAATGCCTCTTACACATGCTTTAATCTCTAACACCTCTCAAATCCTCAAACACATGTATTAACTATGGACAATCTCCAAAATGTGCTCGAACTTCACCCATTAGCATTGAGACAAGTGTCCCAAACTCATTGGCTTTCTTTTAGTCCCACATTCCTCCCATCTCTCCATTCTTCAACCCTTCAACATATAAATAGAATCCACAATCATCCACAATGACCATCCACAATCTTAGCATTCTCACTATACACATATTCATCTTCATCACTTGCATCTTCATCATTTTCATTACATTTTGTTCATCACATCAAGAAGCTTATCAAAAGAGGTTGGGAAATGGATACTTTCCACAACAAACTAGGACTAATCCCCCTACAAGATGATGGTTTGAGTAGTTTAGGAATAGATTTCATGTTCATCTTGCTTGTAGTTTCATGTTAGTTTGACAAATTTTTCATTTAATTTACATTGCTCGACAATTTCATGGGGAAGGATTTTATTTAATTTGTTCAATATTGACTAATTTAAATCATATTTGTCAATCTTAAAAATGATCAATGCAGATTTTAGTCTTTACATATGGCCCTAGAAGGAGGGCCAAATTTGTTGGCCGATTGTCTCATCGAGTCTATTTTAATTGCCAACTGTAGGTTTATATTAGGTTTATTGCTATCTGCAAGTTGGTTTACATTGGTGTGAACTCTCTTTGTCTTGTTCAGATCGATATCTTTCTATCTACTCATTTTCTGCATCGTAACTCTATTGGTTTATATTGATCATGCTATTGGAGGGAATTATGATTCTTTTTGCAAATTCTTGTGGGGTGAGGTGAACATAATTGAACATGATTTTTTTTTATTAAATAGTCTAAAAGGTTATAAAAAGTGTGAAATAAATAATTTTTCCATGTTAGAAGTAGATTACTAGAGTGCTAGCATTTAGTGTCAAGGTGGGCTTTACACTAACCTTTGCATTCCATTCTTCATGTAGAAAACGCACCCTGATACCTATTGCTTTATTCTTGTATTACTAGGGTAGTTGCTACTGCAATGTCAAAACAAAAAAAAAGCCTTCATTTCCTTTACACTTTGATGGATATCCATATATGGTTCTAAAGCTCCCATTTTGGAATAAGCAGAGTGGCAGTTGGGGAATGTTGCGATATTTTGGCTTCACTTCTGCCAATCACATTTTTTTGTAAGTTTCTTAAGCCTTTTAGGAAAATCCATTTGGTGTATATCCTCCATTCATTATATTCTATGGGAAGATATTACTTTCAAGAATTTTGAAAAATAGTTTGTGTGTCCTCTCTATGCTTGAGGCCACTGGAAAAGTTTGTATTATCTGGTTTTACACCTATCAATTACATTAGCTTGAAAGTTTCTAAATGCACACCAAATTTAGAATAATGTATGCCATCAAATCTCATGAGTAAATTCATCTAGGCCCCATTTATTTTCTTTTGTTCACTGATAGATATATATATAGATTGAACTATTTTAAAAAGGAGCTCTTATTTCACTCAAGGCTTGAGTGAAATCTCAATCTTTTCCTTGAAGTTTTTTGCAAAATCTTAACATATTATTTGATGGGTGTATGAAGTGAAGGTTGCGTAAATCAAATTTACATGACAACTACTATTGATGGTTTTTCTAGATCGATGTCATTATGAAACTCCACTTTGATTTCGTAGTATATGGTAATAAAGTGGTTTGACAGAATATTTACTATCCCGTGTGATGCTGAAAGAGAATTGGAAGCCTATGAATAATGACTATTGTGTTTGAATCAAAATGAATGGGTTATTTATCTTCCAATATCATTGAGCTTTGAGGAATCATGATATCTTTGGAGACATACCTTCATACTTTCCTTTTTTTTTTTTGGCTTTATTCATTAATAATATTTTCTGATAGTTGTGTACATAGATTAAGTGTTGATGATGAATGCATAAATATGGCCATCGCCATCAAATCTAGGCTCTATGTTTCTTTGGTAGTAGAAATGCATAAATGTATCCATCGCCATCTGTACCATCGAAAAAAGGAAATTTTCTTGATTTGGGGAATAATTGATGATAAATGGGACTTAATCAGGCCTTGATTTAGTGTTGTGAGGTGATTTTCACATCCACACTAGGTCTTGGACCCTTTCAAATGCATTTAACGATGTTTTGTAAGGGTGTTGTAAAGTGTTTTAAAATACTTTCATGCTTTTCTAGACTTAATAAACCCATGTTCCCTTAATTCAATATTATAAAATGTATTTAAATGAATCTTCACATCAATCTAGGAGGCTTGTAAACTAAACTTAACTTTAATCTAGTGTTTTAATGTGTTTTACACATTCACATTCAATGTTGTTCCTTCCTAGGTTATGGACCTCATTTTGGTGTTGTAAGTGTATCTAATCATACTTTCACATTGAATTTTATATCCCAAGCCCTAATTTACCTTTACCTCATCACAAATATACCCGTTTTACCCCATATTGTGCATCCCGAGGTAATATTTGATGAAATACTTAACATAGTCACCATGAAAACCTTATTTTCTTACATCCTAGCATCTTAGCTATCAAATGGGTCCCACTCGGACTAATTCACCACCTGTAGAAAATGATTCTCTTCCAAGTGGGACTGATTCACCCAAGGTGGCAAATGAGTCCCATTTGGGCCAATTTTGACTTTTGAGTGGGAGAAACTAAAATTTAAGTTTATTATTTTTACATGTCAGCCTTAGGGATCCAATTTATGGGCTAATAAGGTGAATTACCAATAAAATCATCTCTCTAAATCCTAAATCACAACCATTATTCATTATTCATCCATCATTCTTCCATCTCAAGTCAAGGAAGTTAGGGTTTCATCATTTCAAGTCATTAAGATAGCAATTTTCAAACATTAGAGGACTGATTCTTCATGTTTGTTGTAGAAATTCAAGGTCAATCTCCATGGAAATTTAATCGACTCCATTATTGCATGCTTCATTACATTCTTTCTAGAATTTGGTTTAATTACCTAAAAGGGGTTCGACCAAGGCAAACCCCCATGCCCTAAAATCCAACATTTCTCTTCCTTTTCTTGTGTGTTTATAGATTTAGGAATTTTAGAGGCTTGAAAATAATTGATGATTACACTGCAAATTTCTTCAAGTCATCTCTTCATTGAATAAGTCAAAATACCCATAAAGAGTCATTTTTAGGCCCGAATATGACAATTTCAAAACTGAACACCTGGAGAAGTAGAAAGTGTAGACCGAAGGCCCCTGTTTCCACCTTTGAATATTCATAAATTAAAAAGTTGACTCATTCTGAATGGGTGGTGAATGAGTCCCACTACCAGGACTGATTTTCGTTTTCTACATTTTTGGATACCCATTTTTCTGAAACAGGCTCCAGAACAGTTTCACAGAATTGTGACCGATTCGCCCATAATGGAAACTGAGTCCCACCAGGCTTAAAAATTGGGATGAACAACGTTTCAAAAGTCATTTCAAGTCTCTAGCAAGTTTATATGTCCACTTTCTCAATTTCATTCATTTATGTTGTAGTTTACCTTCATTTTTTAGGTGTTTTTGCATTACACCATGTGTTTTCAAACAATCTACATCTCATTTGGTTTTGCATTAATAATAAATACATTTTATTAGTTTTTTGTATTCAAACATTTCATCTAGATATATTACATCCATATTCCATCCATATTGCATTGACTTTGAATGTAACATTACTCATTTTGGCCCATCTTTCTCCTTCTAGGTGAAAAACCCTAGAAGCTCGAGAAAGGATTAGTATGCTAAAATATTTGTTACACCATCATATTTAGGTTCTAAGTTCTATGGAACTTTCTCTCTAAATATTAGGATTTATCACTCTAACATCTTAGCAATGTACCATTCACCTATGAGGCATCTAATCATATCACCATTGTCTTCCAACAATATAAATTTCATACTTTTCCTACGTCTATACATTTTGCATTTATATGTCTTTAAGGCGTCAATTACATGCTCCTCTCTCCAATATATGCAATTCACATCCATTGTATAGCTACATGAGAATTGATATCAGCAAGTGTTTCACAATGAATAGAAGCAACTGATAATTTCTTAAATGCTTAAAGTCCCTATATAATATTTCCTTTGCATTGCACCATACAAGTCGCATCATACAAGTCTAGCCATCCAAGATTGATCATTAAGCATTGGTAATTAATTTCCAACTATACACATTGGTGAAGTCTTTGTTTCTATTTAAATATCTGTTGATGCATTAAATAACTGGTGGTTCATGCTTTTCTGAGAAAAACATTATATTAGTAACTCTTGTAGGTAAAATTGTTGACATATTACAAAGTGTTATTTATTTCAAATTTTGATTTTGATTTAAAATGATCTCTATTAAAGGGGGCAATCGTGGGTGTATGGTTTGTATTATTTATCTTTGAAGTGTTTAGAGTATTGAAATAACAACGAATATATCATCATAATGTTCATTTGGTGAATAATTTGACTTGAATCATGCAACATGGCTTCAATGAAGCAAAAAATTTACTAGATCTTGAGCATAAAGGATTATAATCTTACATTTACATTTTACTGCCTTCCATTGTCTCTTGAATACAGTTTCTTGGGGTTCCTCAAATTTGATTTCTAGTTTGTTAACCATTGTTTATTTTATATTTTCTCAGGCGGTACTTTGCATAAGGGTAGATAAATCACAAGCAAATTTGAGCTAGAGAAGTGGACATTGAACTTGAATTTTAAAAAGAATTCTTAAATGCTTATTGTAATAGCATAGGGCATTGATTATTTCTTTTGTCTTCTATTTTAGGACAACTCACTTCAGTTTTGGGTTTAAAATTAACCATTGATTTCATCTATTCATGTTGGTTAAAATTTAACTTAAAAACTCATGAGACTTTAAGTTTGGATTAAAATTGAACAAACAACTTCACACTTGGTTTTTGGTGCTTAAAATGAGCTCATCATTGCTTTGGGGTTTAAAAAAGAACTTTTTATTTCATTGTCTTGTAATTTTTTTTGCAATTTGTGTCATTCAATAATGCATATGCACTTGTCTCCCACTTGACAATGACCTTGATAATCAAAATCATTCTAGTGACATTGGTTATAGTCTAAAAAATTACCTACACATTTTAATTTTGGGTTTAAATTTGAACAAATCATGCTATTGTGAGAAAGAGACATTTTGTCAGTTCCCTCCTTGCGCTTTACGTGAACTTAGTGATCAAACTATAAGTGTACTCCCTCACTTTTGTTACCTTTAGAGGGCCTACCTAAGACCAATTCAAATATGACTCCAACTAGTTTTTCACTCAGGCTGGTAGATAAATGGAAAAGATTAAACTATCAAGTCCTCATGGTATGTAGGCCTTAGGTATACAATGTCTTTTAGAATAGGTTACTACTATAAAAAGTATAAGATCCCCTAGTAGGATTGATTAAATCCTTTAGTGGCTTGTTGGACACTCGCAAGGTGCCATGTCCTCGATTACCCTAACTAAGAACCAATTTTTATGATTCAGCCAAAATCCTTACTATTTGTTGGTGCAAGAATGGTTGTTCTGAAGCCACCCCACATTTGTATTATTCAAAGTAGAAACAAAATAAATCCTTTTAATCTTTGGATTTTTAGGATTTTAAGATTTGGTGGTCCGAAGAAGTGTGTGTCGTGGAGCGGAGGCGGTGTCGTGAAATCTCTAGTTGTTAACTTTGTCTCAGTGTTTGGAGAAATCCAAGTGGGGACTCAACAAATATTATCTTTTCTATCCTAGGGTTGTGCAATGTGTGAGTCAGTTAAATACTTTGTTGGGATCCAAAAATTTGAAACAAACATTCAACAAAATCATCAAACCTTCAAACCCTTTAGAAGAACAAATATCTTGGAAAGAGTCCACATATTACTACTTGTCCATAGGGATTCTATCCTTAGAGGCTTCTAAATATTTGGGTCCATATCTCAACATAGGAAAATTGTGCCTTTTATTCTTTGATTTTCACAAAATGGACCTTGTGGAATGAAAAGGAGTTGAGACATAGATATTCAGTTTGAAAAGCTAAGCAAGAAAGTGTTGATGTGGTAAAAATAATTCATTAAACAAAGATAAAAGACAAATAGAACCCACACATGTGTTTTTTCAAATGATTTCCCACAAAATCAAAATCCTGAAACCAAAGTCTATCCATCATCATAAACGTCTTAGTCCAAGAGCTCTCAAGAAACATCTTTCAACACTTTACGAAGTTAGAGATAGGTTGCTCTATAACTTTTACAAACATGCTTCAAAGGACAACCCAAATTTGTATTCATTCTATTATTTTCAGAATTTAGTTCTCTTCCAACATTTTGAGTATCTCACATTATAGGGTTGAAAACTTTAGAGGTATAGCATGTTCTTCAATACCTCTAGGTCTTGTAAACAAAATCCTCTCTAGGTCCATCTAGGATGAAAATCAATACCTTCACTTGTCATACCATCAATCAAATCCCATCTCACAAATAACTTTTAAAACATTGGAAATATCATTCATGCTAGAATTTTGGAAATCCTTCAAATAAAAATCAAAATCACCTTGTTTGGCCAAGTGTGTGTGGATGAATCCTTCCTCATACACTTAATTAAATTATCATCCTTGTGGACAAGTTTATTCCAAGATAACATCCAACATCTTGGGGTTTATAAATCCATTATCCAAATAAAATAAAATAAAATCCAAACCAAATCCAAAAGTCCTAACAGTCTAGTATTCCTCCAAAGTTCTTGAGAGTTCAAACATCCATATCATGCATCCTTCATTTATCTCATCACCATCATTTGATCCTTAAACATCATAGATTTTATTTTTTGTACTTAAATTTTAGACCAACCTAGGGAGTTAGAGGTTTACATCCCATATTCTCAAAAGTTGATCCTTATTTTATTGTCCAAACTACATCTCAACACAAGAAGATCATGGAGAAAAACAAAGAAACATCCACTTCAAGTGATTTGAGTCAAACTAAAACATAATTAAACCCTAGGATATCCATTGACCTTCTGCTTAATCCTCCTCATATACCTCAAAATCCTCAAGAGGGAGGTTTCCAAGTGGAGGATGTCACCAAAAATTACCAAGGGATGTCTCAAGATGAAATTATGGAGTTAGTCCGAAATCGTGAAAACCACAAGATTGCCAACACAATGATGAGACTCAATCCTTCACAATACATGTTATCATTAGCAAAGGAAGGGGCTAAACTCCCTTCTAATTATGATGTGATCACTATTGTGGAACAACCTCTTACGATTATGCCACTGGTATCATTCACACCCTCCTTCCAAAACATCATTCAACCCAACCCACAAACAACATCATCTCATGCTCCAAGTCAACCCACGATCACCAAGGGGAGTTCATTGCTCCAAGATCTTCAAACAAACCCCCTTTTAAACAACCAAAACTTGGATGCAAACACCATCTTTGGTATGCCAAATTTGATCCTGCAAGACCCAAAACATCTGTATGTGCCACTCATTTTCCTTGACACCAACAATTCATCCACCTTTGCTGCATCACCGACATAGTTACTTGATAAACAAGTCTCTCTCCCCATGATATCATAAGAACAAGTGGGTTTATTTAGACATGGGGGAACCTTTGATGCATCATCATCACTTTTTCAAGGAACCACACCTCCAATATTCCCATCATTTCCTCTTTTGACATCAACATCCCTAGCAAATCAAGGTTGAGGGAAACCCCCTTTACGAATCCAAAAAAAATCAAGTCAAATCAATCCACCAATGATGAGCCAAATCAACACATCGGTCATACCAAATCCTCCAAACATGCCATTGATATCGTAACACCAAGTGGCACCAATCCAAACACCTCAACCATTCATCATTCCATCTACAACACTTGAAGCTCTCCAAAACGTGGTCTCCCGAGGAGCTAGCACATCAACCATACCATCTACCACACAACCTCTTCTCATCACTCAACGAGAACCTCCCCAACCACCTCAACAAAATATTTCCACCTCATCTCACACCATTTCGCCAAATCCCCCACCTCCACCACCAAATCCAAATATGGAAAATCAGTACATCATCACATTGCAAGCAGCCCAACAAGCCTATCAAAAGGCATTTCAACAATTCCAAGCTCAACAAGCCAAACAATTTGCGCAAAAATCCACATAAGTATAGTCACATAAAGCCGCACAACAAGCACAATAGGCTACCCAAGAACAAGTACAATATTTACTACAACATCAACATGCTACACAAGTTGCACAAGCTACACAGGCTGCACAAGTCACACAAGCTGTACAAGCCACTCAAGATGCTCAAGCATAGACACAAGCTCAATACCAAGTGCAACAAGCCCAAACACAAGCCTTTTTATACCAACAAGTTTATCATCAAGCTTTGCAACAATACCAAGCACAACAACAAGCAACTTAGTTACAAACCCAACAACAAGCATTATTGGCACAACAACAACAAGACTAACAAGTGTTGTTGGCACAAAAAAAACTATAGGCATACCAAAAAGCATTGCTTACAGAGAAAAACTTATAAAAACCTCCCACAAAAACACAACTAAGTTCCTTGAACACAAACACACAAGTTAAACCACCTGTCACCCAAGCAATAATAACACCCCAAAACACATTCATCCCACCACCAGATCTAGAAGATGATTTTTCCGCACAAATTAAACTGCTCTCACAACAATTTCTAGACATAGAATCAGGAAAGACAACAAAATACCAAGGGAATTTGTGCCCCTATCCATTTTATAGAAGCATTGTGATGGTTCCCTTCCCACAAGGATTCAAGATGCCAAAATTTGAGAAGTATCATTGGACTATCAATCCTGAAGATCACATAAGGAATTCCATGTACACTATATGAAAGTTGCATATGACTATTCTTATCTAATGTGACTCTTCCCTTGAAGTTTGGCTAGTCCAACAATGGAATGGTTCTCCCGTATTTCCCCTATAATTAAAAAGTTTCAAGAACTTGTGGACTTATTCATACAAAATTACTCATTTAACATAGGCATGGATGTGAACTTGGAAGAATTGCTAGGCCTAAAACAAGCCAAGGGAGAAACATTTGCTTCGTTTCTACAATGATAGTGATCCAAGGCCAACAAGAGCAAGTGGGCTATGCCAAAAGAACAACAATGGGTCTATCATCTCCAACCTTGAAGGGACCTTGTCTTTTCATTTGAAAATGCAATGCATAACAATCTATGACCAATTTATTCCCAAGGGCTCAAATTCTAAAGAGAACTTATAGCACAAGGGGGCACACCCACATATTAGGATAATCAACCATCAACAAGTTATAATGACAAACCTTGCACATGTGAAAAGAATTAGAATGTCACTAACGATGGTGTCATTGATGCCAAAGTTATTATTAGTTTCTCAAGGAAGAATGTACAACAACAATCATACCAACAACCACAAGTCAATACCCAAAACAACACACAAGCCAACCCATCATCACAACGACCCAATAATCAAGTGGTCAACAACTTGAATACTCAAGGGGGACCACCCCCAAAGAAAAAATATCCCCCTAAACCAAAATACACACTAGGCGAACCAATTGAATTAGTCATGCAATAGTTAGTACATGCAAATCTCATCAAAATCCTTGTTTACAAAAAATTACCAAGAGCGCCAGGTTAAACTATCATGGTATAATGAGAAGCACCTTTATGAATTTCACAAAATAAAGGGAAACATGATAGTCAACTACATGAGACTCAAGAATCTAATCCAATATCTCATTGATGACAAGACCATAACCATTGAACAACCCACTATGAATCAAGATGTTAAAATATACATGAATATGATGCCCAATCATAATCAAGGAAACAACAATGGTAAGGAAAAGTACAATAATGTGAACCATATTTACGACCATGTTGTTGCATGCTTGGATGAGTGGGGAATAGTTGTCAATATCAAAGGATCTAGAGATGAGTGTAGAGTCACCAAAAGTAGTGGTAGAATTACCATTCTAGGACCTTCACCACCACCCAAAGTGCCCATCACAAATCAAAAGTCACTCCCTAATGGTTATAATGTCCTAGATCAACTGTAAAAGATCCCCACCCAGATTTCCATCATGGAGTTGCTAAAAAGCTTTCCTGCACATAGGGAAATCCTAGAAAAGGCATTAGTTACATCCTTCATCCCCAAAGATCTTGATGCAGACCAGTTCCAAGCTATAGTCGGACATATTACTACACCACATATCCTCACATTCTTTGAGAAGGATCTCCCAACCCAACCATATCACAACCATGCACTCCATCTCTAAGTCTTAGTCCACAACAACAAATTCAAACGAGTCTTGGTGGATGAAGGTTTGGGTTTGAATATTTATACTCTACAACTAATAAAGAATATGGGATTCTCTGAAGATTTCATCGAGAAAGGAAAGGGTATCACTATCAAGGCTTATGATAATCTAGAAAGGGTGTCTCAAGGCACCATTCAACTCCCTATTCAAGTAGGGATAACAATCATGGAAACTACTTGCCAAGTCCTTAACCTTGAACTCCCCTACAACATCCTCCTAGGATGCCCATGGATTAATGGTATGTAAGCTATTGCATCCACATTCCATCAATCTGTTAAGTACCCTTATCACAAAAAAGAAGTCACAGTCCATGGTGATCCTGATCCATTCTATTATTGAAAAAATTTGGAGGCCAAGTATTATAAAATATCCCAAGTACCAAAGAATGATGAGGGACCCACATCTCTATATATAGACCCATCCACCCTAGCCTCCAATTTTGAGACAAAGACACCTTCCATTCAAAATATCGTAGATGTTAAGGTTATTATCCCAGATAATGGTTGTGGAGACTATACAATGAAAAATATTTCATTTGTGATATGAGGGTTACCTCAGTCTCCTAGATCCTATGGGAAGCCACAACCAATCAACACAATATCGTAGACCTTCAAAGCATAACCTACCACCTTCAAAATATGAGGAAACCTAAGTAAAGAAGTAGTGGATGAGAAAGATGTATCAAGCTTGCTATATCAAGATAAAAGACTTGTACTAGACCTACCCATGGAGAAAATCAACAAAGGCCTTCATTTAATGTGTGGATGGGGTTACAACAAAAATGAGAAGCTTGGGGAAAATGAAAATGTCCTATTAGAACCAATTATTCCTGAGAAGCACATGAATAATCTTGTCCTTATGAAGATAACCATTCTTGGTAAAGGTACCCCTGTTAAAAAATTCAAAGCTCCTCCTCAGTTACAAGTATCCACAGGTCTACCTATAGATAACTATACCTTTAATATAACCAACGTATGTGATGAATATCCCATCATTGGTTTATCCATGCTATTTGAGGACTCCTCCCTTTTTATGATCACTGCCATGTCTTTCAAACCGAATAACTAAACCACTAAACCTAACCTTATCTACCCCCAACTGATAGTTTGTGACCAATGAAAGCCACCAATCTTGGACACATTCAAAAATGATGAGGCTCTCTCAGAATTCATGGTACTTCAGGATACTCTACCATATAGAGATCATAAAGCACAGTTTGATATTCAACTAAACACATATCCATACTATGGGGAAATGATTGAATCTCTCAATAAAAAAATAGAAAATATAAGAGTAATATCTAGGTCTTTAAGTGAAAACCATAATGTGGCACTTTCTGACCCAATAAAAGTAAAAACAAAGGATGTATCTAATGGTGAAAACATCTCTAAGGTGCCAAAGGATGAGGGATTCAATCTTCCCCTTAGTGCTATTCATTAGGAAAAATCAGTAGTACTGGCAAAAAAGTACAATTCAGTCAATGTAGGAACTGAAGAAACACCACACATTACCTTCTATGCAGAGTCACTTTTGACTAAGGAACAAGAACTTTTGGCTGCATTTTTGAGAGACAAGAAAGTAAATTTTGCATGTACCTATGTTGACATGCTCGGTCTTGATCCCAAGGTTGTGTTCATCATCTAGTCATCTATCCAAAGGTGAAACCAGTAAGAAATAATTTGAGAAAAATGCATCTGAAGAACACATTACTTGTCAAACATGAATTACAAAAAATCCTTTATGTTGGCTTCATACAACCAATTGATTATCCAAAATGGGTTTCAAATCTTGTACTTATTTCTAAACCCACTGGGGGCATCCGTATTTGCACTGACTTCAGGGACTTAAACAAAGCATGCCCTAGGGATGATTTCTCTCTCCCAAATATAGACATGATTTTGGATATTATGGCAGGGCATGAAATGATATCATTGATGGATGGGTTTCTAGGGTACAATCAAATTATGATAGCCAAATATGATAAACATAAGACAACTTTCACATGTCCATGTAGTACTTACTACTAGAACATGATGTCATTTGGGTTAAAGAACACTAGAGCTACATACCAAAGGGCTATGAATTTTATTTTTCATGACATGATCCACAAAACTATAGATGATTGTGTGGATGACATATTAGCAAAACAAAAAAAGTATCAAGACCACATAGTAGCACTATGCTCTATCTTTGAAAAACTAGAAGAATACAAGGTTAGGATCAATCCTAAGAAATGTGTCTTCAGTGTGCAATTAGGGAAACTTATAGGGTATATTGTATCAATCAGGGGAATTGAGATAGACCCTGCAAAATTCAAATAGATTCTTGAAATGGAAGCACCATAGACATTGAAGTAGTTAATGGGTTTATAAGGAAGGATCCAATCAATTCGCTGATTCATAACACAATTAGTCAATAAGGTTATCCCATATTATCATCTATTCCACAAGGGGGTAGCATACAAGTGGGATGAGAAATGTGATCAGGCATTCAACAAAATCAAAGAATACTTGCTAACACCACCAGTCCTCATGCCAATGATCTATGACAAACAATTGATACTCTACATATCAGCAATAGCAGTAGCCCTTGGTGCTCTCTTAGCCCAGCATGATGAAATAGGAAAAGAGAGAGCCATTTACTATATTAGTAGAGCCATGGTGGGACATGAGATGAATTACACATTCATCGAGAAGCCTTTCCTAGCAGTAGTGTTTGCTACACAAAAATTCAGGTACTACATTTTGGCTTATCAGATAAATCTCATTGCCAAAATAGATCCTCTCAAGTATCTAGTTTCTAAAGCAACACTCACAAGATGAATGGCTAAGTGGGTTATGAACCTAACAAAATACAATGTTGAATATGTAGAAAAAAAATCCATCAAGGGATAGGTAATTGCAGATCAACTAGCAGAGGCACCTATATATGCAAAGAACCAATTGGTATAAGAATTTCTTGATGATTCAATATTTAATCTAAGTGTAATAGATCATTGGAAAGTATATATTTTGATAGGTCTAAAACACAACATGGGTCAAAAGCAAGAGTTTTCTTCATCACACCACAAGATTGCATACTGAAGTCATATAGGTTGTCCTTTCTTTGCACCAATAATATTGCAAAGTATGAGGCTCTTGTCATAGGGCTCAAAATTGTGGTACAATGGAAAATTATAGCACTTAGGGTCTATGGGGACTCACAACTAATCATCAATTAGGTCAATAATGAATACCAAATAAAGGATGACAAGTTTACCCTGTATAAGAAATTGGTAGAGCATCTCAAGGAATTCATCATTGGCATCAAATTTGATCAAATACCAAGGGAAAAAAATAGAGTAGCTAATGTTATGGCAATAATTGGATCATTACTACATATCCCATGCAACATCCATAAACATGAATTCTCGGTAAAGCAGCTTCTCATACCAACTTTTTATGTCGCAGATTCTAAGTTCGTGTGTGAAATCATTGGTCTCGATGATCCTTGATACCATGACATATACACATAATTGAAAATAGGATTACTCCCTACGAATATCACCCAAAACCTTTAGAGAACCATTATTAAGAAGTCATCCTATTTCATTATCTTAGGTGAAACCTTTTACCGTAGAAGTATTGAAGGAACCCTTTTCTGATGCCTTAACCCTGATGAAGCTTTGACCACTTTAACTGAGGTACATGATGGTATTTTTGGTTTGTATTCTATTGGTATGACCTTAGCCAAGTTTAATTATTGAGGACTAGGTATTACTAGCCTACCATGGAGAAGGAAGCTCATGATTATCTCTGAAGATGTTTGCAATGTCAATAGTGTGGGGACCTCATCCATGCACCACCTCAGGAGCTCCAGCCGCTTATAACACCTTGGCCCTTTTCATAATGGGGTCTTCATCTCATTGAAAAAATCACTCCCACCTCATCTAATTGACACAAGCTCATTGTACCGCAATAGAGTACTTTACAAAGTGAGTAGAGGCCATCCCAATGACCTACATCACAGGGAACCAAATATCTAACTTTATCCTGAACTAGCTCATTTTCTGCTACGGTGTCCCACAAGTCTTTATTTCAAATAACGGGACAACTTTCAAGAACCAGGATGTTCAAGAGCTATCCAAAAAATTCAATATCCAACATTGCTTCTCCACCCCATACTACCCCCAAGGTAATGGTCATGTTGAGGCTACAAATAAAACCATTTCCAAAATCCTAAAGAAAATAGTCAATGAAGTTGGTCGTGACTGGCACCTATAGCTAAATCCTGTCATATGGGCCTACCAAATTAATATATCTACACACCTACAAGTGTAACCCCTTTCCACCTAGTCTACGGATTAGAATCCGTCCTTCCCATTGAGATCATGCTCCCATCCTTAAGAATATCATTGCATAATATCATTACTAATGAAGAATATCAGGTGTCATGGTTGAATGAGATAGAACTACTAGATGAGTGGTGCATGGATGATTTGAACCACTTGCAAGTCTACCAGAACCATCTAAAGTGAAGCTATAATAATAAGATAAAGAGTTAGTCATTTCAAGTCAGATAGCTCGTGTTGAAAGAAAAATTAGAAGAATGTACCAAATCTAGAGAACAAGGGAAAATTTGAACCCAGTTGGTTTGGACCCTTTACCATCACTGTAAGTTATAAATCGGGAACATATCAACTATCTACACCCAAAGGTGAGTCTCTGTGGGAGCTTATCAATAGCTCCCATCTCAAAAAGTTTTATGCCTAAACTTGCAAGGTATAAATCCAAAAAATCTAAAAAAATATAAAAATCCAAAAAAAAAATTAGAAAAATGATTGAGAACAGTAAATAAAAAAATTATCCTCTAGTGAAAACCACTTCGATGGCACTTTGGCCAAGTACCTTGGTGTAATCCTCAAGAATAGGCACCTCGTGCAAATAAGAACTTTCCATCTACCATGATCTCTACGTATTTTTTTGTATCATTCATCCATCGCATTCCATTGATCCTCCCAACACCCATTTGTGTCTGCATTATAGCTTGATCCTATGTTTGTATCATGTTCCATCCTAGAACTACATGGCACATTCTTAAGGTTAGTTTGTCCTACCTATATTGGATTAGTCTATCGCATCACGTAGAGGGCATGTTATTATACCTACATTGGATTGGTTTCATGTATCTTCTTGAAATCTTCCTTAAAATCCAAAAAATAAATAAAAAATCATAAAATCAGAAATCCCAAAAACATCCAAAACATGTCAAAAATCCAAAAAAAGGTAAAAAAGTCAAAAAAAAAGTAAAAAATAGATTCATCAAGTCAAACTATGAGTCTTTGAGCTTGAATGTAGGCAAGGCCATCATTGATGTGCCCCTAAGACACATTAGGTAAGTCCTTTAGGAGTTTATCATAATAAACTGGAAATCCACACATATTCATATCTTGTCAATAAATGATTTTGTATCAATTGAACTATGAATCTATGAGCTTGAACATAGAAAAGTACATCATTGATGTTCCCTCGAGACACATTAGGTTAGTCCTTTAGGAGTTTGTCATAATAAATTGGCAATCCATACATGTTCATATCTCATCAATAAATGAGTCTATTTTAGTTGAGCTACGTGGTCTCTGCGTGTATAATGTAGGCAAGGCTCATCTTTCATCAGCCCCCAAGGTCCCTAAGATAGGCCCTTAGGTTATGTTCTTGGTCAAAATCTTATAAAACACCAAAAAATCAAAAAAAATGAAAATAAAAACATTTGTAAAACATCTTGAAAATACCAAAAATTTCCTCAAAACATTTCAAAACACAAAAAAAAATCAAAAAACCCAAAATCATCCATCCCACTTCAATGATCACCCGTAATAAACATTCGCTCATAATAAATGATCGTCATCCTTAACCTTTGGTGAAACAATCAGAAATAAGTATGGCAGATCAACAGTGAAAACTCAAATGTCAAAGGTCTCAATTCTAGGTCAGTAGGTAAACAAATTGGTCAACTCTTGGTATCAATAGTCTATCATCTCATCAATCTTACCATCATTTGATCATCATGTCCTAGGATGCATCTTTCTTATAGTGGACATCAACATAAAGCATCACCGTAGTTTAGTCTTTTTTAGAGATATGAAGAACATTGGCTTATTTATTTGCTTGATCTTTTCTTTTGATTTATCTTATTGTGCTCATTCAAATGACCTATCGATGATGTCTAATCAAAATGATTTAGAGAGAAAGGAATGGGACATTAATCATTATCTCTTTTTATATTGTGTGTGTGGATATTCTTCTAATAAAATTTGGTCATGCTTACTTTCTTTGGTTTTTGGGGAGGATATTTTGAATAGCTTGTTGACTATTTGAACTGTAGATTTTTGGCACCACAAGACACTAACTCTTCTAGGGTTTTTCACCTAAAAGGAGAGAGGTAGGAAAAAAATACTAGCTAGGTTCATTCAAATTATGTAATGTAGGATGTTATTTAGACTAAATGGAATGATCTAAGTGCAAAATTAATTAAATGCATATTTTTTGAAAACACATTGTGATATGCAAAAAGTTGAAATAAATATAATAAATGAAAAATAGGAACTATGCACCTAAAAGAGGTTGTCTTCAAAAATTTTGCAGCCTATTCTTCAATTATTTCGAAGCCTTCAAAGTACCTAAGTTTGCAAACACACAAAGAAATAAAGAGAAATGTTGAATGTTATGGAATAGGGGTTTTCATTTGTCAAACCCCTTTTAGGTAATTAAACCAAATGAAGAAATAATATGAAGCATTTACATGAAATAATGGAATTAATACGTTTCCATGATGATGGATCTTGAATTTCTGCAACAATGGATGGAAATTATTGCTCTTGAATGCTTTAGAATTGAGCTTGATGCTATCTTGAATGCTTGATTCTTGCTTGCTTGACTTGATGATATGAATGAATGATGAGTGAATTGCTTGGATTGCTTGAATAATGGATGGAAGGTATCCTTTTATAGAGGAGAGTTGAGAATAAGGATCATGATCAAGGGCCAAGATTAGATTAGAAAATAACTTAATCAACGGTGGAGGTTAATTGAGAGAAGAAAGACATGGATAGATAAGAAAAACATGAGGTGAAAGATAAGATTGGCACAAAAAGAGATGTTGTTGGAGAAAATTATTAAATAAAAATTATCTATTTTAGGTGGCCAATATAGAAGAAATAAATAAAATACTAATTTTTTTAATTTCAAAAGAAAGGTGGGAACAAATAATTAAATAATTAAAAATAATTAGTTAATGGAGAGGGAAGGAATAATTAAATAATTGAAATAATTATTTAATTGGGGAGATAAAGGAAGGATAAATAATTAAATAAATATAACATTTATTTAATTATAGAGAGAAAAAGTTAATGAATAATTAAATAATTAAAATAATTATTTAATATTGGAAGGAAAGTGGGGAATAATTAAATAAATAATATTTATTTAATTATATAAGAAAAGGGTAATGAATAATTAAATAATTTAAAACGATTATTTTATTATAGAAGAAGAGGGAAAAGCTAACTTTTGAATTAAAATAATATTTAATTCAAAAGTGGGGGGGAAAGGGAAAAAATATTAAATAATTAAAAATAATTATCTAATATTGGAAGGAAAGTGTGGAATAATTAAATAAATAATATTTATTTAATATAGAAGAAAAGGGTAAGGAATAATTAAATAATTTAAAATAATTATTTAATTATAGAAGAAGAAGGAAAAGCTAAATTTTGAATTAAAATAATATTTAATTGAAAAATGGGGCGGGGGGAGGACCATTAGATTTAAATGCTTAATAAAAGTCTAGAAAAGTGTGAAAGTGATTTGCAACACTTTACAACACCTTTACAAGACATGTATTTTATTCATTTTGCTAGGGCCCAAGACCCAATGTGCATGTGTAAAACACCTCACAACACTAGATCAAGGTGAAATTATATCCAATTTGTTGTCAATTAATCCCAAATCAAACAAAGGGTACTTTTTTCTACGACACACTATTACATGGGAAGGTTTTGCCTTTCTATGTTTTGCTCTGAGATGTTTGAAATGTCTGAAGTACAGCCTAATAAGGTTTTGTATTCCATGTGTGAACAAGGATACTCCTATTTTATTGTCGAGTCAAAGTCCATCTCACTAGGTACAACGCCATCCTGGTTTTCTATACCTTGATGCATTGTATCTGTGCCATAGAAAATTGGACACTCTTGAGAAAAGAGACAATTTTACGCATAATTGGACTCAATTCTGAGTCCATTTACATCATTTCCCCTTCAAAACAACATTTATAGGCCCCTTAGACCCATTGATTTTGATCTAGATGCTTGTTTTACTTGAGAAATCACATAAAACCTGACAAACAACATTCAATTATATCATATCCCGAAGACCCACCTTCAAATAGTAGTAGTGGGACCCATTTTCCACCTTGAATGATTCCCCTCTTGTGGGACCCATTTTCCAAGGGTGGAAAATGAGTCCCCTTTGAGGGAAAATTCAAATTTAAGTGGAAATTTAATCAATTTAACTTTAATTTCCAGTGAAAGTTGGACTCTTAGGTCTAATTAATGGAAAAATAAGGTGTTGTTGCTTATAAATACTCATTTCAAGTCATTTCACACATATTTCATCATCTTTTTGTCATTTTTCAAGAGTAATTTCTAGAGTCAAGTCTTCCACAACAAGTTTCAATAGCAAAAGTTGAAGTTTTAGGGAAAATAACTAGGGTTTCTGATAGGTCTTGAAGCTCACTTCTTTTGTCAAGATCCAACATTGAAAATGGTTGATGATGGCTTCCTATGGTGAATCATGAAGAAATTAGGGTGAAGAGGTTGAACTAGCCACCAAATCACACCTAAGGACTTGGTTTCATATTGATTCCATCTTCCATTTTCACTCTATCTTCAGATTAAGGTTTGTATTGTGTTTATATAACATTTTAATGTCATTTCATTTCTATTTTTCATGTGTTGTAAGATGTATAGAGTTGATATCTTCCATCATATTAATCACTCTAGCATGATTTATTCTAGAGAAATAGAATAGGATCTTTGTCACGTTTTAGTTTTTCCTAGTTTTTAGCACATCTAAGGATAGGGTTTATATAGATTTTTCTCTATTCAGAGTTTGATTACCCAACTAGGGGTTTGACTGAGGAAAACCCCCTATTAGAAAAAAACTTTTAAGCCATTCTGGAAGAATTTTTTGAGATCCCAAATCAAATTTATGTTAGAAATTGTTGTACACGTGTCAAGGTGCAGGACAAAGTGTTGAGATTGTAGAAATTAGAAAGTGACCTGATTCGCCATGCATAGAAAATGAGTCCCACATGAGGTGCAAATTTGAGTCAGATATAGTTCCAGGTCCCTAACTGTCGAAAAACAGATTCTATGTAGAAAAGTCATGATCTTGGCCTAATTCGCCCAAGGTGGAAAATGAGTCCTACTCAGCTCAAATTCAAGTTTCATTAGTTTTCCAGTTATCTACAGTTTTCTAGGTGCACACATTCTAAGAAAAAGCCATATGTTTAGATTAATTTGCATTTTTGTTCATTCTTTCAAACTTTTTTCAAACAACACTATATTTTCAAACATAGCATAAATCTTAGTCTTGCATTCATATTTAGTCTTTTAAATAAATCAATTGAATTTAGATTAGACAACATTTCACATAACATAATTTTAATTAACCATTAGCATTTTTGCTCCTATCTCTCTCCTTTTAGGTGAAAAATCCTAGAAGAGTTAAAGAGTCTATAGGAAGCCAAAAATCTACGGTTCATTTTGGTGAACCCAACTTTTGATCATAACATCATTCTTATTTTCATTTCTAATTACATCTTAGGTCTTCATTATTTCATCATTTTGAATTGTTTTGCATCTTTAGGTTTCCTAAAATATTGCATTAGTGAAAGCATTCTTTAGCTTCCCTCATTTTATTTCATTGAATCATTCCAAATCTTTGCATTTGCATTCTATATTTTCATTGTACAGATTTGAAATTTTACAGAAAACACAAAAAAATTAGAAGAATATCAAAAGATTCATCTCCTGGGACTCATTTGCCACCTAGGGTGAATCAGTCCCTTTACAATTTTGCATTAGTATTTCCAAATTTCAGTTCCCTGCATTGCATCTTTCTATTTTTTGTCATTACATTTCTATTACAGTTTAGTTGTTTCTATTTTCTTAGCATAAATTTCATTTCCTTTCATGGTATTCATGGATAGTTTTATATCTTTGAAATTTTCATTTTCCATTTTAATTCCTAGTTTTTTTAAATCAGATATAGTAATACATAAAGACGTCAAACTTGAAACATCAAACCATCCCTTTAAACACATGATTGAAATTAGGAACAACATCTCATCTAAGCCTCTTAGTAGTGATGATGTTGATAAGTTAGATGAGGTTCTTTAGGACTTCCTCTCACTCACTTCATCCTCTAATGCTTCAAATGAGAAACCTGAGTTCCTTAATGATAAATTCATCCTCAAACCTTTTGATTGTGATAACTTTGATTTGTTAGATGAAGCCCTTAAAGGATCCATCTTGCCTAAGCCATCCCCTAAGGTTTGTGGTGACCAAATCATGATAACAAACGTTAACACCTCTAATGTTTCTCTTGAACATCCTACACCAGTTGATGACAATTTATCCCTCAAACCCTTTACTCATGATGATTTGCATTTGCTAGATGAGTCTCGTCAAGACTTCATCTCACCCAACTCATCCACTTTGGTTTGTTGTGAGACCTTTAATATCAAGGACGTTAATGTAATTCAACCTAAGCTTATCCTTTATCCACCCTCACATACACTTCACCCCTCTAACCAATCTCAGTACACCCTATACCCACCTAACACCAATGTATCGCAACAATCTAGTAACGATACTATTTGTCATACATATAACACCCAAAACAACCTGCAACTATCATAACCAACTCCACCTTCTTTACCCTTACCTAATCCACCTAGTGCTCCTCGTTATAGCCCACACACAAAGCAGTATAATGTTTTTGAAGAATTAAAGAATACTCCTACCAAAATTTCCCTTTGGGATTTTCTTCAAACCTCGCTAAATTATAACAACATTCTTCAAACCGCTTTGAAACAAATCACAATCCCTCCTTGTACCACTCTGAATGATGTGGTAGCTCTCATCACAAATTAGAATTTGGACATTACCTTCCATCACCATGAGCTCCTTCCTTTGGAGTTGCATAAACAACATGACACCTTTATGATAATTGCTCGATTCAATTGCATAGGTATCAAACACACTCTCATAGATAATGGTTCCACCCTTAATGTGTGTAGTGTGAGTCTCCTTGATCAATTAAAATTTGACAGATCACAAATAATACCTAATTTTGTCTCCATTCATGGATTTGATAATACAACAAAGCAACCACTTGGGATAATTACTTTACCTTTTATGGTTGGGGTGACTAATTTTTAGTCTCCTATCCATGTCATGCCTTACGATCTTTCATATAATCTTCTTTTAGGATGACCATGCATTCATGAGATGAATGCAGTGTCTTAAACCCTTCATCATATCACGAAATATGTCTATAACACTCGCATCTATCAAGTTAAAATAGATCCCAAGCCTAAAATTTTCTTGCACCTTGAAAAAGGGGTTACAAGTCCTTTGAAAATATTAATTCCAATATCTAACATAGACCCTCTTGAGATTGAGCATAATGATACAAAATCTGTATCTAAATTATTTGGTGATGATTGGGGATCCTCAGAATTCACAACCTCATTTATGGGAGAATACATACTCACACAAAATAAAGATGAGAAACAAGAACAACCAACAATCATGACCACTCAAAATTTTGAACAATCGTCTCAAACATCTATCTCCTATAATTTAGATGACAATGCAACATACACAACAAATTTTGATGAGATAGACTATCAATCACTGCCTACCTTGCATGAAATGGAAAGACTTTATGGAAAAGGCTATAAATTTGTAAAACAATTAGGCTACATTGGAAAAGGGTGTGGAAAAAATGAGCAATGTATTCATGTCCCTATTGAACCTAATACACAAGAAATGAAAATGGGTTTGGGAAATTCTTCTTCTAAAATGACCAAAGCTACTCCACAACCATCTTTAAACATTAACATTATAACATGTCAACCACAACACAAACTCACAATCAAACATCTTGATTTTATCAATATAACCTTACCACATTCATGGAAGTATGTTGATAGAAATGAGGCATTGAAACAACTATTAGGCATTTGTGATACCCCATCCTCACTTACTTACATGAAACACATCACTCGTGCCTTCAACGTTACCGAGCAAAAAGCAAGTGATATCAATGAAGAGTTTTTTGAATCTGAAAGTCCTAAATCAAATGCACTCCCTTTAGGAGATACACTTGATGTGATAATGGACATTAACGATAAAGATAAAGTTATTAAGATTGGGAAGTGCCTTGATGATGAGGAACAAGAAGATACTACTACTTTACTTCATGATTTTCCTAAAAATTTTGTTAGGAATTGACCCAAAAATTGTGATGCATAACATTGTCCTTGCTGCTAATGCTCAACCCATCTGTCAAAAGATCTGAAAAATGCATCCTAACATGGCCTTGTGTGTTAAAGAGGAACTCGAAAAACATCTTGATGTAGGATTTATTAGACCTATTGATTATTCTCCTTAGATCTAAAACATTGTCACAGTTGCAAAACTTGATAATCGTATTAGGATATGCACATATTTTCGAGACTTGAATAGAGCCTCTTTAAAAGACAATTTTTTGCTTCCTAATATAGACATGATTGTGGATTCAACTGTTGGACATGCTTTGTTGTCATTCATGGATGTATTTTATAGTTATAATCAAATCCTTATTAACCCTCAAGATCAATATAAAATTTCCTTTACAACTGTTTGTGGAACATTTTGTTGGGTGGTGATGCCCTTTGGATTAAAGAATGTCAGTGCAACATATAAACATGCAATGAAATTAATATTTCATGATTATATTCACAAAATTTTGGAAGATAATGTTGATATCCTCGCTAAATCATTAACCCCGCAAGATAATGTAAACATCCTTCACAAAATCTTCGAACGAATAAAACAATACAACATGCAATTGAATCCAAAAAGGTGTGACTTTGGCGTAGATAGTGGTAAACTTTTGGGGTTTGTCATATCTCACAGAGGCATTGAGGTGGACACAAAGAAAATTGATGCAATTATTAACATGCCACCTCCTAGGAATATTTCTCAGTTGCACATGTTACAAGGTTGAATTAAAGTTGTCTGTCATTTTGTTGCATCTTTAGCTGATCACGCATTACCTTTCATGCATCTCCTTAAAAAGGGTGTCCCTTTTGATTGGGATGAGGATTGTAAACAAGCTTCTGAGAGTCTAAATGAATACCTAGCCACTCCACCTATTTTACAACCTGTTGTGCCGCATAGACCATTTATCTTGTACATCGCTGCATCTACCCATGCTCTTGCAACATTGTTGACTCAACACAATGACCATGAAAAACAACACCTTGTTTACTACATTAGCCACACCTTAATTGCTTATGAGACATGATATTCACCAATTGAAAAAAAATGTTTGGCTCTTGTATTCTCTACTAGTAAGTTGTGAAATTATTTACTAAATGTTGAAGTACAAGTTATCACAAAATTTGATCCTCTTAAATATCTTTTCAACAAAATAAAGCTCTTTGGATGCTTAGCTAAGTGGGTGATGTTGTTAACTGAGTTTAAACTTAAATTTGTTTCACAAAAAGTAATCAAAGGCCAAGCCTTAACCAAGCACTTAGTTGATTCTCCTCCTTTTGCTTTACCTACTCCTGATTCATTTCTTGATGATCATTTCTTACATGTTGACAATAAACAATGAGAGTTATTTTTCAATGGATCTAAGTGTCAAACTAGTTCTGGTGCTGGAGTGGTACTAATTCCACCCGATGGCAAACCTATTCCCTTATCCTATCAAATAAATTTCCTATGCATAAATAATACAACTGAGTATCAGGCATTGATCGCAAGTTTGCAAGTTGCTTTATCTCTACATGCTAAACATATCAAGATCTTTGGTGATTCACAATTGGTCATCAAACAATTCAATGGTAAATATCAGACTAAACATGACAAATTATTAAAATACAAGGATCTTATAATGAGACTATTAGAAAAAATTGACTCATTCACCATTGATAACATCCCATCCAAAGATAACCGACATGTGGATGCAATGGCGAGTGCAACTTCTCTCATATCACCATACGATCCTTCAACAAACTTCACCTTTGTTATTCATCCCATTATGAAACCTTTGATTGATACTTTGTTAGAAGACATTTTGGAAACAGCTCAAGATGCTTCGTCTGAATGGTATGATATAATTTACAACTACTTGAAAGATGGTACCATTCCTGAACCTACCACAATGAATACTTGAAAGCATTTATGTAAACTTGTGGCTAAATATGTGATCCTTGCAAATGAATTGTATAGAAGACCTTTCAATGGTTCCTTTTAAACTGTCTTAAAGATTTTGAAATCCCTTTAGTGCTTGAACAGGGTCATGCTAGTGCCTATGGAGGTCATTTTGAGGTTGTTCATTAGTGCAAAAACTTATTTCATATGGGTTATTATTGGAGACATACAGAGAAGGATTGCTTCACCTACGTTAAATGAAGTCACAAATGCCAAGAGTATAGGAATTTGATCCATTCTCTTACTACTGAGCTTCGTGCCAATGTTCCCATTTGGCCATTTTTAGTATAGGGGTTAGATCTTATTGGAAAAATTTCACCACCCTCCTCTACTGGACATACATTTATCATAACCACAACAAATTATTTCACAAAATGGGTGGAAGCTATTCCCCTTTATTCTACAATTGCTAAAGCAATTTGTCGTTTCATCTTGGAAGACATAATTGCTCACTTTGGACTTCCTTCCACAATCATTTCAGAAAATGGAATGCCATTTAAGAATAACGAAGTTCAAAAATTTCTTCAAACATTCAACATTCAACATTCAACATCGCTTTTCTACACCATATTATCTGCAATCCAATGGACAAGCTGAAAATACTAATAAGCTTCTCAAACAAATCTTTAAGAAAATTATCAGCAACAATCATAAAGATTAGAATATGCAACTATCTTATGCACTTTGGGCTTATAGAACTAATGTTTGATCATCACAAAAAAATACCCCTTATAGCCTTGTTTATGGTACTGATGCGATTATGCCCTCAGAGTTAGAAATTACTACTTTGCAAGTTACTCTCCGAGATCTTTTTGACGATGACACTTATAAATATCAACGATTACATCAACTCGAGATGCTCAATGAACAACATATTAATGCTCTTGAACATCTCCAAGCTCACACCAAACAATTACAATGAAAACACAACATTCATGTTATCCCTCGATCGTTTTCTAAGGGATATTTTGTTCTTATTGAAAATCAATGAAATACTAGTGCTGACAACAAAGATAAAGATAAGTTCAGCCCTAATTGTTTGGGACCTTACATAGTTGATACCAATTATTGGTATGGTGCTTATCTCTTAAGGCAGCTTGATAGAACACCCCTTAGGGAACCCATTAATGCCATCCATTTTCATCAGTATTATCTCTAATCCCCTTTGAATAGTATGATTGAGATAGTAGTGTTGTTTAAATTTATTTGATGTTATTCTAAATAACTTTCACATTGCTTCATTCTTGACTGTAACTAAACTTGTGTTGGTCTTGAACACTAAGGCAATTATTTAAGTTCATTTTATAATTTCTTTAGGCTTCATACTACTCACCTTCCTGTTGTGTTAAGTTAAAACCTTATTAGTGTATTTAATTTAACATATTCTTTTATCATTATCAATGTTGTATCTATACTAAAACTAAAAAGTGTTTTACACTAGATCACATTAATTTTGTTAAATCATGTAGCCATTAATTAAATACTTTTCCTATAATTCATTTAATTAATCACATAGCATTTAAAATTCACATAGAAAAGATACATCATCATGACATCAACATTCCCATGTCTATATATATATATATATATCCAAGTTTTATATATACATCTCAAAATCATATACAATGTCATAGTGGTTTGTGAGAGCTAGACCCCTTAGGATTTGGTGGTTGTGATCTAGTCCCTAGAGGTCATGAGATGGTTGTGTGTGACCGTGATCTCAAACTGCCAAGTCTAAGTGCATACTCCAGACCTTGTACTCGACCAATGTCTATAAGTCGCTCATCTGCCATCTGATCCCTCTCTACTCATGCCTATGCTAGCTCTTCATGTAGTCTCTCTACCTCTATCGAGGTCTACATTGACTATAGTGAACTCTCATCAAGATGGAGTCATCTCCTCATGCTCTCGTATGCTTCCTGTAACCTCACGAAAAGTCTTAGTGACTATGGATCCTCCTCCATGATCGGTGGGGGATGTAGTTAGGATCCATATCCTCCTCATCAAGTGATGTAGGCACCATCTCTATGGAAGCTTGATAATATAACTCTTGCCAGTCTCTCATCGCTCCTACAAGATAAACAATGTACGGGTACGTGTAGGATCATCATGGAAAAAAAGGCCCTTAAGTGGCAAAAAATTTAGAAAAATCAGAATTAGGAAACTTGATGTAAAAATTTGAATAAGTTATCTATATTATTTCAAAAATATGTAACAATAGAATCTCTAGCAAATTGAATGTAGTTTTTAAACTACGAGGTTTGTTTTAAAAAAAAAATCTATTTGGTGAAAATTTGAAATTACAATGCAAGAGACTTAAATTTCGTGGAAAAAATAAGTAGGTGTCTACTCTAACCACCCTAACCACAATAAAATAATAATAATTTTTTATAAGATTTTAGATATAAGTAGACAACTCATGTCTCGATGTGATGCATTTTTTTTGTGATTTTTTTCAAAGAAAATAATTAATTATGGTGTTTTTATTACAACTTCTAAAAAATATAAAACCTTGTATCTCTGACCACCTTAACTTGGTCAAAATATCATGAAATTCATTTTTCTCTTTTTAATCCTATAGTATGGCATAGAATGTGACACATGTTTTGGATTCAAAAATGTGATACCATTTGAAAGCTATAGATGTTTTAAATCAGCCTATCAATCAAAATTTTAGTTGTAATTCAAATAGAAAATTAATAATAATTAAACTTATTAAATTCAAATTAAAGTATAATTTATTTTGGTGGAAAGTTGAGAATCTCCTTTAAAAACCCTTTTCATTTCATCAATTTTGGGTAAAAAAAAAGTCATCAGCCACATACCCATCATATTGGCACTTTTTGGCCCATCATGATCCTGCACATACCCATAAACAATTAGTAACACATCATCATGATATATATAGGAAGTTTGATCTATGCTCTAATCCTCTCATCATGTATCGGTCCACCTACACAATATTGCATATCTCTCTTCTTCTCCCAGAATGATCGATCCCCCAAAAAATACACCCGCACTCCCTAAATAGGAACTCAAAGAATGTGGTGTACATCCTTGAGAGTGATAGTCAATACCCTAGTGGGAAGATGAAAGTTATATGTATCTCCATCCCAACGCTCGCATAGATCCATCAACATGGCATAATGGTATCTCATGGGTGGCATTAGGTATGCCCAATAGATACCCGTTGACTATAAATGCTCTACCTTTACCGTTGATAGCGCTGGCACATGATCTCTCAAAAATGTCAGCTATCTTCCCCCTAGTCACTATCAAGATAGGGGGACCTATCAAAATCATCACAAAATCCTCTAAATTTCATCTAATATTCTTCAATTTTCACATTATTCATCAAGCAAGTGTGC
The DNA here is from genome assembly GCA_007258455.2 of Sequoia sempervirens. Taxonomy (NCBI): domain Eukaryota; kingdom Viridiplantae; phylum Streptophyta; class Pinopsida; order Cupressales; family Cupressaceae; genus Sequoia; species Sequoia sempervirens. The sequence goes on from VDFB02000003.1 coordinate 677,321,150, forward strand.
TAAAGTCAATCTAGTGTGTTTTTCTAATGGCCCTGGACACTTTGGAACCCTTTTTGGATATTTTGCAAAGAAATGGGAAACTTTGCGTAGAAACAAGACACTTTGTGAACAAAAGGGACACTCTACGAAAAAATGGGACACTTTGGGAAAAAAAGGGGACACTTTGCAAACTTTTTTTCCAAGAACCCTAAATTAACCTATCCATACATAAAAACCATTAAGTTATCATAAAATAACAAGGAAAAATTTGTAGAATCAACTTACCTCATGATACAGCTTACCATGTGCACCTACTCACAAAGATCATCCAGCCGCGAAGGTCTATAATCCTGTCTCCTCGGCATGTTCTTCTCCTACTCGTCACTCTAAAGTTACACAAAGGTAAAATGAATAGTACGTGACAAGTTACTTTCATCTACTTCTTTAATCCCTTTTCATCTCTTTTTACTTTTACATAGTAACCTAAGGTTATCATATTTTCAAGAACTCATAATATAGCCATTCTTCAAATCAACATAACGGGAGCTAGGGTAATCTATTTTTGATGCCCTTTGATGAGTTGGAATCATGATTATGCACTCAACATCATCATTCATCTATCATTATGTGGCATGGTACTTGGAAATTCCCTACGATATGATGCTTCTTGTTTGACATGGCTAGATTGCTACCTTGATTCCAGTTCCGTAAAGCAAGAAAAATCAAGGGGGGGCATACATCTACCCTCAAATTCAATTCCTAAGAGTTAGATAAAATGATTGTTGGACAATTAATAGATGTGTGTTGCAATATGTCATTCCTAATGTTTTGGTTGTGTAGATAACTACATTGGCGGCTTCGTTCTCTCGTCTTTTGAATGACTATCCTTTAGTGTAGTAAGGTGCATCGTTTAGAGTCCTTGACCTTACATATGCACATAGATTCATATGGGCACTAAAGTGGGGGTTAAATGTGCCATAGAAAATTGGACCCACTTTTGAATCCCTTTACATCATTTTCCCTTCAAAACAACATTTATAGGCCCCTTAGACCCATTGATTTTGATGTAGAGGCCTGTTTTACCTGAGAAATCACATAAACCCCAACAAACAACATTCAATTATATCATATCCTGAAGACCCACCTTCAGACAACAATAGTGGGATCCATTCGCCACCTTGGGAAAATGAGTCCCCTCTGGTGGGACCCATTCACAAAAGGTGGCGAATGAGTCCCCTTTGAGGGAAAATTCAAATTTAAGTGGGAATTTAATCAATTTAACTTTAATTTCCCATGAATCTCAGCCTCTTAGGTCTAATTAATGGGAAAATAAGGCGTTGTTGCTTATAAATACTCATTTCAATTCATTTCTCACATATTTCATCATCCTTTTGTCATTTTTCAAGAGTAATTTCTAGAGTTAAATCTTCCACAACAAGTTTAATTAGCAAAAGTTGAATTTTTAGGGCAGCAAACTAGGGTTTTTTGTAGGTATTGAGCTCACTTCTCTTGTCAAGATCCAACATGGAAAAGGGTTGATGATGGATGCCTATGGTGAATCATGAAGAAATTTAGGGTGAAGAGGTGCAACTAGCTACCAAATCACACCTAAGGACTTGGTTTACTATTGATTTCATCTTCCATTTTCACTTTATTTCAGATTAAGGTTTGAATTGTGTTTGTTTAACATTTGCATGTCATTTCATTTATATTTTTCATGTGTTGTAATATTTCTATGGTTTAGATCTTGCATCATATTAATCATTCTTGCATGACTTATTCTAGAGCAATAGAATAGGATCTTTGTCACATCTCAGCTTTTCCTAGTCTTTAGCACATCTAAGGCTAGGGTTTATGCATATTTTTCTCTATTCAAGGTTTGATTACCCAACTAGGGGTTTGACTAAGGAAAACCCCCCATTAGACAAACACTTCTAAGCTATTTTGCAAGATTTTTTTGAGATCTTGAATCGGGTTTCTATCAAAAATTGTTGTACAGGTGTCCAGGTGCAAGATAGAGTTTTGAGATTGCAGAAGTCAGAAAGTGGAATGATTCACCATGCATGGTGAATGAGTCCCAACTGAGGTGAAAATTTGAGTCAGATACAGTTCCAGGTCCTTGACTATCAGAAAATAGATTTTGTGCAGAAAAGTCTTGATCTAGGACTGATTCGCCCAAGGTGGCGAATGAGTCCCAGTCGGCCCAAATTCAAGTTCCATTAGTTTTCCAAAAAAAAATCCAGCCATCTACCATTTTCCATGTGCACATATTCTGAGAAATAGCCATCTATTTAGATTAATTTGCATTTTTGTTCATTCTTTCAAGCTTTTTGCAAACAACACTGTATATTGAAACATACCATAAATCTTAGTGTTGCATTCATATTTAGTCATTTAAATCAGTCAATTGCATTTAGTTTACTTCATTTAGATTATACAACATTGCACATAACATAATTTGAATGAACCATTAGCATTTTTGCTCCTATCTATCTCCTTTTAGGTGAAAAACACTATAACAGTTAGAGAGTCTATAGGAAAGAAAAAATCTATGGTTCAATATCTATGTGTTTGATCAAAAATAAGGAAAGATATGCTCTTTAAATCCCAAATCCCTTGATAAGCAATACATCATCATCATTCATCATCACATCTAATAAAGTCTTGATGACTAATAAACTTGTTGGACTTCTACATCTTCTCGGAATCAAGGGTTGATCCCTCTCATTCTTCTATCCTCTTTCACACTAACATGATATCATGACATGCATCCATCCTACATTCACAAAACGTCAGCATACACATCCTGCATACTCATACATATCATCACCATAGGAAACATCATTCATCTCACATGCATTGCATTATCATTTAAGACATTTAGGATCATATGGATTTTTTATTCTCAACATCTTAATTCATTTCATTTACATCATCATTATCATATAGATCTATTAGTCTAACCATCCATACATCCTTCTTGAACCTCTTTGTGATGAGATCAACCCTAAAATCAACTTTTCACCTAATCTCTCGAGGGGGCAGTGTACCAACATACTTCTTTCCGCTGGGGCAACAATAGGGGATCTGAAAAAATTAGGAAATTTTTGAATTTCAATCTCAATAGTATTATTCTTTGAACCAATGCAATTGGTACATTTCTTCAAAGAGGGGAAAAATGTAGATGCTCAAATTAACATCATTTCTTCTATTAATCAAATAAATCGATTTATTCAATTAATTCACTAATGTGCATCATATTTTATTAAATAAATCAATTTATTTAATTAAGTATCCCAAATTCCTCTCATGTGATTTAATAAACCAAATTGATTAAATCAAATGCCAAATCCCCTAATTCCTTCAAGTTAATTAATTTGAATTAATTAACCCCTAACCATCATTATCCATCCTTTAGCTTTTGACTCGACCTGGGTCAAACCTAAACACCTCACTAACCCACCCACTTACACATGAAAATTAATTCTTTTAATTATCTAATTCCTCATTTATCCTCTCAAAAGCATATTCTAGGGAGTATTCCTTCACTAACTCCCTTTATTTCACTTTCTTTCCCAAACAATTTCCCTCCAAAACATCTCAACCATATTCATTTAGTGCCTCTTACACATGCATTAATCTCTCTTACACCTATCAAATCATCAACTACATGCATTAACTATGCACATTCTCGAAAATGTGCTCCAACTTCACCCATTAGCATTGAGACAACTGTCCGAATCTCATTGGCTCTCTTTTAGTCCCACATTCCTCTCATCTCTCCATTCTTCAACCCTTCAACCTATAAATAGAATCCACAATCATCGACAATATTAGCATTCTCACTATATGCACATTCATCTTCATCACTTGCATCTTCATCATTTTAATCGCATTTTGTTCATCACATCAAGAAGCTTATCAAAAGGGGTTACGAAAGGGCTACTTTCCACATCAAAGTAGCACCAATCCCCCTATGGGATGATGGTTTGAGTAATTTAGGAATAGATTTCATGTTCATATTGCGTGTAGTTTCATGTTATTTTGATAATGTTGTCATTTCCTTTACATTGCTCAACAATTTCACGGGGAAGGCTTTTATTTCATTTATTCAATATTGACTAATTTAACTCATATTTGTAAATCTTTGATCAATCCATATTTTAGTCTTTACAATTTGAAGTCATATAGATGTTTTCCTTTGACTCCAATCACAAGCAATGGTTCCTATTACAGGGACAAATTAGATAAATGGGGAAAATTCATGACATGTATATGTTATTCATAAACATGAAACACATAAGCACATGATAAATTTGCAAAAAAATAGACAAACATGATAAATTTTTGCAAACATTCAGACATTAAATTAAAATTTTGTGAGCTTTGTTGAAAGGCTAGTGACAACAAAATCAATGAACATATAGTTAATGCATTCAATGATTCCATAGTTGACAAGACCTTGCTCAAAGCATTCAATTTTTCCTGTGATATTTCTCATTTATTGCATTAGTCACGTACTCCTTCACTTCAACTATTCCATGTTTATGGATTACATGGTATATGCCATCTACTATACCCACTTGTATCATTAGCCCTTGTAACAACAAGCAATACTTCTAGTTTTCAAGTATCATAAATAGACAGTTGAGCCACTCACTAGTAGTGCACTATTCCTATGGCTCTTCCTATGTTCAAGTGTTGCACATAATAACGAACATGAAAGAGAGGAAGCTAGAGCTAAAAAAATACAATATTTTCAACAAACAATAAATAAATGAGAATAATCACAAATATAACCAAACACATGCTTGAGATTTCATGAATTAACTATGCATTCACTACTTGTATACCCACTAGCACTCCAACACATCTCACACAATTTATATTGAATGCATTAAACATGGATCCAACATAAACTTTATAATAACTTTTCATGTGAAAATATACTCAATTCTTGAAGAAGAGACTTTGAGGTCAGAATTCCAGATGGTTTTTCTCTTTTCTTTCGAATGAAGTTTGATTCTTCAAATGTCTGTAAAAATTCTGCCAATTGTTTGAATCTATCTAATTTATGCTAAAAATCAAGTGACCTTTGCAATCATTTGATTGCAACAATATTTTAGTTAGAGATGTGCACAATTACAACCATGTGATATGCAATTCATATACAATGTTTCTCATAGTACATTAATCAAATTTGCTTACAAAAAAATGAATATTAGGGCTACTACAGTGAATAGAAAAATATAATTAAATTATATAATATGGTCAATGTACAAAGAAAAAACATTGCATATGGATTACATATCACATGCTTGCAATTATGCATAATTATGATTGCAAAAGTAACTTGATTTTGGCACAAAAATAGTTTCATGTTTATGAATTACATGGCATGCCATTCACTATACTTGTCTGTCTATTCAGTAAGTCACACTCTTGAACCAGGCTTCTCCTTTATTGTTCACAACTCTGCCAAGGCATAATTTTTAGACACATTGGAAGACATAAAATTAATTGGAAAGAAAGGAGAAGATTTATGTGAGAATCTGACCTTCCAGTTTCTTATTCAACAACCAAGATTATTTGCAGTCCTATAGATCTTTGTGTCTGACTCCAATTGCAAGCAATGGTTCTTGTTAGAGGGAAAAATTAGACAAATGATCACAATCCATTAAATATTATATGTTATATTCATAAAGATGAAACTGGTGATTGCTAGCAAGCTTTCCAAATATACACAAGATTTTTGCTTTTGAAACATATTTTAAACAATAAATTTTGATTAAAGAAACAACTATTTCAAAAGCAAATTCAATGATTGTAATAGTAACTTGTTGCAACTGTATTCATTCTACAAAGACACTTAAGTGGCAGCCTTTGTCTTGATATCAGTACTTTTGTCCTGTTGCGACTACACGTATTATTTTTTGTTATAAGGCCTAATTGTACAAATGGGTATAGTGGATGGCATGACATGGAGTAGTTGAATCCAAGGAGTAGGTTACTATTGCAATGGTTTCATTTTCAATTGAGAGATAACAAAAAAATTATCTTTTTTTCTATTGTTTGGAGTAGGCCTATTATTCTTTTTTGTTAAATTAAATTAGGAAATTAGGACATTATATATATTAGGAAATAGTCAATAATTGAGTGCAAATTGTGCCAACTTTGGAAATAGGGTGGTAGGTACTGAAGCAGTAATTGCATGTTTAATGCATTAAATGGTATGAATGTCGGATTAGAAACAATAGTCTTGATGAATAGTAAAATGAATACCTTTTTGGGATATCACACTTTTCTCACTCAACCATTCACTAATGTCCTAGGGGTCCTAATTAGATTGACTAACAACATCAAAATGTGAGCCAATTTGCAATTAGGAAGAACCTAGGAGGGGGTTTTCTAAGTTCTCAGGGTTCACCACCAAGCAAATCCTTGGAAAAGACAAATGTTGGAAAACACAATGTGATATACAAAATGTAAGCTAAATTAAGACAAATGAGCATTCAACTCACAAAATCAAGTAATATAATCCAAATAATGACTACAAATGATGAAATTTAGTAACACCAGTTTAGGGTATGTGTACCTGGGAACTTTGGAGATGTAATGAGGATTTTGAAAATGCAAAGAAGTTGTTGAAAAGTTTTATGGAGGACTAAGATGTCTAGAATGGTGTATTAGTTCCACTGCTATTTTTCTGGGAAAATACAGAGTCTTCAGATGTTGCAACATAATCCTAAAAAATCTTTGAAAAATACCCTATGGAGGACTAGGACTACCAAAGTGGTGTATTAGTTCGGTTCTAAATTTTTGAACTTTTTGAGTGTGGTCCTGAAGGTTAATGTTTTTATTTGCTTCTTGTCTGATCTGAGGTCCTGAAACTTCTAGATCTAATCTGTAGGTGAGTTTCTATGAAGATGAAAAATTTGGCAATGCAACTTTTGCAGCTTTTCAATCTTGCAGTCAAGTGATCTTCAAGTCTTCAACCTAGATCTACAAATAAAAACACACAAGAGAGGGAAAACTTGTTGATTGTTAGTGACTAGGGGTTTTCCTTGGTCAAACCCCTTTTAGGTAATTAAACCAAATGATGAAATGAATGATATGAAGTGTGAAATACAAAATATGTAAATGATATCACCTTGTATGATGTCTTGTAAAGAAAATCTGCAATCTACCCTATAGTTTGAACCATGAAGAATGTATATCTTGTATCCTTGGATATGATGTGAACAATGGTTGCAAATAGATCTTCAATGCTACATCCACAATCTTGGCTCAACAACATGAATGAAGGAACTAATCCCTTGACATGATGCTTGAATCTTTATGATTGCTTCAAATGCTTGATGAAATACTCTTGAATGCTTGAATACTTTAATGCTTGGATACTTAGATTGCTTGTTATGAAGAATGGGTGGAGGAACCTTCTATTTATACTTATTCATGCTTAATATCCTCAAATTACACAACAATAAGCCAACATATGAAATCATTAAATAAAGGAGACTAAATCCCAACCAAATTTGAAATTGAATCTTGAAAATAAGCCATGGAGGACTAAGACACCCTAGGTGGCGTCGTAGTCCCAAGGCTCAATTCTCGAGGCACAGACTCCAAAACGGGACCTATTTTGGTGGTTTCAAAATTAGGGTCCCAAGACCCATGGAGGATAAAGATTCCCTTGGTGGCATTTTAGTCTCAGTCCACAAATCAAGGACACACAAACAAAAACATTAAATGATTATTTATCTTTTGAGGTTTGTTGGGTTTTTCCATAAAAATATATAGTTTATTAAGCTTGTGGCTGCAAAATAGGACCAATTAAGCCATAAAGAAGTATAAATAAAGCAAGGTAGGACCAAAAAAGTGTGAAAATTAAAAGGGTATATATTTTACTACACTTCAAGTCTATTAAGTGCAAATTGTGCAATATAATTTTTTGTAAACATCTAGACATTAAATACAAATTTTGTGAGCTTTGTTGATAGGTTGGTGGCTACTCAAGCAATGAATACATAGGTAATTCATTGAATTCCTCCATAGTCAACTAGACCTTGCTCAAAGAATTCATTTTTTCTGGTATATGCAGGATCATCATGGAAAAAATAGGCCCTTAAGTGGTAAAAAATTTAGAAAATCAGAGTTAGGAAAATTGACATAAAATTTTGAATAAGTTATCTATATTATTTCAAAAATATGTAAGAATAGAATCTGTAGAAAATTGAATATAGTTTCTAAACTACTAGGTTTCTTTTAAAAAAAAGTATATTTGGTGAAAATTTGAAATTTCAATGTAGTAGTACTTAAATTTCAGGGAAAAAATAAGAAGTAGGTGTCGTCTAACCACCTAACCACAATAAAATGATAAAAAAATTGTAATATTTTAGATATAAGTAGAGGACTCATGTCTCGATGTGATGCATATTTTCTTGTATTTTTTTTCAAAGTAAATAATTAATTATAATTTTTTTATTACAACTTTTAAAAAATATAAAAACTTGTATGTCTAACCACCTTAACTTGGTCAAAAATTCATGAAATTAAAATTTTATTTTTTTAATCCTATAGTATGTGAAGCATAGAATGTGACACATATTCTGGATTCAAAAAATGTGATACCATTTGAAAGCTGTAGATGGTTTTCAATTAGCCTATCAATTAGGACTTTAGTTGTAATTTGAATAGAAAATGAATAATAATTACTTATTAAATTCAAAGTAAAGTGTAATTTATATTGGTGGAAAGCTTATAATCTTCTTTCAAAACCCTTTTTATTTCATCAATTTTGGGTAAAAAAAAAGTCGTCAACCACATACCCATCATATTGCCACTTTTTGGCCCATCATGATCTTGCATGTATACCCTTTACTATCTTAATTCTCGTTTGTTGCAATTATTATATTGGTTGGAGTAGGCCTATTATTAATTTTTGTTAAAGTAAATTAGAAAAATAAAAGGAAACTATGTATTTTACAAATATTTAATCGTTGATGCAAATTCTTCCACCTTTGACGATGGGGTGGTAGATACTCAAGTAGTCAACACATGTTTAATTCATTAAATTTTATGGTAGGTGGATCAGAAAAAATAGTCTATTAAATAAAAATAACATAGGAAATGCATTAAACATTTTTATCAAAGAAAAAACATCGACAAGTGCATTAAGAAACATGATATGTTGGTATTAGTGATAGGGACCAATCCCAATATCTCATAGTATGCTGTTGCTAGAGAAAGCAATACTCTTTTATATATTTGACCAAGATCTTATTCCTTGCAAAAGAATATGATGCATTAACTTTGAATTCATTGCTTGGATAGGCACTAGCCTACTAGAGCAAAGTATTTTAAATAATACAATTTCATTGGACAATCAACTATTTAAAAATTGAATTCAATGATTGCAATAGTAATTTGCTACAACTATATTCATTCTAAAAATTCACTTAAGTGGCTGCCCTTGTCCTGATATTAGTACTTTTTTCCTATTGTGACTAGAAGTATTCTTTGTTGTTATAAGGCCTAATTGTACAAATGGGTATAGTAGATGACAAATGACATGAAACAGTTGAATCCACAAAGTAGGTTACTATTGCAATGGTTTCATTTGCAATTGAGAGATAATAAATAATTTATCTCCTTTTCTATTGGTTGGAGTATGCCTATTATTCATTTTTGTTAAAGTAAATTACAAAAATAGGACATTATATATTTTGCAAATATTCAATCATTGAATGCAAATTGTGCCAGCTTTGGCAATGAGGTGATAGGTGCTCAAGCAATCAATGCATGTGTTATTACATTAAATGGTATGACTGGTGGATCAAAAACAATAGTCTATTAAATGCAAATTATGTAAGATAATATGTTACTCATACACATGAAACACAAAAGAACATGATAGAATTTGAGAAAAAAATAGACCAACGCAATATTTTTTTACAAACATCTAGACATCAAATACAAATGTTACAAGCTTTGCTGATAGGCTCATGGCTACTCAAGCAATGAATACATATTCAATGCATTAAATTCCCCCACAATCAAGAAGACCTTGCTCAAATCATTTAGTTTTTCCTGTGATAGTTCTCATTTGTTGCAATAGTCACATGCTCCTTGGCTTCAACTATTCCATGTTTATAGGTTACATAGCACATGTCATCTATTATACCCATTTGTCCCCTTATCCCTTATAACATCAAGAAATACTTCTAGTTAATAAGTATCATAAATAGACAGACGAACTACTCACCAATAGTACATTGTTCCTAGAAATAAGAACAAGGAGAGCTAAAAACACACAAGATTTTAATAAAAAATAAACAAACGAGAATTAGCACAAATAAAAAACAACAGTCGCCTGAGATTTCATGAATTAACTATGCATTCACTTCTTGCATACCCACTAGATCTCCAACACATCTCACATAATTGGGATTTAGTGGATTAAACATGCATTCACTACTTCAAGATTAAATATTTTCTAGAATATATAATGTCCCCCTATTTTCCTAATCTACTTAATGAATAATACACCTACTCCAACCAATAGAAAAAGAGATAAAACATAATTTTCAAACACCAAAAATATGTCCTTACATCCCAACTATAGAAAAAAACACAAAAATATTTTAAAGAATACAATTTGATTGGCCAATAAACTATTTCAAAAGTGAATTCAAAATTTTCAATAGTAATTTTCTTTTCGACAAAAAAAAATCATGTTTATGAATTACATGGCATGACATTCACTATGCTCGTCTATCTATTTAGTAAGTTAGATTCTTGAACAAGGATTATCCTTTATTGTTCACAACTCTTCCAAAGCATAATTTTTAGGCACATTGGAATACTTAAAATTTGTTGGAAATAAAGGGGAAGAATGATACAAGAATTTGGCCTTCTAGTTCCTTGTTCAACAACCAAGTATATTTGTAGACATATACATGTTTGCCTCCAAATCCAAATGCAAGAAATCATTCCTATTATAGGGAAAAATTACACAAATGAGCATAGTCCATGACATATAATATGTTATTCATAAACATGGACCACAGAAACAATGATAAAATTTGTAAAAAAAATAGACCAATGTGGTAAATTTTTGAAAATATTTAGACATTAAATAAAAATTTTGTGAGATTTCCTAATAGGCTAGTGGCCACTCAAGCAATGAACACATAGTTAATGAATTCAATGCCTCCATAGTTGACAAGGCCTTGCTCAAAGCATTCAAATTTTCCTTTGCTTCAATTGTTTCATGTTTATGGGCTACATAGCATATGTCATCTATTATACCCACTTGCCCCATTACTACTTGTAACAACAAGCAATACTTCTAGTTATCAAGTATCATAAACACACAAACAAGCCTCTCACCAGTAGTGCACTATTCCTATGACTCCTCCCACATTCAAGCATTGCATAGAATAATGAACATGGAAGAGTAGAACCAAGAGCTAAAAACACGCAAGCTTTTCAACAAACAATAAACAAATGAGAATAAGCAGAAATAAAACCTAGTACTCATGTGAGATTTCATGAATTAACTATGCATTCACTATCGGTGTACCCATCAACCCTCCAAAACATCTCACACAATTTTCTTTGTGAGCTTTGTTGATAGACTAGTGGCCACTCAAGCAATAAACACATAGATAGTACATTTAATGCCCCCACAATCCACAAGACCTTGCTCAAACCATTTAGTTTTTATAGTAACAACAAGCAATACTTCTAGCTATCAAGTATCACAAATAGATAGACCATCCACTTACTAGTAGTGCACTATTCCTATGGCTCCTCTCGCATTCAAATGTTGCACAGAATAACAAACATCCAAGAGGGCAACCCAGAGCTAAAAACATACAAGCTTCTCAAAAGACAATAAACAAATGAGAATAAACACTAATAAAACCCAACACTCACCTAATATTTCATGAATTAACTATGCATTCACTGCTTGTGTACCTTCTAGCTATCCAACACATCTCACAAAGTTTGCATTTAATGCATTAAACATGAATTCACTGCTTCAATACCCAACAGCCTGCCACCAAAGCTCACACAATTTGCATCCATTGATTAAATATTTTCCACAATATATAATTTCCTACTATTTTCCCAATTTACTTAAAGGGTGTGTATAGGATCATCATGGAAAAAAGAGGTCATTAAGTGGTGAAAAATTTAGAAAAATCAGAGTTAGGCAACTTGATGTAAAAATTTGAATAAGTTATCTATATTATTTCAAACATATGTAAGAATAGAATATGTAGCGAAAAGAATTTAGTTTCTAAACTACTAGGTTTATTTTAAAAAAGAAAAACTCTATTTAGTGAAAATTAGAAATTTCAATGTAGTAGCACTTAAATTTCATGGAAAAAATAAGTAGATGTCTTTCTAACCATCCTAATCACAATAAAATGATAATAATTTTTTATAAGATTTCAGATATAAGTAGAGCACTCATGTCCCAATGTGATGCATATTTTTCGTAATTTTTTTCAAAGTAAATAATTAATTATGAATTTTTTATTAAAACTTTTTAAAAATATAAAAAATTGTATGTCTAACCAACTTAACATGGTCAAAACTTTATGAAATTCAATTTTTTTTAATCGTATAGCATGCAAAGCATATAATGTGGTGCATGTTTGGGATTCAAAAAATGTGTTACTATTTAAAAGCTATAGATGTTTTTAAATCAACCTATCAATCAGGACTTTAGTCATGATTCAAATAGAAAATGAATAATATTTATTTATTAAATTCAAACAAAGCATAATTTATATTGATGGAAAGTTGAGAATCTACTTTAAAAACCCTTTTTGTTTCATCAATTTTGGGTTAAAAAAAATAATCCAGCCACATACCCTACACATACACATCATATCGCCACTTTTTGGCGCATCATGATCTTGCACATATGCTAAATGAAAATGAAAAATAGACCTACTCCAACCAATAAAAAAATAGATAAACAATAATTTTCAAACACAAAAACTATGTGCTTATATCCCACCTATAGGAAAAAGAAAAAGAAAATTTAAAGAATACAATTTCATTGGCCAAGCAGCTATTTCTAAAGTAAATTCAACAAATGCAATAGTAAACTCGCCTATTGGCGGAAACTAATAATAAGAATATAATAAGTGTCTCTTGAGTTCAAAATTTTTTGAATTATTTGGATTCAGGCTTTGATGAATTTTATTTGTAGATAGATTGCAATATGAGATCAAATAATGTAAGAATTTTGAATTCATTTCCTATGAAGAATGTTTTTATATTTAAGTAATTTAGATTGATATGAAGGTTGATAGAGGAGACAATATATGTGAAAATATGATACAACACCAAATGTATTTCTATTTTCTAATTAAAACAATTACATCTATCTCATTATATAGAGGTATTTGTCTTATTCCAACAACATATAAACAAAAGAAAATTAGAAGTAAAAAGCTAATCTTTGATCTATACGCAAATAAAATAGCAGATGAACATATGCTTACAAAAAGATGAAACATAACTAAATCCTATTCTATTCATGTTTTTATCTCCTTCATGCATGCATGAAAATCGAATAAAATCTAATTGGTCTATAGATGATTCTAGTTATCAACAATACTGTTGATGCAAATTTAGACAGTAGTTAACTCCTATTTTTCTCCACGGCCTGGATGCAAATTGGGAGAAATTATAGCTTTCAAAAAGATAGTATAGCAATTTTTTTATAATTTTTGGAAATTAATTTTTTCTTTGTTATATGTAAACAAAAGACAAGTTTCAGATTCAATGCTTTGCATAAAACAACTTAATGGAAACTAAATGAATCATCATAAGAATTTAATACTAATCATTCTTATCCAATTAATAGATGTTAAAATAATGTGGAATACACATAAAATAAAGACTATCATCTTGAATGGAATCTTGATAATCCCACTATAAGTGCATCCTGGAAAGTCTATGTGATAATAGATATCACTAATAGTGGTGTATATTTTTTATTGTAAGAAAAATATCATTGTACATATTTATTTAATCAGTATTTTTGTTTACAAAGGATAAATATATTCACACTAAACTCATATCACAAGAAAAAATCATGTTGAAAATTTCAATCTCAGATTGAAAACAATTATAATGACAAGGAAGATGGCGAACTAAATAATTTTTTATTAGGAATAAAGAAGGAATAGTTGGATTAAATGATAGAAAATTAATTGTCCTAGAATGTAGGTCAATTTATTATTATGGATCAGAAAAGGTGGAATAATGACCTCTTATAATGCATCCCTACAATTATATTTTGATGACTAGGATTTATTCCTTCTCTTTTCACCTATATAAGTATAGAAGGATGGAAAAATGCTATCAGCCCATATAATTCATAGAATTACTATTTTGTAGATGAATTCTTAGCTCTACTAGCATATGAAGAATTGGAGCCTTAAAAAACTATGCTTGTAGTAAAGGGAGATGTGTCTCTATGGATGTGGTCTTCCACTAAGATCGATAATTCATCAAAAGAAATAGAATCTCCTAATGTTAATATTAATTCTAGAAAATATTATGTGGCTATTTTTGTCAATGTTGATGATTATATTTTCACTTGTCTTTAAACCTACACCAATAATGAAAACTACTGGAAATGAGGGACATGTTTTACAATATTACCTTTGTTATTTTAGAGTTTGTCTATTGATAAGATCCTCTATGAATTTTAATTTATTGGAGGTAAAAGGGAAAAAGAATAATCATTTAAAACTACACTAAAGTGATACACTAAATGAGATTCTATATTAATGATGAAGTAGCACAATATTCATTGTTTGAGTGTTATACTCTTGATTCAGTCATCAAATAGAAAATACATGCATGATTTGATATGGTTAATGAATATTATTTATTAATAAAATAAACAAATAAATAATTCATAACTAAAAGAATAATTTTAAGATATATATGTGGGTAAAGATTTTCACATTCTGTTCATTATTGAATTAAGAACAAAATAATAAAGGTAGAACTTGTATTGTAATAGAATATAAGTTATGTGAATCACCCATTAATGCCTAAAATGTTTGTTTATCTCTACCTTTAGGTAGAAAATTATCACATAAAAAATGTTGGGATTATGGTGTCTCAACCTTAGAGTCGTAACATGATTAATTTTAATGTATTATTGTATTTATTTGTACTATTTAATTTCCTACATTGCCATGTCATTAATTGGGACCCATTGGCTTAGTAGAATCCTCATTGAAGGTGAGTGTATGACACATCATCATCCCAAGTGGAGGTAGGCATCCCACTTTGGAATATATGACTTATGACAGATTCTATGATGCATGACAAGGCATCTTTGTGCATGGAGAAAGTTAGCACCCAACTTGGGTTATGACAAGTCATAAGAGAACTGAATAATCTTGGTCAATTATGACAGATTGTCTTACAACTATAAGTGTTGTAAGTATGATAGATTTTATGATAGATTCTATGATAGTTGTAAGGAATCTATCATAGCTATTTTTAGCATATTTTGGGCACCCAAGCTTAAGGAGGAAGAATCAAATTTTATGATGGTTATAAAAGGTATAAGGGAATATTATACATGTGTACAAATACTTTGTATGGCATGGGAGTTTTTTCCATGTGGATTTGGATTCCCATAATCTTCTTTATGTTTCTCTTATCCCTATATCTCTCTATATATTATATACCTTGTATTGTAGAATGCATAGTTTATTTGTAGGTAATGAAATGTTGCCAGATTGACTCCAAAATAGGTGTTTGTTTCAAAACACTTATTAATGAATATTTGTACTTGGAGCTAAATTATAATTTCTATTTGATATAATAAAAAACTATTGTGCTTCTACAGGGTGGGGTATTTCACCTAAAATGGTTTTACCCATGTATATCTAGTGTTGTTTGTTTATGTTTACTTGATGACCTATCTCTTTCATTCTATGTGATTCTTTTTCTATAACTATATAAGGTGTTAGTAGAAATTTTTTGTAACTCTCACCTACATAGATTAGTGTAGGAAGCTATTTCTTCTTAGCTAGCTTCCTTTCACCAAAATTCACCTATCATCCTTTCGTACATCTCTATTTATAACTTTTGATGATAACCCACTTGACATTACCAAATGTCAAACACACAGGACAAATGAGAGGGGGTTGAATTTGTTGTATATTAGAACCTTAAGCCCTCATTAACCATCAAACCATTATTAATCATCAACAAAATGTAAACATATGAAACATAAACAATTTCAATACCATACACAAGAGAACATTGGATTTACACTAAAAAACCTAATCATAGAAAAACCACGATGAGGATTAGCTCACATATATATGAATAGAA
The DNA here is from genome assembly GCA_007258455.2 of Sequoia sempervirens. Classification (NCBI taxonomy): domain Eukaryota; kingdom Viridiplantae; phylum Streptophyta; class Pinopsida; order Cupressales; family Cupressaceae; genus Sequoia; species Sequoia sempervirens. The sequence continues at coordinate 677,337,521 of VDFB02000003.1, forward strand.
ACATCAAATACAATAGGATCACTACCAGAAGGGATCACTATCTAAAATATAAGAATGGCTCACTACCAAGGGCTCATTTCCAAAAGGACTCACTATCCAAAAGAAAGAAGAATAGAAGAAGACTCTTATAAAAATATTCACTATTTTAGAGCAATAGGAAAAATCCACCAGTGCAACTTTGTACCATCTGTAACCTTTGGCTCATTGCCTCCAACAAATTCAAGCACACTAAAAATATAGACATCTTCTTCTCACAACATTTGGTATCCTTAGTTGATTATTATTACACTAAGATAACCATACTTGATCATATTCATATCATACAACACTTTCACATCTACCACACACATATCCAATAATTAAACTTTCTTATATATCCTCCACAAGCTCAAAAACTTTCTCCATGTGTCAACCTCAATGAAAAGTATGTACCTCAAATATGCAAGCAACAAATAGATGGACACCAAACACTTATGTGGTGGAATGAAGTGAAGGAAAACCAAGCTATGGGTTAAATAGGACACAGATATTCACTAACACACTTCCAAAAACAACCAAAAACCTCCACAATTAGCACCATGTTAGCCAAATCTACACCAACACTAACAAGCGACCATATAAAATCCTTTCTAGGTCCGATAATACAATGTGGACCACATTTTAAACTTCAAAAATATCCAAGAATATTCCAACACCATCAAAATATTTAGCAATATTGTTGTAACCACCTAAAACTAAAGAACACTTTCATTCCGTGCAACCAAACACACTGCCACAAACATACATATTACTCACTAACCTTATGAAACAAATGAATAATATATAATCTAGGGAAGGGTAGATATAAATAATCTAATAATGTTTCCAAATCCACAAGACAGGAAACCTCAATGTAAATAAATGAGAAGAAATCTCATTTCTCCTAGACAACCTTCTTTAGAGGCAACACACTATCAAACACAAATTCCACTTCCACACAATCTAGAACCTAAAAATTGGAAATAACACCTTTCAACACCTCTGATAATCAATCCAAACCACACAAGATATCTTCAACCATGAAGAAATGCAAGAACAACATTGAACACCCTTTGTCATGCTCACACTCTTTTATTCAAATTTCTCAAAATCACTTGGAAACCAAGTGAATTAGCTACATCAACAACACCACAAACACTTACTCAACATATCTATAACATATACAACACCTTAAAATACCACAAAGACTTCTGAATATAAACACACTAGTGGTTGACATCAAATTATAATGCTAATTCCAACATAGTGCAACAATGTCCAACAACATCCTAACCATACTAGAGGTTGGAATTAATGACAACACTAATGAAAACACAAAAATGTCCAACAATCCCCCTTTTCATTGAATCTCTTAGTGACATACATCATTGGATGGCTCAAATGTAGTCAATCAAGTTTGGAAAAATTGACTCACTTTGATTGCCACATTGAGCCAATGAGAATGACCATTTGGAAAAGCTCCTACTTTATCATCATGGGCCCAAACTCCTTTGGAAAGCATCAAGAGTGTTGAAATGTCACTTCCCGTAATCTCATGCATCTACTAGGACGTAGATCAAGGATTTTGGGATAGGGGAGAGGAACCAAATTGCTCCATGTGTTCTAACCTATGCACATTTTAAGCTATTATGTGATCACTCATACTTATGAAAATTTCACTATTCACTTTAAATCCCTACAAAATGAATGGTTGAGAATATATCATCTCCAACATTGCTTAACCATAGAATGCCACATATACCCAAATTTATACCATTTAACCCTTCATACATTGCCTTTAATATTTCAATGGAATATTCCACTTGCTCAATAGTCTTTTTGACACTCCAGATTATGCCACACACTAGCCTCTTGCTATCCAACATTGAGCCAAAATCATCTAAAGGACCCCCCACAAGATGGCAGGGAATGGTCCATATTGTATCCAAATGGCTCCATTTTAAGCTTTAAATCACGGACCCACAACTAGCACCTCTTAAAACCCTGTAGGGCCCATCGTGAAGAATGGACATGCAGAACTATCTCAAAATCCCACATTGGATTTTCCATGAATATTTTATTCATGTGGGATGGTGGGGAACCAATGCAAATTGAAAACTTGTCATGTGTGGGGCTAGGTCAATCCTTTTAAAGAGATTTTAGCACACATGCTTTAAATCTAAAACTTAAAGTGAGGTCATTCCCTAGGTCATTAAACTTAGACTTAAAATATTTTTGAACCTAGGATGTAAACATAAGAGATAATGTTTTAATACTTCATGACCCATAGGGCCTAAGGCTTTAATCAAAATATTTTCAAAAGGTAATGACTAACTATATTACTAGAATAAAAGGGGATGGTCAAAAAATGACATCAATGACTCTAGTTGTTACTTAACTAACTAGAAATGGGTAATTGTAGGTCGACAAGTGATTAAAATAAATAGCTAGGATTTTTTACTATTAGGGTTTTAGGAGGATTTTAGCCCTACAAGTGAACCCTAATTAATGAAAAATGAAATCCTAACCTTCAAATAACCAACGAAACAAAAAAATCTGAAATGTAGCTTATGGAAACAAGAATTTTTTTCAAATTCCTATCAATGGCTCTAGTTGGGGTTTTTTTTTTCCATAATAAAGTGAGATCCTAAGAATCCCATGGTGAAGCAAACCAAAAGAAATGAACCAAAACTAGGACATACCCAGAATAGGTAGAAAAACAAACCAAAATAAACAAGACCTATGTACAAATACATACACATAATACAATGTACTTGGAAAACATCATACCTTATAAAAAGTATGGTTTCAATAACTGTCCATGTACTGGCAGCTCCAAAAATTAATCTATCAAACTTTGTAAGAAGTATGAGTCCTCTCCATGAGTATTACTCACTAGATAAGGGCCTAACCATAAAGCTTCAATTTTTTTTTCCTTGCCCTTGTCATGAGATCTGGCTTTCCACATCAACACCATACTTCCTACCTCAAGCTTCCTTGGAGAGGCCTTCTTGTCATATAGATGCTTGACCTGAAATTGCATCTTAGAATTTTTCTATTATATCTATCTTCTCGTCTCATCCATTCAACCAAGACATTTATTCTATCCTACATTTCATCATAGATGTCCCCATCATACTCTTGAATAAACTTGTACATATTCATAAGGTTATTTGTAGCTAACCTTGCCTCAATTCCATATACCAAACAAAATGGACATTGTCCAGTAGCCTTCTTGGTACTAACCCTATCTACCCAAAGAGATAGTTTCAACTTAGAGTCCCAATATTTCTTATTCTTTTTTATAACCCTCTTTTAATGATCTTCATCAAGCTTTTGTTGCTTGATTCATCTTGTCCATTCCTTTTTGGATGATAAGGGGAAGAGTAGGATATTTGTATCCCATAATTATCATAGAAACTTGTGAATTCATCAAACATGAAACACATAGAATTATCTGATATTACTTTTTTTTGGTACTCCAAATTTGATCAAAATATTGTTTAACAAGAAGTGGACCACCACTTTTCTTGTAGCTTTCTTTTTGGGGGTTATTTCAACCCACTTGGTAAGATAATCAGTGGCCACTATTATCTAGGAGTGTCATCTACTAGACTTTTTTGTGATCTCTCCAATAAATTCTATCCCCCATTGTTGAAAGGGTGCTTGGACTACAATTGGTCTAAGAGGCGAACTCCCTGAGAATTTCAATTTACCTGAAAAGCCTCTAGCATGCATCACATTCCTTGACCAATTCGTTGGCATCCTTGAAAAAATTTGGCCACCAAAAATATACTCTTAAGTCTTTTTGAGAAGTGGCCTTAGGCAAGTAGTGGCCACCACAAACACCATTTTGCATAGTTGTCAAGATTTCTAAGGCATTTTTTCCATCGACACATTTCAATAAAACTCCATCAATATTCCTCCACCATATCTCATTATCTACAATCACATACTTGATGTCTTGTAGCTTCAAGTTTTGCTTCTCATTATTAGTCAGTCCTTTATAACATAACATGTTCTACAAATAGTATACTATGTGTATATACCATCCTGATGTTTGCATATCACATATTGGAGAGACATCAACATAAACAATAGTGTTTACCTAATTTTCTTCTAGTTTTGATTCAACCATCAACTTGGCTAGTGCTTAATCTCTAACCAATTTTCTAAGTTTCACATTAATGTTAAACTCTTGAATCCTATTGATCCATCTAACCCTTCCTCCTATCAATTCAAATTATTGGGTAAAGATGTCCTTTACAATATTTGTAGTGACATATGCAATGACTATGGGACCAACCAAGTATGTTTTGAAGTTTTTAACTGACTTTTCCAAGGCATGTGCCTATTTCCTAGTTATATCATATTTTTATTCAGAAAACTACAATGATTTGTTGAAGAAGGCAAAGGGTTTTTCTAACTATTCATCATTCTTTCGTAGAAGTATTGTAGCAATAGTATGAAATAAAGAAAATGAAAATAATTGGAAGGGTGTTGTGAAGTCTGGAGACTTCAAAACTAGAGCCTCTCTAATGGATTTATTTATTTCCATGAAATCCCTTCTTAGTTCCTCACTCCAAGCTATCTTTTCTCCTTTCTTCAACATTTTGGACATTGACCTAGTAATTTCTACAAATTTTGTAACAAATATCCTCAAGAAGTTAATTTTTCCAAATAAGGATTGGATTCCTTTTTCATTATTTGGGTGAGGTATCTTATCATTATCAACCACTCTCTCTAGATCTATTCTTACTCCCTCTTTGGACACTATATGCCCCAACAATTTCCCTTCCTTGACTTGAAAGGCACACTTTTTTGGGATTAAGATGTATCCCATATTCTAGGGCTCTAGAAAAGATCTTCTCTAGGTGCATGCAGTGTTCTTCCTCCTTTGAGTATGGAGTCATATCATCATAATACACCACCATGGAGATGTCTATGAAATATGAGAAAGCTATTTCAATATCCCTCTTAAAAGTGGCTCTAGAATTAGTTAGGCCAAATGGCATTCTAACATAAACGTAGGTGCTCCAAGGAGTGGTAAATGTAGACTTATACTTCTCTGACTCCTTAATTTTAACCTAGATTTACCTTGAAAAACCATACATCATGGGCAATAACTCACAAAATTTTACCTTATGTAGCATTGCTTCCATGCTAGGTAGTGTATTGTTGTCTTCCAAAGATGACACATTAAAATTTATGAAGTTAACACATAGCCTTATTTCACCATTCTTCTTTCTTACTGGCACCAAATTTGACACCCTAGTTGAGTGTCTAATGGGATTAATAATTCCCAAATCCCTCAACTTCATCAACTCTTCTTGTGTTTTGGTGCTAGGGTTAAATAGTCATGCCTCTATTTTGGCCTAAAAGGGTTAGCATCTAGTTTGAGAGGTATCTCATATTGAAAGAGATCCTCCCTATAGGCCTTCAAGTCATCATATGACCAATAAAATACATGCCTATATTTCCTCAATAAAGTAATCAACATTTCTTTAATCTGGGGCATCATATTTTTACCCACATAAACCCTCTTCGGGTATTTTCAGCCACAAGGTTTCCCTCCTCCAAGTCATCCTGAAGTGTGGAATTCTCCTTCACAGTGGTTTTGTTTGGGCCATCAAAAACCATTTCTAGAGAAACTAAACCCTTAGGAATTTTATTCATCTTCAATTGTATAACCTTATTTCCAAATGCCCCAAAATTAATTTCTTGGCTCTCATAGTGATTGACACATTGCAAAAAATTCAAGATGTTATTATCATCATTAAAAACATGCCAATTTTGAATGTTGTCAAGAACCGCTAGCCTTGTCTTAATGCTATATTTTCCATAACATTCTTGCTCCTTTCCATCCATGCAATACCAAAAGCATTAAATTGTTATATATAGTCTGAGACAACATATCTATACTATTTCAATCTCTTGTTATTTGATACAAATTTAGATTTGACTTGGGACACAACTAATTTAGAGTCACCAGTGAATATCAACTTCTTGATTCCATGATTCTCAACCAATCTCAATCATAGTAGTAGAGCTTCATACTCAACTACATTATTTGTACACACTAACAGTAGATAGAGTGAAAATTTGAAGGTCTTACCACTAGGATAAATGATATTTACTCCTACACCTAATCCTTCCTTTGAACAAGCACCATCAAAGTACATTATCAATAGCCCATTGTTGTCATCTTGTTTTAAAACTTCCTCTCCAAAGGTGTAGGTACCTTTTTCTCTTCTTCTTGTAGCTCTTCTACTCTGAAATTGTCCATGCTAGTATCAACAAAGTGAATTCTCTCTTCATGGACCATGTCTTCAATAATAAGTGGAGACCTTAACTCCCCGATAAGCTTTATGTCTCTACCATCAATTGGAAAAAAGCATTCCATATATAGGGGGGATGTCAACAACTATGATGCTCATAGAAAACTCCTTCTCAAGGAATGCAACAAGTTTGAAGGCTACATCTTTAATGACTCCAATTACTAGTACCTCCCTATAATCCATTGCATAACATTTTCCATATGATTTGTTTATTTGTAGTGCCATTTCCTTCATGATATCAACTAGCATAATGTTGGATGAAGCTCTAGAATCAATCATACAATTCTTGACCAAATTTCCATCAATAATGAGAGTTACATACACCTCATTAGGACAAGTTGTAATGGTAGTACCCAAGTAAATATAAGTGATATCATGAAATACCCATTCTATATCATCATATTTTAGTTCATTTCTACTCACATTAGGCTGAGTAAACACATTTTTATTATCATAGGATATAGTTCCATCATTGATAAGGAAAACTACCTTTTGCTTATGCTCATCAATCCCCATCATTCCAAGTGTATAAGAGTGAATTTGCACCCCTTATGCAAATTCCCCCTTTTCCCTTCACTTTAGAAAACCAAGTTCAAAGGTGTAATTACACCTAAGCCATTGTTTTTATCCCACTTGGTGCCTAGTTTGAGCATTGGTGGGGAATTTATGTCAGGAATTCCCACGCAACATGCAAACATCCATGCAGCGTGCTTATGTCGCTAGTAGATTCTTGTGGCTAAACCTACAGAGGCATTACACTTCTCATTGGGAGTCAAGTTGTAACACCCTCTTCAGTCGCTTGACCTGCATATGGTCATTTTCTTCATCTACTCTTCAAATTTCTTCCTCCTATATGCATTCTAACTTTTTCCAAGCATTCAACTCAGTCTCTTCACTGTTTTCTTGCACTTCCAAGAATTCTAGCAGAATTCTTACACTCCATTGCAGAAAATACATCACTTCGTCACTTCAATAGAGAAAGTGTGGAACTAAATTCCATTACAACAGGAGCTTGAGTCCTCTCATTTTCTCCCCTAAGTAGCCTTCAGTTCTCTTGGTGGAGGTGGTAAGCTTTCCACTACTCTCCTCTATTACTTGGTAGAGTAAGAACATTTACTATTTTGTAGTGCTTTAGTGCTCTTTAGTTCATTTAATTCTTTAGCATACTTTTCTCCATTGTTGCAAACTCGATTGTTCATGGAGGTGGAAACACCAAAACAGGGTCTAACTAAGGCAGGCCCCTATACAACCACTCAAGATTTTCCTCCTCTTTGTGTGTAGGTGAATTTGTTATCAAGGAGCTAGCTAGCGAATGAGTTTCTTTGTGAGATCCTTCTTGCCACCCTAACTCTTGCATTTTTACTTTATCACATTAGAGAGTATTTCGTTCACTTAATCACATTATTTTGGTCCTTTAGTAGTAGTTAGCTGGGTTGTTAGCTTGTTTTCTTTGGTTTGACCTTGTCTCTGTAGTTGTCTAATCATACGAACACCAACACACTATCGTCCCAGGACTGTGCTTCTGTCCTCAGGTAGAGAGCTTCTTGAGGCATAGTGTTGAACCTAAAAACTAGCTCACCTAGCCCCATTCTACATTTTGGGTCTATAGAGTGATTGAAGGACCTTATAGTACTCATCATTCTTGTCCTATATATCCTAACACTCCATTGAGTTGAGGTAAATTAGGGAAACCTTTTGCATCTTGGCCCTTCGTGACTCGAGGCCTTCCATGTGGTGGTCCCCCTCTTACATTTTTGGTGAACCTGACGTAAACCATTTTGGTTCCATTTTTGTGATACTGACAATTCCTTTCCTCATACTCTAGGAGTGTTGTAGGTGTGAGTTTTGTGAGGCTGTCGCCATACAACCCAACCTATGACTATGATTTGGTCTAGTTAGAAGGTTCTAAAGGTGTTGCATAACGATACCTTAATTGGGTCACTATCTTATCCTTTAACGTTTAGGGACTTTGTGGAAGTATTGTCTAGTGTGAATAATGGCCTCCTTCCTGCATCAACCTATCCCCTCTGTGCAACCTAGATGTACAGTGGTACTAGTATAACCTTTACATTAGTGGACCTGCCTATGGGTTTTAACATGTAACCATCTCCTCTCTATATTCCTACACAGATCAATGGAAACATCGTAGCAAGTGTTCTTGTTGATCTGACATCACAAGTAAACATAATAACTGAGGAGATGATGTTGATTAACTTCATACATAAAGATGGGTATGACACACCTGTGAGCACCATCCACACACATGATGGGATTTTTGTGCCCCCTTTGGGTAGTATTGTCCTATCAGTCTTGGTTGGACCTAAATATGTGAAGCTCCTATTTGAAATTATCCCTCAGTCTAAAATATTTAGAGTAAATTTGGGTATCCCTCGTTTGGTGGTGATAAATGCGGTACCCTCGGTTGTGTATAAATATTTAAAATTTATCCACAGGGGTTTTGTACACGTAATCCATGACACCAATTATAGACCCCTAGTTGCTCGTGGTAGCTACTCCTTGGACTACTCTTAGCCTACACCCATTGGTCCTCTTCTATTTAGAACAAACTTTCTGCACTAAACATATCAGAACTATAAGAAAGGGTTCCTAAGGCTAAAATTGAGATACCCTCCATTAGGTTATGTTGTTTTACATAGGGCTTGCTTAAAAGCTGACAATGATTCCACTAAGGCATGAAGGAAGGAAGAAGAGAAATGGTCCTAAGATCCTCATTCTTCCTCTTTTGTTGGTTAGTCTAGTGCTTCCTCTCACTCTACTATGGTACCAATAGAGCCTGGAATCGTTTGGTATAATAGGAAGGTCTCCCAAGGAGAGTCCTCTTTGTCTTGACCTCTGTAGCCTCCTACCACTCCTACCCCCAATGTAGTGAATGAGAAGAGGCCCACTCCCAAGGCTCTTGAGCTGACTCCCCCTACTGCTTCTCAACCTGTTCCTCCTACTCCCATTCAGGATTTCGTTCCTTTTTTGAAACTGGCTATAGTGGACATCCCCATGGTTGAGCAAGAGCCTTATGTTCCTTCACAACCTCTGGCTTCCAACTCAAAGAATCATAGAAACCACCTCTCACACAAGCACAAGCACTAGCGAAAGGCTCTCTTGGCTAAGAATACCACCTCACAAAGGAAGGAGGAAGAAACGACCGCCCCTGTTTTAGGGCCTCTTGTAGCGTCTTCCTCTCCACTTCCTTCTACTTCTCTTTAGTCTACTTCTGCATTTCTTTTGGATTCTGCTATGAGTACAAATGCGCCTAACCCCAATGGGGTACAGGTGTTCATCGCTCATTTGGTGGAGCCACCTTTACTAATATTTCGTTCTAGATATCTAATTTTCCCAAAGCCCATGGATATGATTAATAACTTGGTTTTTTACACTATGGTTATTTCCTCCTCTTCCTCCATACCTCTAGCCTCATCTGTAGGGATTTCATCTCCTTTGACAAGGAAAAAAGTGGAGTGTGGTCCTTCTAGTAGCGAAGGATGTAAAAGGACCCTGCCTTCTCTGCAAGGTGGCCCTGCATTGACCTATTTTGCCTTGGTGATGGAACCCGTCCCAGCTTCCCCTGAGTTTGTCACTACTCCCAAGTTATTCGGCGAGCCTAGTAGTGAATCTTAGGTGCAACCTTCCCCGTCCACTAAATTTAGACACGATGATCCCCTAGGGTGCATGTTTAACTTTGTGGATGAAGTCTTAGCCTTGTCAGTGATCTTTGCAAAGTCGCTAACCCTAGCTCCACAAGAGCTCAGTGGAGAGGACCTCAAGGGGCCTTCCTCCTTAGCCCTTGTTGTGGGAGGGCCAGATGCACCTCCTCTTAACATCCTGCCATTGTAGGCTCATCCTCCTTCACCCTACGATGACCGAGAGTGGGTAGCAGACGACCTCTTGGTTGATCAATGTTAGGAGGAGACTTCTTCTTGATCTTTTGTGATGTGTTCCCCTGTGATTGTGCTATGTGTTCCTAGATGACCCTTGTCACCCTTGTTGGTGCTTGGATACAGGCATGGTTTTTCGTGTCATAAACCTTCCTCTATTTGTATTGTCATTCTTCCATGTTGGTGCTTGATTTTCGACAAATTGGGGATGATACAAAGTGTTGGGTGAATTTATGCTTCCCTTCCATGTTGACCCAATTTTTTTTATTTTTACTTTATTTTTCATGCATTCTTCCTAATCTTGTTGGGGACTGATGATCTTTCGCCTTGCACCACAGTCACCTATTATGAGGTTGGATAGATATGACCCCACTAAACTATATCCACCAGTGCCCTTCATTTGTGTTTTTCTCCTTTGCTTTCTCTTTATCTTCTTTACTTGAGTTGTCCCTGTCATGTGTGACAACCCCCTTTCTTGAATGTTTCAATTTTCATAAAATGCATTTGTCACCAACGAATATTTTCTTGAAAATCCTCGCCTCCATGTGAGAGATCTTGGGGGTTACCTTCCCTACAAGTATGTGGGTCTATAGCGCACTTCCTTGGGTATTCTTCATGCGAGAGATCTTGGAAAATACCTTTTGCATGGGTCTACGGGTCTATAGGACGCTTTCCTAGCTTCCTCCATGCAAGAGATCTTGGGGGATGCTTCTCGGGTATCTTCCATGTGAGAGTTCTTAGGGGACACCTTCCTTGTAGGTCCATAAGCTTGTAAGGAACTTACTTCATGGGGCTTCCTTCATGCAAGAGATCTTGGGGATTGCCTCCTTGCAGGTCTATGAGCCTATAAGATGCTTTCTATCTTCAAATTCATAGTTTTGAGAAGCTATGAAGTCCTTCGCTTGCCCTGCACGTTCAATTTCACTAGATCATGGTCTACTTCCTCGATGGTTCAGGTACACATTTCTAACCTTACTCCTTCGTTGATCTACTTTACTGAGCACTTTTCAATACTCGTGCTCACTAAAGTGGGGGAAAAATGTATAAGAGTGAATTTGCATCCCTTATGAAAATTCCCCTTTTTCTCTTCTCCACTTTAGAAAACCAAGTTCGGAGGCTTAATTACACCTAAGCCCACTACTTTTATCCCACTTAGCACTTGTTTTGAGCATTGCTAGGGGAATTTATGTTGGGATGCTCACACGGTGTGCAGATGTCCACATGACATGCTTACCTCCCTGGTAGATTCCTACGGATGAACCTGCAAAGGTATTGCACTTCTCATTGGGAGTCAACTTGTAACGCCCTCTTCGACCGACCAACCCAAATATGGCCATTTTCTTCATGTATCCTCTTCAAATTGCTTCCTCCTACATGCATTTTGACTTCTTCCAAGCATTCAGTTCAATATCTTCACTCTTTTCTTGCAGTTCCAAGTATTCTAGCAACATTCTTGCACTCCATTGCAAAAAAAACATCACTCTATTACTTCAGTAGAGCAAGTGTGGAACCAAATGCCATTTCAATAGGGGCTTGAGTCCTCTCATTTTCTCCCCCAAGCAGCCTTCAATGCTCTTGGTGGGCATGGTAATATTTACACTCCTCTCCTCTATTATTTGATAGAGTAAGCACATTTACTGTTTTGTAGTGCTTTAGTGCTCTTTAGTTCATTTACTTCTTTACTATACTTTTCTCCATTATTGCAAACTCGATTGTCTGTGGATGTGGAAACACCAAAATAGGGGTCCGATTGAGGCGGGCCCCTATATAGCCACCCAACATTTTCCTCCTCTTTGTGTGTAGGTGAATGTGTTCTCAAGAAGCTAGCTAGCAAATGAGTTTCTTTGTGAGATCCTTCTTGCCACCCTAACTCTTGCATTTTTACTTTATCACATTAGAGAGTATTTAATTCACTTGATCATGTTATTTTGGTCCTTTAGTAGTAGTTATCTAGGTCGTTAGCTTTCTATCTTAGGTTTGAACTTGTCTCTATAGTTGCCTGGTTGTATGAACACCAACACACTTGAGAGACACTAGCACATCACACTATCGTACTAGGATTGTGCTTCTGTCCTAAGGCAGAGAGCTTCTTGAGGCATAGTGTTGAACCTAAAAAATGACTAACCTAGCCCCGTTATACATTTTGGTTCTATAGAGTGACTGAAGGACCTTATAGTCCTCATCATTCTCGTCCTACATATCCTAACACTTCGTTAAGTTGAGGTAAGTTAGGGCAGCCTTTCACATCTTGGCCCTCCATGACTTGGGGCCTTGCACATGGTGGTCTCCCTCTCTTATAGAAAGTAACTAAAACAAGTCTATAGAAGTGTATTTAGGAAAACCATAAGATACCATACCTTGTTCAACAGTTTTATTCTTTTGGTGCTAACATTTCTCTTTAGCCTTTTGCTCATCATTTTTATTTTCTTGTTAAACCTTTTTCTTCTAATTATTTTCTTTCATAGATGGAGAAACAATGTTATCATCAATTTTTGTTGCCTCATTTTTCTTGGCCATATCTTACAACCCTTATTTTAATTTATTTTAACTTTATCTGTCTCCATAGTATAGATATTGTGATTCTTCTCACTATTTTAATCTTAAATAACCTTCTAGTGGTAGGTACCTAATTTTTGTCTTTGATTATCAACATCTAGCCCATGTGACTCTTTGTTAAAAGGACATTCACCATCAACAAAATTTGATATGTTCATGATCATATGTATTTCTCATCATTTTAATGGGATGAATCATAGTTACTAGGTAAATTATACTCTTTTTCCAAGGATATTGCTAGTGCACATTGTGAAGAAGTATGTGGAAATTGACAAGCTATGCACCATGGGGATTCATCATTAAAATTTGTAGAATTATTTTGTAATTGGTTAGGAGAAACTTAAATTTGTAGATTCTTTTAGTTATTGTGGATTGGCTTACCATTATGCCAATTGTTATTGTAAGGGTGATCTTACAATCTTCGAGGCCTTTCATTCTTATAAAAACTAGGATTCTCATTCCCAATCCCTTTTCTTGTTTGGCTAGTTTGTAGTTTAAATCCTTCACGATGCTCATTATTTTATCCTATTTATCATCAGTACAAGATCCCTTTTTTTGGATCCCTTCTCTTGTTTTCCTTTAGGATTCTTCAAGATATTCACACCTTCTCTTTTCCCTACATTACCAACAACTCTTTTGTTGCTTCTCAATGTGCAAGAAACTTTATAAGAATCTCTTAAGGTTTGAGAATTTGTATCTGTAAGAAGATATCACATTTTTGAGTCGAAGGAATTACTATATGTGACCAAACACAGTTTTGTTTGGCCTTAAGTAAGCAAGGATTCTATATATAGCCTTTTTCGAACATTGTGTTGGAATCAGAGACCATTTCATTATGTCCTTTTGTAATGGTGTTAAAATCATTTAGCATGAGTCTAGGATCAGTTTTGTCATCATATTTTTCCCTAAAAACTCTCTTAAATTCTTCCCAAGACCCAATACTTTCCACTGGTAAATCTTTATTATAGTTCCTAGCATCCTTAGTAAGTGACTGCATAAAAATTTTCATCATCACATCCTCGCCTTCAATCTCAAAATCATCCATCATGTAATTGAATGATGTTATGTGATCTTCCCCTGATATGGTATTGTTCCATGAAAATATGACTAGCACATTTCTTATGTCATTTGGGAAAGGATTTGGATAACCAGGTATCCCATTAAAGCACAATTACCTATATAATTCTAACTACATAGTCCTTCTGGAAAATTGATCTCCTTGACCTATCTGAGGTCCACAACCACCTTGCCCCCTAGTGTTCTAATTTTGGGACTATGTATTCTTCCCTCCCATATTTTGATCTCATTATTGATAGAAACCATTTCCACTAGAATTTTTTGGTTGGGAATGAGGAATAGATTGGATAGAAGTAGAAGGAATATTCATTTGAATAGTTGGGGTGGGTTGTGGTATATAATGAGGTGGGATTTGAGAACTAGAAGGTAAAGGATCTAGAAGCGATAACTTTAGGAAAGATATTTTCCTCTACATTTCTGTATTAGTAGCAAGGATTTGTATCCTATCTAGTTCTCTTTTCATTTGCTTATTTTCTAACTAAAACTTTAGATTTGTAGTGCCAGGATTAGTGGTTGCAGGGATACTATTGGATGACACATTTGTACTTATGCTTGATCCCTTAGGTTGACCTACAAGTTTTCTTCTTGTATCCATAGGTTGAGATGGTTTACTGGTGGAGGAAGGAGCTACAACTTAACTTTCAACAATGGGGGTAGTCCATGTACTTTTAGTGGTAATCCCTACACAAACAATTCTAGCTATATTTTTTCATTTTTAGTAGTAAGGAAAGGTTGGCAAGATGTATCAATAGTGGGAGTAGGTTATTCATGGACCATTAATTTCATCCTTTTCCACCCTTCTCCTTAATTAATCTCTTTCATACATTGTAGCCTTAAGTTTTTCCTCCTTCTCCTTAGTTTGTTTGGCTCTAAAAATAATCCAACCTTTGGGCTTCTTCCTAAAGTGAAATCATATATTTTATTAACTCATCCTCATCTTCTAGAGTAACCTTTGAATTTTTATGCTTAGGAGTGTAATTTGTAAGGTTTAACACCTCCCTTTGTGAAAAAGGATCAAGGGTTCTACCATGAGAGCTTCTAAATGGGTCAAATCATTGAGTATTCTAAGTGGAAGTAGCTCTTGGATTTGACCTCTAAGATGCCAAGGTAGCATAAAAATTTCTATCCCTAAACTTCCATGGCTTGACTAGTTTTGAAACTAAAGGATTTGAACTAGCCTGTTTACTATTAGTACTCTCTTTTGTAACAGGATTTTCCTCATTATCATGGGGCATTCCATATTCACTATTAGTCAAGGATAATTTACACACTTGAAAAATCATTATTAGATCATCATCAAGAAAATTTATAGCCAAAGTAATGAACCATCAAATACAATATATACACATAATATTTTATAACAAAAATAACTATATTGAACACTATATTTATCATCACAATATTATTATATATTTTCCAATTAAACCACATTCTGAGAGTAATGATCATAGATCTACAACATATGACACATATCATAAAAATAGTTCATACATAGGAAAGGAAAAAGTAAGATTATCATATGGAAGTCAACCACCATAAGGAAATCACATGAATCCATGCATATATATATGTGTGTGTCATGAATCCAAATGAATGTGCCAAAATAAAAAGTCCATTACATGATAATGATGCAAAATATAAAATGTCTCATAAGATGTAACAATAGACATGAGTAGTATCATATAATCCTATCAATGAAACAAAATAGGTCTCACAAACCATTATAGTAAATTAATTCTTTATTACTCCAAATCAGTAGATAAGGTGTTGTTTCTTCATTTAGGAGATAAATACTTTTGTTACCAACTTATTTTCCTCCCTTAATCATATCCTCCTTTTTCAAAGTACCTTATCATAGTTATTGATTTGTGCAACCACCTATGCTCTACAATGGAGGTTTTCATTTATAAAACAATTTATATTTTAAAAAGTAGTGAGATATTATGACATGTGGAGAGCATAGAAAGATAAAATGCTATGCTTTATGTGTAAGAGAAACTCTATACTTTCTATTAAATGAAATATCTCTATTTTAAGAAAATTATATGTTATCTATTTTAATGTATGCAGAAAAACAAAAGATAAAAATGATAAAACCCTTAGATTTATGTAAACAGTTATTAGTTATTGTAAAGAGAAGAAGTGTTAAGCTAATTTTGTTTTTTTGGATTTCATTACTTTTTTATGTTCTACTCTTTCTTTCAATTCCCTTCATTAGAACAAGATATTGAGCAAGAATTTCAAATGATTTTATGGGAAAAAGAATAGGGTGTATGATGTATGAAGAAATAACAAAAAGAAAACAGAAGAGGAGAAAGAGCATGTAGAGTGCGGAAGAAAAATATCGAAGTGGTTGTTGAATGGAAGAGTCGAGTAGAGAACAAAAGGATACATGCAAATACGGGCAGGAGGAGGGACAAAAGAAATATCTGGGCGAAGCGGGGAGAAACCATCATTAACGAGATGCAGACATTTTGCATATACGCTGTTCTCTTATTTCACCCCCGTCCATCTGCTACAACGGTTCTTCTGGTGGCTTGCTGTTTCTGACGATGCTTCTGTACATCAATCCAGCAAAAGACAATAAATACTTTTGTCTACTTTTGATATTAGATGAAGTCAATAGAATAATGAAAAAAATAACAAACAGTGATCTACAGATTATATAAAAGAAATAAATATATCGAATTTTAAAACTGTTTTGATAAAAGAGGAATAGTTTATCCTAAAGCAACTCAAATTATAGCTGATCATTATGAAACATAATTACATGTACCAAAATTCCAAGCCTACAAGAAGAAAGCAAGTCCATAAGCCCAATATACATTATTGCTGTCAGATTAGTTAAACAAGATAATTAAGCTTACTGTTTGGCTCTAAATGAATAAGTACATACCGTCCAATCAAGCACAGACAGTCTGAGAAAGAATAATATAGCAAAACTTCTATGCTAGAGAAACATCAAATGGAATGAGAACAGTAGTAACAAGAGATACCCATTGTATACATGAAATAAATAAAGAATGGATGTGAAGCATGCTCCGTAGAAGAAGGGGCAAAATTTTAATAAACTATTATGTGTTTTCTCTCTGTGAAAACCATTTAAGGAAATGAGAACTCCATAAGATGGTTTTAAATCCAACTGAGATAAAGTGATGTTATCTCCCTTCAGAAGGTTCCGAAAATCACATAAAACAATGATTTTGGGAGCCTTTGAGGGAGGGTAGTAGCATTTCTCTCATATATTTCCTTCTCCTAAGCAATAGAACTCAATAGCTAAAATCTTTTAATGAGATTGGCTTGCTCTTCTACGATATGTTATTTGGGTAGAGGAATATATAGACAGGAGTTCCAATGTATCTAAGTGAAATATGTATAAAGTGTATTGATATGGATACGAACTTTCTTTATCTTCAAATTAAAGTAAGACAGGTTTATCTACAAAGATTCTCCAATAGATGTCGATACATGTTTTCTAATATTCGACTTATGCAGTGTCAAGTCATATTCGAGGAACTGTTTTGTAGTGTAAGTGTATAAGTTTCTTTTCATGGAAGAAGTTTATCGTAAAGAGCCATAAGAGATAAGATTTTATATTCTACGATTGACTAAAAAGAAACTATATAATCTATTCTTTTTTACTGTCCATATGAACCGTCAACATCACTGTCTCTTTTCAGACCAATTATGTCTCTTTTCATGCTTTATTACATTCTTTCATCATTTTGGTTTAATTACCTAAACGGGGCTTGACCAAGGCAAACCCCCATGCCCTAACATTCAACATATCTCTCTCTCTTGTCTTGTTTGTTTGCAGATTTAAGACTCTTGAAAGCTTAGGAATCATTAGAGATCAAGTTGTGAAGTCATTCTAGTCATCTCTTCATCATTCAATTCAAAATATCAACAAAAATCCATTTTCAGGCCTATAAATCAGAGTTTCGGAAGCGGACACCTGTAGAACATCAAAGTGCAGACTGGAAGCTTCGGAACCCGCTTTTGAAAAATCAGAAATTCAAAAGTGGACTCATTCACCATGGGTGGTGAATGAGTCCCACCCCAAGGTCAATAATTAGGTTTTTACATTTTTGAGTACCCTTTTATAAGAAACGGGTTCTAGTATAGTTTGGCAGAACTGAGACTGATTCACCCAGAATGGCGAATGAGTCCCACCAGGCTTAAATTTCAAAATCATCAGCATTTTAGAAGTAATTTCCAGTCTCCATCCACATTCTAGCTGCACACTTTTAGTTTGACTTATTTCTGTTAAGTTTTGTATTCATTTCTACTTCATTTTTGCATTACGTAATGTGTTTTCAAACATAACTTAAATTGCACTTTTGCATTCATTTTAGATCATCTTAAAAAGTCAATTGCATTTAATTAAGATCATTTACATCATATCACATTGCATACATCCCAATTTGAGTGTTACATAAGCATTTTTGGATCTAATCTTTCTACTTCTAGGTGAAAACCCTATAAGAGTTAGAGAGTCCATTGGGTCCAAAAATCTATCACATGTTGATTACCTTTTGCCACCTTTTCATCATCCACATTTTCACTTTGCTTGGACTAATCTTGCTACTTTTTCTAGCACTCACTTGGATAATGACCAAATTTATTGCAATAATAACATTCAACATTGCTCTTGTCACCCTTTTGACTTGAGCCATTGTTCTTCTTGGCTTGTCCAGAGTTGAACTAAGAGTTGCTTGCTCCCTTTTGGTTGTGTGCTCATCCTGAGCTATCTTCTCCAGCATTTCAACATCCAGATCTACCTCTACCACATCTGGAGTTATTTCCACCTCTCCGCATGCCTCTTGCATTGGCTTGAGCTTTGAAAGCTTGCTAATGGGAAGAACTTGTAGACCTATTTAGGCATTGATCGTGGGTCTGCAGAGAACCCACCAGCTCATCAATGAACAACGTTGAGAGCTCCTTTTTCTTTTCAATGGAAATCACAACTGCATCAAACTTCATGGGTAAAATTTTGAGGATTTTCTCCACAATCCTCTAATCATCCATAAATTCTCCATTCACCCTCAACTAGTTTATCAAACCTTAGATTCTTGAGTTAAATTTTGAGATAGAGTCACTGTCCTTCATTTGGAGAGTCCCAAACTCTCTTTGAAGCATCTGGAGCTTCACCAATTTGACTTTATCAGTTCCTTTCTAACTGGTTTGGAGAATTTTGCAAGCTTACTTTGCATAGTTAGTTGATGCTATTATGGGAAAAATGGCCTCTGTGAAGGTTGCTTCAATTAGACTCAATGCTTTTGCATTTTTCCACCTTGTCTCCTTTAGCTGGGTCTTCTAATTGTTTGAGAAGGCAACATATGCTACTGGATCAGGCACATCATTAAATCCACTGATCACAAAATCTCACAAATCATTTGCAACCATTATGGTCTTCATCTTCTTTTCCCAAACATCATAGTTTTGTGCATTAAATGGTGGTGGCTGTTGCCAATTCTTATTTTCATCTCCAGCCATGTCTCCAACAAAACAAACTTTAAACACCCTAAAAAGATAGATGCCCAACTCACTCAGACTTAGGGCCCTCTGGCTCTGATACCATGTCAAAAAAATTATGGGAAATAAACAAGCACATAGAGCTACTACTTTGTTTGCCCAAACAAAAGGGGAATACCCAGAAACAAGATGCAGAATAATAAAACAAAATAGATTGGAGACACATAGCTGGGCATGCAAACTTGCTTCTTCTATTAACTTAGGAAATAACAATTACAAACAAGTTTCAAACTAGAAACTACAAACTACTAATTACAAACATGACTTGCAACATTCTGGAGTTGCACCCACAAAACAAAAATAATCAGGAGCTTCTCAATGCTCTCTATACTTCTTCTACATTGAATGATCTAGAGTTGTCTACCGCTCCCTACAACCACTATAGCTAATCTGTAGCTATCTGGAGCTATTTGTTGCTCCCTACAAATACTTGAACAGTTCAGAGCTATCTGCTGCTCCTTCCACAAAACATTCTCTGTTGTTTCTGCAACTTCACCTTTTGCAAATCACTTGCAAATTCTTTTGCCATTCTTCTGCAGATCTCAAACTGACTACTACATTCCTTCTATTTGTCTTCATTTAGAATTCTCTCTCAAAATTCAAACTTACCTACCACAGTGAATTCTGGGAATTCAAAATTTCCTACCACAATAAATTTTGTGCAGTCAGGAGCAAGACAGGGATGAAAATCCCCAAAAAGAAACTGTCATTGAAGGCTCCTGAAAGGAAGGTAAATAGCTGGGGAGATGACATTTGAGTAGGCTCAGCCATAACATTTAATATATTTTGCATATATGTTGTTATCTTATTTCACCCCGTCGATCTACTACAATAGCTATTCTAGTGGCTTGTTGTTTTTGACGATACTTTTTCACATCAATCTAGCAAAAGACAATAAATGTGTTTTTCTACTTTTGATATTAGATGAAGGCAATAGAATAATAAACAAAATAACAAACAGTGATCTACAAATTATATAAAAGAAATAAATATATGAAATTTTAAAATTATTTTGAGAAAAGAGGAGGAATAGTTTATCCTAAAGTAACTCAAATTATAGCTGATCATAATGAAACTTAATTATATGTAGCAAAATTCCGAACATACAAGAAGAAAGCAAGTCCATAAGCCCAATGTACATTATTGCTGTCAGATTAGTTAAACAAGATAATTAAGCTTACTGTTTGGCTCTAAATGAATAAGTACATATCGTCCAATCAAGCACAGATAGTCTGAGAAAGGAAAATATACCATAACATCTATGCTAGAGAAACATCAAATGGAATGAGAACTATAGTGACAAGAGATACCCATTGTATACATGAAATAAATTAAAATTGGATGTGAAACATGCTCCATAGAAAATAAATAAGAAGGGACAAAAATTTCATAAACTATTATCTGTTTTCTCTCTGTGAGAGCCATTTAAGGAAATGAGAACTCGATACGATGGTTTTAAATCCAAGTGAGATAAAGTGCTGTTATCTCCCCTCAGAAGGTGCCGAAAATCACAGAAAACAATGATTTTGGGAGCCTTTGAGGGAGGGTAGTAGCATTTCTCTCATATCTTTCCTGCTCCTTACCAATAGATCTCAATAGCTAAAATCTTTTAATGAGACTGGCTTGCTCTTCTACGATATGTTATTTGGGTAGAGGAATATATAGGTAAGAGTTTCAATGTATCTAAGTGAAATAAGTATAAAGTGTCTTGATATGGATACGAACTTTCTTTATCTTCAAACTAAAGTAAAAGACAGTTTTATCTACAAAGATTCTCCAATAGATATCGATACATGTTTTCTAATATTCGACTCATGCAGTGTCAAGTCATATTCGAGGAACTGTTTTGTAGCGTAAGTGTATAAATTTCTTTACTTGGAAGAAGTATATCATAAAGAGCCATGGAGATAAGATTTTATATTCTACAATTGACTGAAAAGAAACTAGGTATATAATCTATTCTTTTTTACTATCCATATGAACCGTCAACATCACTGTGTCTTTTCAGACCAATTATGTCTAGACAAAAAAATATTCTCCTGATTCAGTCACAAAATTATTCAAATGTGATAGCTCCTGAGGTGAAACACATTATAAGAATAATTCTAAATGAAAAAACAACGCGTTTGTATTTCTCTATTAAAAAAGTGTGCAACTAGCAAATTTTATTTTGGTGGAGGTATTCCAATACGATAGACGGAATTGATTTTCCCTGTGGTATTCCGGTACGCTGGAAGAAACAAAATTACATAATATAATATTCCTTCATAATGGCGTGTCCGACTCTGAATTCACTAGTAACTTCTCCGTGTCATCAATATTTTTGGTTGATCATATGCTACGACTGTAATATTAGTTTCATTCCATAAAATTGAAGATCACGTCTCACGTTCCATCTTTCAAATGATAATACTCGTCGAACTATTTTTAAAACCAAATGAATGTAGTTTTGTATATTAAGTAGATATTTAATTGTGATAAACATGTCTTTTGCTTTATATCTTTTATTTTTTATCAGGGATTTTTGTGATTCATAAGATTGCTATTATTCTATTATATAAGAACACAAGTCTTTACGTTGAAATCTCTGCTATTGAGAGTGAAGACCATAAGGATATCCATTTTGTCAAATTCTTTAAAGGCACAATCTTGGCATAATCCCTCTTGCACTCAAAAAGAGTTGATCCCAAGTGAGCTCAATCAAAATCATGCAACTACAACAACAAGCCAAGGGCCCATTAACATTTCCTTGGGTTTATACTGAGTGTAACTATAAGAAGCAATGAAATTATTTTTGTTTTGTTTTGTTTTAAGATCAAGATGCCTATGAGAATTTTAAGATATGAAATATAAGTTAGATGCTTGTAGTTATTATAATATTTTATTCGAATTACAACATTTTATTTAATTTTTTTTTATTTAATAGTTAAAAATCTTATAGCATTTTTATATTTCATTAATTGGGTCATTGAGAACAATAGGGTTTGAATTGTCAATGAACAACAATAATTGAGAAGTTAAAGATGAGGAAGATGAAAATGGAAATGGTTTTGATGTTGTAGGGAGTAATGTTGAGAATGTGTGGAATGTTTGCTTGTATGAGGATGATAAAATACTTGTTAACTAATAGTTTAAAGTTTATAAAAGGGCCTTTGAGATGCACTTTGTAGGAAAGGGTTGCTCTTCTAAGGAAACCACTATCGTTAATTTTTTTGTCATGATTCTAGGTGAATATTTAGCATATGAATTTCCATCCTTATTTGAATACTATTCTAGTTATTTTTGGACATAATTTTTTTTTTTAAAGCAAAGGCAATAAGCCCATATATTTATATATATAGTAAATGTAAGTTTAAACATAGCAGGTGGATTTTAAGTTTGAAAAATAATATAAAATGGTGTTTCTTTATTGCAATTTTTATGGATTTCCCCATCTCTCTATAGGAGGTTTTCCTTGGTGGTAGTGACAAGGGTTCATTCACATCTCCTACTAGATTAGAGCATAGATTTTGTAACTATGATTGCTTTGCATTTTTGGTTCTTCACAGTCTCAAAATAAACCTACATGCTAAGGAAGAAACACATCTCATGATGGCAACCCCTCAATCTCTGTCCTTGGTGGATTTTTAATTTAGAATTATTTTCCATTCATAAACAATTTAAAATAAAATTTAGGTTGGCTACTTAGGATCAAGATACACTTGAGTTTGTCATTCGTGTTATAGCACCCAAATTCTTCTCAGAGTGGGTGTTGAAAATGGTATTACTAGCTATTCCACCATCTTCCTATGGAAAATCAGCTTAATTTGTAGTTGCAACTTTAATCCTCTATTAGGACATGGTCGACCATAGATTCTAGTGTGTTTTTCTATAGTTGTGGTGCCTAAATTACCCCACTTTTCTTAGTTAATTTTATATCAAGGCTTTCCCTTAGGTAGTCATATTTCTCATATGGATTTTTCTACTCCTCACCACACAATTTGTAGATATATAGAATCAATCAACCAGCATTTTTGGTTTTATCCTAGAGCTAAAGAGGCTTGTCATTGGATTCATAATTTTTTAAGCCATTTTGGTTAGCCCCTTTTATGTGGCATATTATTTTCATAGAGATTGGCCTTATATCCAAGAAAAATTCACCTAGACTTTTCATTCTTTTAGATAGGAAATCCTCTTCAACATTTGGAAAGATAGAAATTAGGTAATTTCCTTTGGATATTCTACAAATCACTAGTATTCATTGTATACTAAAGACATCATATATTAATGTACTTATGAAAATCTAAGTGCAAGCTCATAAAGATACACATCATGTTTCTTATCTTGAGGAGTGCCCCTTGTTCTGTTGCTAGAACCCTACTTGAATCCCCCTCTCCTCAACATGGATGCAAGCATGGGAATAGGCAGCCTTCAAGGAACAATAATAGTCAACCTATAGTGTCTCCTTCTTTCCTCATGATGATGGCAACCACAACCTCTAGGTCATAGGAATATTATTCATCATGGTGGTTGGAAATAGATTCCCTTTGCCTCTTTCCATCTGATAGGATATGGTTCTAGTTTGTTTGACTAAGTCAATTTACCTTGACTACCTATGTCTCTCTCCAACCCACACTAGGTAGCCTATGAAGAACCCTCTTAAATAGGAAGAAGGTGTTATCACTGGTTGCAAGTGAATTGATGATAGTGGCCCTCCTAATGTTTGGGGTAAACTAAATGATAAAGATCCCCTCCTAGGTTTTCAATAGGAATTTAGGATTTGTTTGGGCATATTCCTTGCAATTTGTATAGTTATAATTTTTGGTCTTCCTCTCAACCACCTTCCCTTTATTTTTAATATTTCATTATTTATATTCACAATGATAAATATGTAATTTCCATAAAAATTAAATTCCCTAAATTCAAATGATTTTAATGTTGCTACAATTTTACAAGGATCATCCAATTGTGTCACTTTAGGACCTCAATTTAGTGTAGGTTTCTATGGAACTATAAGATTTCGGGGTTTCTAACTTGAACTGCATGTTATTAAAATATTTGATCCATTAAAAGATCTTTTCTCCAAAACCAATTTGTTTGGATGCTTAGCTAAATAAGTAATGTTGCTAATAGAATTTGAGTTAAATTTTTCCTCCCGAAAGAAAATTAAGGGTCAAGCATTGATTGACCATTTAGTTGAGGCTCCCTCACCATTAGCTTTACAAAATCAAAAGTCATTTATCAATAAACATGTCTTCTCCTTAGAAGAAAATGAAACCAGGGATTTATATTTCAATACTTCCAAGTGTCAAACATGCTCTAGTGTTGGTTTTCTACTATTACCTCTATTTGGTAAGTTGATTCCCTTATCCTACTCTCTAAATTTCTAGTTCACTAATAACATCAAATAATATGATTCTCCTATAGTTGGTTCACATAAAGTATTGTCCTTTGATATTCAACACCTTCATATCTTTGGAGATTACTAATTAATCATAAAAAATTAATGCATCTTATAAAAAAAAAGATAAACTATCTCAATACTATGACCTAGCATTAGAAATATTAAAGCTTTTATCCTCATATACTATTGACAATGATGGGAAGAAATATAATTGAAATATGCATGTAATGGCAAGCGCTACATCTCTTATATCCCTTGATTTTTCATCTGTGGATTTCAAATTTAATAATCATAATCTCACATCAAATTCACTATCAAAAAATGTTAAATATGAGATATTTTATTGTCTAAATAATTTAGATAAATGTGGCACTCCCATATATTTCACTATTTGTGTGATGGTACTTTTCTTGATGCTATCACAAAAATTACTTGAGCTCATACCCAAAATATCACAACAAGGTACATAAATTAAGATAATGTATTATATAGAATGACATTTAATGGCCTCCTCATCCATTGGATTAACAAGTCAGAGATTCCTATTGATCATGAAGAAGTCCACTTAGGTGCTTATGGAGGGCACTTTTGTGGTCAATATTTTGTTTAGAAGTTACTTTGTATTGGTTATTATGGAAAAAATATGGAGCAATATTATTTTTCCTTCGTTAAGAAATATTTTAACTATGAAGAAGATAACAATTAACTCATGCTCTTGCTCACAAACTTCATGCCCAAGTATATATTTGGCCATTTTCCCTATGGGGCTTGGATCTTATTGGTAAAATTTCTCCTGTTTCTTCTCAAGGACATACTTTTATCCTTATAGCTATAGATTACTTCACAGAATGGGTTGAATTGGTTCTACTTTTCTCCACGACAATTGAAATTATTTTTTTCTTAATTATGCATAACATCATCTCATGTTTTTTATTCCTTCCACTTTAGTTTCAAATAATGGTACATCATTTAGGAGCAAATAAGTGAAGAATTTTCTTTAAAAATATCACATCCAACATCATTTTTTTTGCACCATATCATCCACAATCAAATGGAAAAGAAAAATACAAAGCTTTGTAAACAATTCCTTAGTGAAAATAACACAAATTGTTTAATACCCTTGCAACCATCGACAACACATATAAACCATAAGTGGACCAATATAGGCCTCAACAACAACCCATATAGAAAAACCCACAAGGTAGTCTTTTTCAGCACCTTATCAAAAATGAAACAATTTACTCTAAGCTATTGTGTTGCAACCATTAGCACAACAAACAAAACAACAATGGCCACCACAAAATAGAAGCCATAAATAAAACATTATTGATTTTAACAGCAACCCAGATGTAGAAACACACAAAACAAAAAAATAAATAGTAACAAACCCATACAAAACATATGAATGGTGGTTTGTTACTATGAATTCATGTCATTCTTCTAAATAACACCTTATCAAAAAATTAAAATAATATAGCCTTTTCAACAACACCTTATCAAAAACTATATAATATAGCCTAAGCTAGAGAACAACAATGAACAATGCCTCATGGAAATGAACATAAAATGTATAATGCTAGCTTACAAACCCATGCAAAACTATAGTTGAAACAATATATCCTTTTCAACATAACCCTATTAAAAATCAAACAACATCAAACAATATTGGTTTCAATAGCAACCTAGATGGGAAAAACCATGCAAAACAAAAGCCACAAAATGCGTACCATAAATGAAACATTTCTAGTTTTAACAAAAAATATAGTCTCTTCTGAACAAAACCTTGTTGAAAATTGAAATAGCATAGCCTTTTCAACAACACCTTATTAAAAATGAGACAATATAGCCTAAGCTAGACAACAACAATCAACAATGCCTTATGAAAATCAACATAAACTGTATAACAGTAACTATTTTATTGTGTTGCAACCATAGCCACAAAATGGAATTGGTTCCAATATTGACCCAACTAGGAAAACCCACAAAACATAAAAAATCATAAGAACAAACTCATGCAAAAATATAGTCTTTACTCAATAGTACCTTATTAGAAGGTGAAACAATATAGCCTTTTCAACAACACCTTATCGAGAATAAAATAATATATCCTAAGGTAGAGAGAAACAATCTAAAACAAGTGTATAAAATTAACTATTTTATTATGTTCCAACCATAACAACAAAATGAAAACCATAAATCAAACAATATTGGTTTTAACAGCGACCCAAATGGTAAAACCAAAAAAACACAAAAATGCACAGTAACAAACCCATGCAAAAATATAGTCTTTTCTCAACAACAACTTATTCAAAACACAACAATCTATCATTTTCAACATAACCTTATAAAAATTGAAACAATATAGCCTAAGCTAGAGAACAACAATCAACAATACCCTATGCAGATTAACATAAACTATATAACATTAACTATTTTATTGAGTTGCAACCATACCCACAAAACACAACACATAAATCAAACAAACTTTGTTTCAACAATGACCTAGATGGAGAAACCCACAAAACACAAAAATTCACAGTAACAAACCCATACAAAACTATAGCCATAGAGCACCAACCATAAACAAAACAATATTGCTTTTAACAAACAGTAGTCTTTTCTGAACAACACCCTATTGAAAATGAGAGAATATAGCCTTTTCAATAGCACCTTATCGAAAATGAGACAATATAGCCTAAGCTAGACAACAACAATGAGAAATACCTTATGGAAATCAACATAAATTGTATAACCTTAACTATTTTATTGTGTTCCAACCATAGCCATGAAAATGGAATCCCACAAAACACAAAAAATTATAGGAACAAACCCATGCAAAATTATAGTCTTTACTGAACACTACCTTATCAAAAGGTGAAACAATATAGTCTTTTCAACAACACCTTATCGAGAATAAAATAATATATCCTAAGCTAGAGAAAAAAATCAACATAAATTGTATCGCATTAACTATTTTATTGTGTTGCAACTATAACAACAAAAAAAAAACCATAAATCAAACGATATTGGTTTCAATTGTGACCTAGATGGTAAAATCGACAAAAAACAAAAATGCACAGTAACAAACCCATGCAAAAATATAGTCTTTTCTCAACAACACCTTATTGAAAACACAACAATCTATCATTTTCAACAAAACCTTATAAAAATTGAAACAATATATCCTACACTAGAGAACAATAATCAACAAAAATGGAATTGGTTTCAACAATGACCGAAATGGAAAAACCCACAAAACAAAAAAAATCATAGTTACAAACCCATGAAAACATATAGTATTTTCTCAACACTGCCTTATTGGAACATGAAACAATATAGTGTTTCCAACAACACCTTATCGAAAATGAGATAATATAGCCTAAGCTAGACAACAACAATCAACAATGCATTATGGAAATCAACATAAACTGTATAATGTTAACTATTTTAAAGCTAGACAACAAAAATCAACAATGCCTTATGGGAATCAACATAAATTATATAAGGTTAACTATTTTATTGTTTTGCACAAATAGGGACAAAATGCAAGGCATAAATCAAACAACATTTGTTTCAAGAGTGACCTAGATGGAGAAACCCACAAAACACAAAAATGCATAGTAACAAACCTTATCAAAAATGAAACAATATAGCGTAAGCTAGAGAAAAACAATCAACAATGCACAAAACCAAGGCAAAACCATAGCCACAAAATATGAACCATAAACAAAACAATATTGTTTTTAACAAACAATATAGTTTTCTTCTCAATAGCACCTTATTGAAAGTTTAAATAGCTTTTTCAACAATACCTTATCAAAAAGAAGACAATACACTTGAAGCTAGACAACAACACTTGACAAAAACTAGATAATGTTAACAATTTTGTTTTGTTGCAACCATATCCACAAAATGAAAGTCATAAATTAAACAATATTGGTCTCAATAGTGACCTAGATAGAGAAACCCACAAAAATTCATAGTAACAAACCCATGCAAAAATATACTCTTTTCTTAATAGAACCTATATTACTTTTAACGAACAATATAGTCTTTTCTCAATAGCACCTTATCAAAAGTTGAAACAATATAGCCTTTCCAATGGCACCTTACCAAAAATGAGACAATACACCCCAAGCTAGACAATAGCAGTTGACAAAAATTGTATAACATTAATAATTTTATTTTGTTGCAACCATAGCCACAAAATAGAAGCCATAAATTAAACAATATTGGTCTTAATAGTGACCAAGATGGATAAACCCAAAAAAAATCACAGTAACAAACCCATGCAAAAATATAGTCTTTTCTCAACACAACCTTATCAAAAATTGCAACAATATACCCTTTTCAACAACACCTTATTGAAAATAAAATAATATAGCCTAACCTAGAGAACACTAATCAATAATGGCCAATAGATCTATCAACATAAACTATATAACATTATCTATTTTATTCCATTGCAACCATAACCACAAAATGAAGGCCATAAATCAAACAATATTGGTTTCAACAACCACCCAATGGAGAAACCCACAAAACAAAAAAATTCACTATAACAAACCTATGTAAAACCATAGCCACAAGACGTGAATCATAAATGAAACAATATAGTCTTTTCTCAATAGCACCTTATCAAAATTTGAAACAATCAATAGTACATTATCATAAATTAAACAATATAGCCTGCCAGAAACCACGAACCACAAATGAAACAATATCGCAAAGGGTTTTCTCAATGTGCACCTCTTCCTGCTTGCTTCAAACACACCTCTTCTCACTAGATTTCTCTACACTACCATGTTTCTTAAGAACCTACAAAAAATGGGAAAAAAAATTATCACAAGCGACACTTTTGTTTTGCTTTTGCAACCATCACCCCATGCAAAAAACACAAAATAACCTCCAACCACCTTCATAGAAGCTACACAATACTTGATTGAACTTTCACCTTCATAGAAGCTTACCCTCCTCGCTCACGTCTCTGATAGCAGGTATAGC
This sequence comes from Sequoia sempervirens, assembly GCA_007258455.2. Taxonomy (NCBI): domain Eukaryota; kingdom Viridiplantae; phylum Streptophyta; class Pinopsida; order Cupressales; family Cupressaceae; genus Sequoia; species Sequoia sempervirens. Next base: position 677,367,322 of record VDFB02000003.1, read on the forward strand.
AACAAAACAAGACCCAACAATGCCTTATCGAAAATTGCACAAACATTCGCTATGTACAACCATCGCCAGTACACGAAAACCATACAACAATTAATGTTGATGCAAACCAGCATTCAATTTCGTTGGCCTTCTCTATCCATGTTGTAGTACATCCATCGACCTCTTCCCAACGTGCCCCAAGCACCTCCTCCACCTTTTTCACGACCGTCAAAAGGCTCAAAAATTGGGCATGCTGACAAAAATTCTGACCAAAGTTCATAAACATCCGCCACATTTTTTACAATCACCGAAAGGCTTAAAAACCAAGAAGGCTGACGAAAATTCTGACCAAAGTTCACACAAATAGCCTATCGGCTAATAAAATTGTAGGAGGTTAAATGAATCCAAATAAGGATTCAATGTTGGTACAAATCCCTACATGATTCTCTTACATAACCTTTGTCATAGTAGTAAAGGGATACATGATAGATAAATAGCATATACAAGCATTTATCATTGGTTAAGAGAATAATGAATAATATGTTTAGATGGTCAACTTGTGTGGTATCAAGTTGGTGGATGTAGTAACAAGTGTGGTGAGCCCACTACCACACTCAATGGAGAGTTTAATAATAGGTTCAAAGGATCAAACTTAAATGTGTTATGTGTTTGTTTCCCATTTGAACTGGTATAATGACAATGCAACATATCCACAACTTTGCTAAGCCTAGTTTGTTTGCACCATCTATTTTTTAATATTGTAAATCTTTGTTATGAATTCCTATACCTATTTAGTGAATGATAGTGCTATAACTTCAACCTTTCTTATTATATGATTTAAAGTACAAATGATCTTATGATTGTCCATATGCAATGGAACAAAGCCAATAATATTTTAACACTAAAATTTTGTTAAATAACATGATAATTATTTTACTTTAAAATAGTCCTAAAATTTTCCAACTACCAATGACAATGCATAAATATTATTATTTAAATATTTCTCTATATATAATGTACACCTTAACCTATTCAAATATTTAAATATAAACTGTTTGAACGTAGACCCAAAAAACGCAACAAGATGCTCAATTATTTAACCTCTATAAAGAAAATATTAAAAAACAATGATTACTATAACCCTCCATGAGTTAACAACAATGAATAGTAAAAAACGCACGGGCATCGAAAAGGGAAATGTGGTTATAATATATTGTTATTGTAATGCTAATATTTAATTTATGGCTCCTTGTATGTCCGAAAGGCCAAAGCTATAATTTATATTTTATGTAGTTCGAGAAATTGTAATGCTACTATTTAATTTATGGCTCTTTGTATCTTCGAAAGGCCAAAGTTATAATTTATATTTTATGTTGTTCGAGAAACATGTGAGATATAGGTTAAAAAGCTAAATATTTAATTGTGCAGTGTACTATCACTAACCTGCTGCCATCATTTGATGGTATGCTCCACTTATGCACGCGCCACTAGAGTGTTCAACTATTTCTGCTTTAAATACTCAACAATGATAACTAGCTGAGTTCACAAGTGGTAGCAATCGACCTACGGGCGATTCATTCTAGGTGTGTAGCTGTCTGCAAAAAAGTGGGCATCCCAAAATGATTTTGATTTCAAATACTAGTAGTAAACTCAATTTTATTAGTAAGTTCTTATCGAGAAATTCTTGTTAATCGCCCATTTAACCATCACAAATTCATTTTCTCATTTATGCCTTGTCTGACGTCTTTCGGAAAACTAGTTTGCAGGAGAAAAGGTATGACGGAGGTGTTATTAATTCTCCCTCAAAGGCGTCCGGAATATGAATGTTTTTGGAGCCTTTGAAGGGGATATGAAAGCATCTCTTCCTAACAAGCATTTTGTCCTGGTCATTTTTTGGGTAATCTTAGAAAGATCGAAGCTCAAAATCTGAATGTGCTTGGTAAGATTTTGAATAAAAAAGTCTCTCTTTACTTCTGCTTCCAGTGAATGTTTATCTGCCAATCGGTTTAATCTATCAACTTTCTAATGAAAATTATCATATATATAAACCTATAACTCGCTAGGGTTAGATTGTGGTCATTTACAGATATTATCAATACGTAATGATACATCCTTTTCATGTTCTTGTAATGCCTAAATGGTAAAGCAAATTTTCTAAGCGATTCAACGTTGGGGATTTCCCCAGAGAATGGGCTGTCTTGATGGAGATTGTCCCTCGTGCAAATATTTTGCCGAGATAAAAAAGAAACGGTAAGAATGTATATAAACTTGTTACGTGTCTTAAAGAGATACCATCTATGAATGGGAGTGAAAATCATTTCTTTTAACGACATATCAGGACGTAAAGGTGAGACAAACCTCCCTCGAAGTCATAGTTGGCAGACAATGAGAATATAAATGTTTCCAGTAAACATTTTGTCCAGATCCTAATGGTTATTGTAGTTGCACACCTTATGATCAAGCTATTTTTGTAGGCATGGTGGCTGAACATTCTCACAATCCAATACTTCACTCTCACCCTTCAAAATAGAAAAAGAAAATTGATAGGTAAGAGATTTTTCTATAATGATTCACATGTTGTTGGATTGATATCTGTTGGAAAATGAGTTATATCAGACTATAGGTGGACTGGCCGCAAGTGAACCAGTAACTCTGTGGTCTCTGTTGAAATTATAATCCCAACTAACACTGTTTATTATCTTTCCTGTTTTATCTCCAACAACTTAAGTCTCAGTATGGGTAACATTTAATAAGCTTGATTCATTCCGTTGCTCTGTCCTGTCTTTCCCTTATTTGCTGAAGGGTCGCAGTACTGCTGCTGTGGCCAGCCTCTCCACCAAATGGGCTCACTTTACTTTTCAATCCTTTTCTTCTATGTAAAATATTCTACATATTAAACTTTTTGTGCTATCTTTGTAGGAGTGAAGACAGCTGCTCTGTTGAGAGTTTTTTCTGGGTAATTTGTATTAGGAAAAAAGATCGCAGTTTTGTTTTGTGTGTGCCGGCAAGAGGGAAAAACAAAGTTGTTTTTGTCTATGAATATATATCTTGTCCAAATGGTGCTTTTTGAACTCTACTAAAGTAAAATAGAGCATCCTGTTATAAACTTCTATATGTAGAATAGCAGTAGCACTCTGTTAACTTAGACTAGAAGAGGGGTAAAAATTTATTCAATCTAAAAAAGAGTAATACAAAGTAAGGGCATTACATTGCCCTATGAATCTCTAATAGTTGGTCCAACTTTTGTAACAAATTCGGGGGTAACTGACCCCTTTCCACAATATTCCAATCTTGCAAATGATCAAAAGCCCATTTAGCCAAGCAATCTGCAACCCCATTCCATTCATGCAGAATATAATAGAAATAAACAGAATCCAAAGAAGCACAAAGATTAAGAATCTGATTTATAATAATAGCCAACTATCAATTCACATCCTCTAACTGTTGCCTCTTCAACAAAGTCACAACCACACTCCACAACACATAAAATGGCAAGTCTCCATCACATTGTTAGTATACCAGCCCTTATAAACAGAAAAGATAAACTCAAAATTCTTAGAACTAGTTCCCTCAACACCTCCAATACCAACATGACCAGGATTTCCATGAGAAGAACCATCTGTGTTGATTTTCAACACACCCTCAGGAGGAGGACACCAACTCCCCTCCCTATTTATCTTTCGAAGAGGATGGCAACATCTATTTCTCATAATCTAACTAGTACTTTGAGTAGCCTCCTCTGAAGAGGAATTTTGAGATGAGTACAAAAAGAAGCCTCTCCTGGATCCACACCCTCAGCCAGATAACACTTGGCCGCAATAGTTTCTCCCAAAGAATAAAGAATCCTCCACCACAAATGTTGGATAACCATATTCACATCTTTAAAAATACTACGATTCCTCTCTAGCCAGATATGCCAGATAATAAAAGTTGGTTCCAGAGCTCAAACAACTTGAAGAAAATAGATCTTAATAGGGGCTCTCCCCCATTAGGCAAAGAACTCCGCCAAAGAAGAGACATGCTAGCAAGTTTGGTTCCACACAGCCCACCAAAGGTGTCAAATCCTCCTAGAAAAGAAACATTGGGAAAAGAGATGAGAAACACTCTCTTCACTATTATAGCATAAAACACACATTGAGGGACACTAGAACCCTCTCTTACACAAGTTATCCCAAGTAAGACACCAATTCTGGACCACCAACCATAGGAAAAAATTGCACTTAGGCCAAGAGAATTTATTCCACACTTGCTTCCACCAAGGAAACTCAATGTCCCCTCTCACATACCTAACTAACTCACCATAACCTACTGAAATAGAGTACTTACGAGTTGAGTCACTATTACTCCAAGCCAAGACATCTTTCCCTGCCATGGAATTGTAGTCTTGTGAAGCAAGAATTCGAGCAAACTCTTGCCTATCCTCCTCTAACCCTCCTGACATCCAATTCGAGGAGTCCTTCCATCTAAGGTTAGCAGCCAATCCAATATTTAGAACAAACTTGTAATACTCAACCCTAGTCCAACAAGCAGTAGTAAAATTATCACAAAGAGAGTAGAGGTGAGGGTAGGCAAAATGAATGGGAGGGTGACCATCCCAAGATTCCCACCAAAAAAGGGCTTGAGAACCCGAATGACATATCTAAAAAAGCTCATTCTTAACCAACTAAGCCCCTAATTTGAGGGTATTCCAAATCATAGATCCCCATCCTTCTAAAGGGAAATGGGGAACATCAAAAGAGTTAACATCCTTAAGATACTTGTGGGTAAGAATATGAACCCAAAGCTAATGTTGACTAGTACACCAATGCCAATATAACTTGGTTGTAAGAGCTTGCCCATTCAAAACAATAGAACACAATCTAAGGGCCCCCTCCTTCTGTGACATGTACACCATATCCTACTTAACAAGACTCCACTTGGTCGACTGGAAGTTACTACTCCAAAAAAATTGTCATGAGAGAGCATCGAATTCCATCAAAAAATACAAAGGAGCCACCTAAACAAAACTCCTATAAATAGGAAGAGCCTAGATAATAGACATCAAAAGAGTCACTCTCATAGCAGTAGAAAGCCAATGACGATTCCAATGATTGACTTTATTGTGCAACTTATCAAACAATTTTTTCCAAGAAGACTTGGGTTTCCTACCAATAGCAAGAGATATTCCCAGATAGACTAAGGGAAGAGACCCAATCTGAATCCATAAAATATTAGCAATCGACCATTGAATAGCTTGAGGATTATTAAAAAGGAAGATAGAAGACTTATGCTCATTGATTTTCTTACCTAAAGCAGCAAGGTAAATATTTGAAGCCTACCTAGAAGAAATAGCCTCCTGAAGGAAATCCCTCCCCAAAAGAGAAGTGTCAATCCTTAAACTAAAGATGAGAGATTTGTAGAAGCCCATTTCCCTAACCCCAGCCTTGAATCCTACCCTAGGAAACCCACGACTTAAGAAATATGCCCAAACCTTCAGCCATAATAATAAATAGATAAGGGGAGAGAGGATCTCCTTGATGAAGACCCCTAAAAGCCGCAAAAAGCTTAAAAGGTTCCCTATTCATAAGAACAAAAAAAGAGGAAGAGGTAACACAACTCATAGTCTAGTTGACACAATCTGGACTAAAACCAAAGCCTAATAGAATTCTCTGCAAAAAATGTCACTTAACTCTATCATAAGCCTAGGCCATATCCAACTTGATGAACATAGAATTCTCCTTGGATGACATCATAGAATGGATGACCTCAGAGGAAATCAGAGGAAACCACAACCCCATCCAGGATCTGTCTACTAGCAATAAAACCTCCTTGCTCTTTAGAGATAACAAAAGGAAGAAAAACTTTGAGCCTCTCAACAATCAATTTAGTAATAATTTTATACACCACATTACAGAGAGCAATAGGTCAAAAGAATTCTAGCTGATCAACACCCTTCTTTTTAGGAATGTGAACTAGAAAAGTAGAGTTCAAGGTACGAAGCATCTGCTTACTATGAAGAGATTCCCGAGCAACCTACAACAAATCCAAACTTATAATATCCTAAAATTCTTAAAAAAATTCAATAGGAAAACAATCTGGACTAAGGCCTTACCTTTATTCATCCCAAAAATGACCTCTTCTAATTTAGATAAAGAAATCAGGTGAATGAGGAAATCATTAATCTCCATGGAGATCAGGGAGGGGACACAAACAAGGATCAAATTCTCCTCATCTTCAACAGGGGATGAATCCTTAGAAAAAAGAGCAGAACAAAACTATCTAGCCTCATGAAATAAAGCATGCAAAGAAGAAACGCGGATCCCATCCACATTAACCAAACAAGAAATATAACTTCTATTGTGACGATCCTACACAGAATGATGGAAGAAAGCAGTATTCCTATCCCCTTCCTCAAGCCAATCAACTCGAGCCTACTGCTTCCAAAAAATATCCTCCTGAAGCTCCCATTCCTCTACAACTCTCATAGCCTGGGCTTCCGCTTGACCCAAAGCATTCAAGAAACCAAAATCCCTAATTTGGCAAGTAATCACATCAAGGCTTGCCTGGGCACTCTTCTTCATAACCTTAAAATTTCCAAAACTCGTCCTATTTCATCTCTTAAGGTAAAATTTAACATATTGAAGTTTCTTAAAAAAGGTGTACATAGTTGTACCATAAGTAGAGCTACCATCACGCCACCACTGAACCATAATATCATGCAGGGAAAACTCTTGAAGCCACATAAGCTAAAACTTAAACTGGGAGGATTCTTGGGAACAGTAAAATGAGAAACTGAATGTTTAATTGGCCAACAATCAAAATCCCTCCAATCAAGAATCTCAGAACCAATAACCAATATACCTCCCACCCAAAAATAGGAAACAAGAAATCTATCCAACCTTTCTAAGATCACTTCTTCTCCACTCCGTTGATTATTCCAAGTGAAAATACCATGAGAAGGTTTAACATCACTTAAAGCAAGAAAATCCAAATTCTCCCGAAAAAGAACAGAAGCAGGCCCAAGCTAAGGCATCCCACCTCTCTTCTCCCCCAAGCTCAACACAAAATTAAAGTCACCATCTTAGATCTAAGGAAGATATAGAGCACATGATCTAGCATACCTTATATGATCCCAAAGCTGTATTTTACCATGAATAGATCATGAAGGCATAAACATTAGTAACCAGAATGGTCTCACCAGTTTCCAAAGAAGAGGTGGCCATTGAAATAGTAGAATGACTAGAAATCCACCAAAGGGGAGCAACCTTTCTAGGATCCTATAAAAGAGCCAAACCACCAGAACTCCCTTGAGAACCAATGCATTGACATTAACCAAAATACTAGATACGAGAAGCACATTTAAGCATAACATCAACTAAGAGTTTAGTCTCCTGAACACAAAAAATGTTTGGGGAATGGACAACAATTAGATCTCGAATAGCCTTTTTATGGGGGGTGATATTCAACCCCCTAACATTCTATGAGAGAACAATCATGGAGGAGATGGTGAAAAGTGAGCATCAATGGGTTTAACAGATCTAGATTCCATCAACAACTCTCTACTATGCTTAATCTTCTCAAGATCCTTCTTGCGATCACTTTTAGAAGAGTGCTCAGGATGTCCCTTCATAGGTGTGCATTGTTGTACCCCCAAGGCTAGAGAATACCCCTTTCATTTTCTAGAAACTAGCCCCTCCTTTACCAAATCTGCCAAAACAATATCATTATCATCATCCTGCATGTGATCACTTAGAGTTACTAGATGATCCTACATACCCTATGATAAATGATTATCCTGATCAGATCCATGTCCCCGTCCCACATCACAACCCATACCAACAACATTAGAAGGCACATCCAGTGGGATTACTTCCTCCAAGGTTGAGGTGTTCAACACCTCAAACCGATTAAATTCCTCTTCATTCTTCATGTCCCTGAAAGATCTCTTCAAACCATGACCCTTAGCCCACTTAACCGACACAAAACCATTTTTATCTAGTTCACCTTCCATCATAGAAGATTTCCCTTTATCCTTCCTAACAAATTTTGGAGTTGGAGACGAGGGAGAAGAATTAGGAGGAACTTTCTTAATCCTAGGACATTGCTTTTGAAGATGTCTAGACTCATGAAAAATCCAACAACAAAAAGGAAGGGACTCATAAGGAAGTTGTTGAATCCAAGAAAAATAGCCAAGAAAAAATTCTAGAGAATCTGGAAAGGGACTATTCAAATCAATCTCTACACAAATCCAAGCAAAAGAAATAACCTTGCTTTCAAGGGTTTTTTGAGCAACTACATCAAGCTTACCAAGAAGAGCCGTAATCCATTATAAAATATCTTCTCTCCAAAACTCTAGAGGAAGCCTCAATAGATAGACCCAGAAAGGAACCCTCGACGACATTTCTTCAGTTGTGTTAAAATCCATATGCCAGGGCTTTATAAACAATTAGACATGATTATAAAAGTCGGGTCCTCACTCAAAAACCCAATTCCTATTAGCCATATTGGAAAAAAAAACCACAAAATAGTTATTTCTAGCCACCATTAGCTCCATGTCGCCCTCAACCTACCATGTACTCCTAATCCAAGCATCCAAATCCTACAGAGGAATACAAATCCCAAGGAATTTATAGATTAAAGCATGTCTACTCCAATAAGAAACATCATCGATCACAAATTTTGGAGAATGAACCAAGACCAGACGATGCTGACTCCTAGGAAAACTCCATTCACTTTCTTCAGTTTAGGGCCCTCCCCCACATAAAATGACTCAGACTGCCTAGCATTCAAGCCTGATGAAGATCTATTGTGAAACCCACCATGATCAACCACCACCAAACTATAAGAAATCTATTGCTCTGCCATAATCCAAATTCTTTGAGTGTGTTGAAGTAAAAAATATCAAATGACTTAAATTCCTTCCAATAAAAAAAACAACACAAGTTGAGAACCCCTCAACACCAAAACCCTACAGAAGCACAAAACAATGCCAAGAGAAGGCTCTGACCTATCCCACCAAGAACGAACAAGCAACAAAAAGAGGAAAGATCTACACACCCAACACCTCATGCACATGTAGCAAAAGAAGAACACAACCCACAAAAAGAAGAACAAACCCCATGCTGCAACCAAAACCACTCTTGTAACATAGAACACACCCCTACCCAGCCGAAGGAAGTTCCAACACTAGCATAAGAGAAAGCAGGTACATGCAAAGAGAGAACACCACATGTAGGCCACGACCTATCATAGGCTAAGAGCCCACACCAACACCCATCCAAAACAGTTCATCGCCATGAATCCCTCATTTGATGTTTTCAAAAATCAAAGATTTTTTAGCACTTTGTTAACTTGATGTATATATAAAAAATTAATATTTTGTTCTAATATTTCTTTCTTTATTTTCCTTTCCCCTCAAAATCAAGCCATTAATATCATGTTATATAGTCCATTCAAAACAAGCATGACTTCAAATCACAAATTTTAGTCAAAAAATTCTATAGAGGTGGGACAACTAGCAAAAATAAATTCAATTAGAAGTGGCATCAACCAAAATCTACATAAAAATCAATCTCAAGATCAAAATTACATGACAAATATCAAGTTCAATGTCATTATTGCAAAAAGTATGATCATTATTCAAAACAATGTAGAAATGAATAATTTAATTTTAGCAAAAAACCACAAACTTTACTAGATAAAATACAAACTAGGGAAATATATTTTTAGCATGCACTCTTGCAAAAGACAATAAAAACAATGTACGGTTTTCAGATTTTTAATGTGGTAATGGTGTGATAGGAAATCTAGAAATGTTTTCTAATTTGGATGAGATGGTAAAATTAGAAGTTATATTGGAAAATGGGAACAAAGTATTAGTCATGGGGAAAAAAAAACATTAATATTCTAACTAAGCAAGTGATTTTTTGTATTTTCAATCTCATGTCTCTACTTTTTTCCTCATCTAAAATATGATTTGATGGAAATTGCTAGATTGTCCAAAAAGAGTATATAGCATGTTTCAACAAATAAATCATAATTTTAGACAAGTTTCTAATAAATCAACTCATTGCAAAATTTGAAATGACTAACAGTAGAATGTTTCCACTAAAGTATAAATTATATTTGAAGGTGAAATTGGATCAAGCATGCCCCTTAGTGAATTGACAAGTTCATGTTGAGAAATAAGGTAAAAGGTTCACCACTAACAAAAAAAATAAAACCAAATATGTGAAAGGTGCATTTTGGGAAAGAAACATAGAAAATCATTCCCAATAGGAAGTTCAATTCAAGATAAGACACTATTGATGTTCAAATATACACCTAAAACCTACACCTTTATACAAATCTACACCAATATGGGTGTGATGTGGGGAAAATGGATCTAACATCAAATCATGTACATATAACTGTGGGGTATGTGCAGGATCATCATGGAAAAATAAGGCCCTTAAGTGGGAAAAAAAATAAAAAAATCAGAGTTAGGAAAATTGATGTAATTTTTTTAATAAGTTATCTATATTATTTCAGAAACATGTAAGAATAGAATCTGTGGCAAATTGAATGTAGTTTCTAAACTACTAGGTTTTTAAATCTATTTGGTGAAAATTTGAAATTTCAATGTAGTACTACTTAAATTTCAAGGAAAAAATAAGAAGTAGGTGTCTGTCTAACCACCCTAGTGACAATATAATGATAATATTTTTTTTATAAGATTTTAGATATAAGTAGGGGACTCATGTCCAGATGTGATGCATATTTTTTTGTAATTTTTTTGCAAGTAAATAATTAATTATAATTTTTTTATTACAACTTTTAAAAAATATAAAAACTCACATGTATGACCACCTTAACTTGATCAAAACTTCACAAAAATCTTTTTTTTTTAATCCTATAGTATGCGAATCATAGAATGTGATGCATGTTTTAGATTCAAAAAATGTGATATCATTTGAAAGCTATAGATGTTTATCAATCAGGACTTTAGTCGTGATTCAAATAGAAAATGAATAATAATTATTCATTAAATTCAAAGTAAAGTATAATTATATTGGTGGAAAGCTGAGAATCTCCTTTAAAAACCCTTTTCATTTCATCAATTTTGGGTTAAAAAAAATTCATTAGCCATATACCCATCATATTGCCACTTTTTGGCCCATCATGATCCTACACATACCCTGTGTCAAATCGTTGGATTTCTCAATTCCTACAACTATAGCATCAAATTTATTGGGTAAAATCCTGAGAATCTTCAGATCTATTAATTCTTCTCCATTAGATCTAATTTGATTTACACCATTCATGACTTGACTCATAAATTGATCTACAAACTCTGATTCAATTGTTTGCATATTTTCAAAATTTCTTCTAAGAGATTGTAGTTTACCTACATTCACCTTAGTATTACCATGATAGGCTAACTCAAAAATCTCCCATGCCCTCTTGGATCTTGTTGCTGGTGCAACTCTAGGAATGATTGACTCATCCATTACCTATTGGATTAGAAATAAAGCTTTTGCATCCTTTTTCTTTTTGTCTCTAAGCTATTCCTTTTTGTCTCTATGAAATATTGACGCATCCATTACCTATTGGATTAGAAATAAAGCTTTTGCATCCTTTTTCTTTTGTCTCTAAGATATTCCTCTTCTCATTGGGTTAATTCCTAATAGGTTTCTTGATCTTGAGGTTCTAGAAAATGATTTTCCACCAAATCTTAAATATCTTGTGAACAAAATAAAGTTTTCATCTCAATCACAAAAAACTCATAATTCATACCACTAAAACTGGGAATTTTGGTTGAGTTATACCACTGTGTGTTGCCATGTTTGAAAAATTCTATGGCATAATAATTTTAATTTTAATTGGTGACTATACATTCTACAAACCACTTCTACAAACATTATCCACCTTGCTCTGATACCAATCTACTAGAAAGGTACAGACAATAAAAATGAAAAATATAAAATAGAGTAGAACGAATTGCTACAACAATAAGATATTTATTCAAATTATCTCCAAAAATAGATTGCAAAAGTCTCATTTAAAAAAAATAAATATCAGATTGAAAGGTTTCTATCAAATATAATAAAGATCCTAAAACTTGTAACATAGATTTTAGGCATTCAAGATCTTTCTAGCACTTTTAGGGTTTTTCACATAAAAGGAGAAAGAAGGGCCAAAATGCTCATGTTAGATTCAAAGTCAATGAAATATGGATGGAATATGGATGCAATATACCTAAATGCAATGTTTGAATGCAAGAAACTAATAAGAATAAAGAATGGAAATCAAGGAAACAAAGAGTGTTTGAAAACACATTATGTAATGCAAGAACACCTAGAAATGAATGCAAATTATAACATAACTTGGGAAAACTAAAAGTGTGCACGTAGAATATAGATGGAGACTAGAAATGACATTTGAAATTCTGCTGATGCTAGTTTTTAGGCCTGGTGGGACTCATTCACCATTCTGAGTGAATCAGTCCTAGTTCTACAAAACTGTTCTAGAACCTATTTCTAACAAAAGGGTATCTAAAAATGTAGAAAACTAAAAATTTCCTTGGAAGTGGACTCATTCGCCACCCATGGTGAATGAGTCCACTTTTGAATTTATGAATATTCAAAGGTGGAATTTGGAGCTCTCTGACTTCACTTTAGACTTCTTCAGGTGTCTGCTTCTGAAACTCTGATTTTTGAACCTAAGAATAAGTTTTTGTTAATATTTTGAATTTTTGAATGAAGATAAGACCTAAAAAACTTTGTAACTTGCTTCTTAATGATTTCCAAGTCTTCAAGATGCCTAAATTTTCAAACACACAAGACAAGAGAGAGAAATGGTGAATGTTATGGCATGGGGGTTTGCCTTGGTCAAAGCCATTTTAGGTAATTAAAACAAAATAGAGAAATAATGTAATGAAACATGCAACAATGGAGTTGATTACCTTTTCATGATGTTTGATCTTGATATTCTGCAACAAAACATGAAGAATCTGCTCTTGAATGTCTGAAAATTGATCTTGAATGACTTGTAATGTTAAAACCCTAGATTTCTTGAGAAGATAAATGATGAATGATTTGTAAAAATGAGTTGAGAGATGTAAATTAGGGCTTAGAAGGTTGTATTTATAGGAAATCCACCTTATTATCCCAAAAATTGGATCCCTAAGGTCGACATGTGAAAATAATAAACTTTAAATTTCAATTTTTCCTACTCAAAGGTAAAAAATAAGCCAAATTGGACTCATTCACCACCCACGGAGAATGGATCCCACTTGGATGGGACTGATTCACCATGTATGGTGAATGGGTCCCACAGGGGCCATTTTGATAGCCAAAATGCTAGGAGATAAGGAAATAAGGTTTAAATTGCAGCTTTGTGGGTATTTTATCAAATATTGCCTTAAGATGCACAATATGGGTTAATAGGGGTCTATTAGTGATGATGTAAAGGTCAACTATGGCTTGGGACATAGAATTCAATGTGAAAGTGTGATTAAATACACTTTTCAACACTGAAATGAGGTCCACATAGCCTAGGAAGGCACAAGAACCAATGTGAATGTGTGAGACACATTACAACACTAGTTTAACATTAATTTCATTTCACAAGCCTTCTAAATTGATGTGAGGATGTATTTAAATACATTTTATAATGTTGAATTAGGGAGAAATGGGTTCATTAAGTCTAGAAAAGTGTGAAAGCATCTTACAACACTTCACAACACCTTTAAAAGACATCATTAAATGCATGTTATTCAATTTGCAAGGGCCCAAGACCTAGTGTGGATGTGAAAAAAACCTCACAACACTAAAGCCAAGCCTCATTAAGTCTAATTTATCATGAATTATTCCCATGTCAAACAAGAGGTCCATTTTTCTACGCCACAAAACTGTATAGATTAACATACAAAATGAATTCTATCTATGCAATGAAAATGTTTAAACTATAGGTCACATCATGTGTGAACCTTATACTATCATGCAAAACAAAACAAAAAACATTTTATATTTCTAATTTTCTCCTTTGCATGCATGCAAACTAGGAGAAACTAGTATTTTATTCTAATGCTCCCCTTCAATTTCTAACAATGATAATTTCACCATTAACAATTCCCAAAATTTGTCTTAAATAATAAAATATATCATTTTCTAATTCCTTGGTATATATATCTACTAATTGTTCTTTAGATCTATATAATTTAAATTGAATTTCACCATTATTCACCAACTATCTAATAAAAATATATCATGTATCAATCTGCTTGCTCCTCTTATGAAAGAAATGTTTCTATAAAAATGCAATTACTAATTTATTTTCACAAAATATTGACGTTGGCTCCTATTCTTGCACTAGTTTTTATCAAAACCTTCCTCATCCAAACTACTTGACAGGATGTTGAGGTGGATACTACACATTCTACTTTAGTTAGTGCAACACTCACTATAGGTTGCTTCTTCGATGCCCATGAGACTATACACATGTCCCACAATGAAAGAAATATCCAATAGTAGTCTTTCTATCATCAATACTTACTACAAAATCATGGTTAGTATAAATTATCAAACAAAAATCATTAGTTGTGGAATACAAGATTCCATATCCTATTGTTCCTTCCAGGTATCTGAATATCCTCTTTCCAACTTTCCAATGTGAGTCTTTTGGTGGCCCCATGAATCTTGATATTAAACTAACCCCATGCATGATATCTAGTCTCCTGATTTTAAGATACATCAAACTTCCAATTAGTCTTTTGAAGATTGTACAATCAACATTAGGCCCTTTATCTTCTTTTCTAACTTTAGTCCATGTTGCAATTGATGTAGATGCTAGTTTATAATTCAACATCCTGAACCTTTTCAACATATCCTTTGCATATATAGATTGACTAATGAAAATTCCTTTATCCGATTCAACAACTTCAGTGCCCAAATAATAATTCATAACAAAAAGAAATCTATGATTTAAAATTATTTATTTATTTATGATTTTAATATGTCTACATACAAATTTCTAATGAAGATTAAACTATCAACATATAAACACATAATCAAAACCTAACCTTTTTTATTGATCTTTGTGTATAATATGGGCTCACTCTTACTCCTACTAAATCAATCCTACTATATCATGATCTTGGTGCTTGTTTGAGACCATAGAGATCCTTCTTCAATTTATAGACCATGTCTTCCTATCTATGTACTTCATAGCTTGGTGGTTGTTTCACATACATTTCTTCCTCTAGATAACCATTAACAATAGCTTATTTGAAATTGTACCATAGAAAAATGGCCCCTTGTCATTTTCATGGCCTTTTAGGCCTTTCTTTAGGATGCTTGGTCCATCTTTCTTTGATTTAATTTTGCAATGTGTCTTGAACATTCACATTAGGTCCTTAAAATTCAAATTATGGTGTCTTGTGAAGGTGTTTTTCAAGTGTTGTAAAACATGTCTACACTTTTCTAGACTCTATTCATTACAATTCACCTAAAAATCACCATTTCATCACTTATTAAGTCCTATTTTGAAGTGTTGTCTTGTAACAAGATTTCATGCTTATCTAGGCTTAATTTCACTATTTGACCCCTTTATGCCCTTATAAGGCTTAATTAAGTGTGTTTTTGAATGTAAACCTAACAAACAACATTAAATGCAAGATAATTCCTGAAACCCACTTTCAAATCCAAGGTGGGATGCATTTTCCATGGTTAGTGAATGAGTCACTCTTGGCACAAATTTCAAAAATATTTCAAATTTTCTTTTGGGTTTTTCTTTAAAAACACCTTATGTCAGCCTATGATGAGGTATCTTCAGGTTACTAAGGCACAAGTGTGTATAAAATAAATGTTTTTCTTCTCATTTTAACCCCCAATTCATCAAGTTCACTTATTCACTCATTCATTCAAACATTCAAGCACTTTTTATTAATCAAGTATTTTGGAGTAGGCATTGTTATATCTTCAGATTTGTTCAATAAGGGTTTGGTAAGTTGATAGTATTTGCATGTTATTTTTTTATCAGTCTCTTCCATTCCATTTCTTCATTAAGGGTTTGATTACCAAAGTGGGATTTGACCAACGCAAATCCCTATAACCTAACCCTTAACCATTTTTCCCCTTTGCATGTGTGTTTGCAGTCTTGTGTATGCATATTTTACAAGCCATTAAGTATTGAAAAGTGGAAAAGAAATCAACAAAGTGTTTCAAGCCAACTACAAAATATGTCAAGCTTGGAGAAGAAGTTTTGTCCATTTTTTACAGATTTGACTTTGTCAACCTGACAAGCAGACAACCTCAGGTCTGGCGCTACAGGATTGGTCCTTGATTTCACAAAATTTTGGGAGAGGACTGATTTGCTATAATTGCTGAATGAGTCCAACCTTAAGGTTGGAAATCCAAATTTTGTTAGATTCTGGATCCCGACACGCAAAAACTTGTTTCCAGAAGTTTTCATTAGAAGCGGGACTAATTCATCATCAGTGGCGAATGAGTCCCACTACTCATTTTCAGTGATCTTTGACAACATTTAGGACACTATAGATTCTCCATTCTTGGCCTAGGTGCACTCTCATTCAACCTTCTTCTCTTCTATTTTTATTTTGTTCATACTTTAATTCATGTGTGTATATCACATTGTGTTTTCCAACATTGCATAATTCTTAAGTTTTACATTCATAATCAGTCTGTAATGTCCCCTTCTCAAGCATGATCTCCTCAGATGACCGTTGGCCTATTCTAGAGACCCGTAGGCTACTCGGACAGTTTGATTAGGGTTTCTTGTGTGGAGGTTGTTGTTGCTCGTGAATTGGTGATTAAACTGCGGATTCCTTATGGGTTTTCTGTGGGCCTCACAGTGATGTAATTTTCCTGGTATTCTGAGCACTTTCTGCAATTTACTATTTTTAGTAAATTCTATTTTCGGCAGTGGTCCTATTGGTTTTGGCATGGTTGGCTTTCTACTTCAGGCTGATTAGTTGGGTTACTCATTTTTGGCTTTCGGGCACAATTGGAGAGATAAGTTTGAATTATTTTAATTAAGTCATGTTTTAATGTTATATTTTAACATTGACCCCCCTTGCCCTAGCCACATTACTTTAAGTTGTTTTAAAAGATGTTCTTTTTGGGTGGGCATTTCATTGAAGGAAATTAATTATATTTATTATAAAGAAAGTTTAATCGAAGCATAAATTGGATGCCAACTTCAAGGAGGAGATAAAGTTGATATTAAAAGTCAAAGTTTTGCTTGGGAAAGTGGGATGCCACCTATTGGAGGATTAGGGTTTGGTTCAAAAAAGAAGATTAGGGTTTCTAGAAGGGTCCTCTAGAAATTATAAAAGGAAGCCATTGGTTCTCATTTGGATTATCTTTGGTCAACAGTAATGTTACTTTGTCGGAATGGTATTGGATCACTTCGAGGAATGAAGGCCTCCTAGCTTGGGCATTGCTTGTTGCTTGCAACACAACAACTAGTGATGAGTTAGTGATAGTTGAGTGGATTTTGTAGTGAGAATTGCATTGTAGTGTTGTTCTGTCAATTTGGAGTTTTGTTTGCATTTTCATGTCATTTTCTGGAGTTGTTGATATCTTAGCAGTTTGTAGTTTTCATTCATATCTTTGAAAATAAAATTAGAATCATTCTGGGTACTGCTCCATTCTATTCTCCATGCTAGGGTGCCCCTTTGAGATTATTTGCAGATTTTAATTTGATAAACTTGAATTTTAAGAGAAAATCGCCCCTTCTAGCTTGGCCGCCCCTTTTCAAAGCATTGGGAATCATGTTTTAAAATTACAAGGGATTTGAGGGTGGTTTCATGATTGCATCTTAGTCATGTCATTCGTAGTAAATCATTGCAACAGATTTGAGATCATTTGGGTGAGAAATGAGAGAGTTATGAGCATATTGATAGGGATCTATGTTGTTGGTTATGATATTCATGTTGCTGGTCTGTCAGATCAGATTTGAGAAATCTGCATATTTCTTCATGGATTAGTGTCAGGAAGTCTAAAAGGCCTTATGAAAAACATCTTTGTTATTGCAGCAATTTGAAGAGCTCTAATTCCTTGATCTTGTAGGCATTCTATTGCTTATTGTAAACTGAATAGTAGTACTGTCAGCAGTTCTCTAATCTTGCATATCATGTTTTGAATGATTACTTTACATTCTGAAGTTGCATTGTAATTCTTTATATCTCCACCATATGGTCACCTCATTTCCATACTGGAATTGGGTAGCACATACTTGATGTTGAGTTTGCTTTCAGCATATTAGATGGTAAGGATCCTCTAACCACATGCTCGTCGTTCACCGACGCATTTCTTGGTTAGAGTTCTTGTATCATCATTTCCATTAAGATCCTCTGACCATATGCTTACCCTCACTTGGTGCCATTCTTGGTTAGAGTTCCTTCTAGCTCTATTTCTACATTCAGATCCTCTGACCAATGCTCACACCTTGCCCACATTAGGATCCTAGTGTACATTCTAGTTAGAGTTGCTTCAACATCATTTTAGTTTAGAGCTAACCCTAACGACTGTGTATTGCTCTGCTTATTGTAATTGAAAATTTGAAAAAAATTGGCTCAGAATATTTCAGTGGTATCAGAGCTACACATCCTCCCATCTTGTGAAACAAATCATCTATGAGTGACATAGAAAAGAGATACTTAGCAAGGGAAGACAAGAAGGTTGCAAATCAGTTTTAGCTCTACCAGGTTCCAAAAGGTTAGACAACATCAGAGGTTTTGAGGGCTCATTGGGAGTCTTCTCAAGAGACAGATATGGTAGAAGGTGAGAGGTCAGCAGGGGGTAACGAGAGGTTTACTAGCAGCATAGATGATAGTGGGAAGGGAAGAGAAAGGTCGATAAGTCCAGGGAAGAGATTTGAAAGGAAGATGGATGCCTTAATGGATATGGTATCTCTCATGATGGGGAAAGTGGGCCAGAACACAATTCCACAAAGAAACCCAGGACATAGAGGAGAACACAATGCCTCCAACCAGCATGATGGACATGTTGCTCAGCCTATTTCAAACAACACATACATTTCTTCTAGGCCATTCAAACCCACCTTCTTGGCACCAGTAAACACTCAACCTGATCCAGAAGAGAATACTTCATTTGTTGAATAGTTGAGACTCGGTCATGCTGAGTATGATTCTCTACCTAATGAAATTAAGGTGGACATGTCTTATAATGATTTTATGGATCATAAAAGGAAGAATAGGGGACAAGGGAGACCATATGAAAAAAGAAAAACAATAGTACATGGGGATTTGCATCAAGCTGTCAACAAGGTCATGCTTCCACATTTTGATGGGAGTGACAACAGCTCAGCCAAAGCTTGGATACAGAAGTTAGATAATTATCTATCTCTTAGACCCATGGCAGAAGAGGATGCAATTAAGTTCACCACGCTACACCTAGATGGGGTTGTACACGAGTGGTGGTACCATGGCCTAGTCACCTTGGGTAATCAGTCTATCACTACCTATGATGAGTTCACCAATAGGCTCATCGAGAGATTTGAGAAAAAAGATCCTGAAAGACATTTAAGAGAATTGGCACAACTTAGGCAATATGGCACAGTTGATGCCTACATAGCTGAGTTTCAGAGACTCTCAATCATGGTCACAGGAATCACTGAGAGACGTTTGGTGATCCTATTTAGTGAAGGATTGATGGAGCCACTCAAGGGTTGGATTAAAGCTTTTGATCCACCCTCCCTACAGAAGGCCATGAAGAAAGTAAGAAACATGGAGTGGGCTGCTCCTAAGGAAAATTTTCAATCCAAGCCATCCTTTCACAAAGGGGATAAAGGAAAAAGACCTCATCAAAGACCTCATTTAAGACCTCAGCATAAGGAGTTCAAATAGCATAATCCTCATGTCACAAGATTGGATCCAGAGACACTGAACGAACTCAGAAGAAAGGGGTTATGTTTCTAGTGTAGAGAAAAATGGTCTCAAGATCATGTTTGCCCAAAGGGAGTCAAATTTCATCAGATTGAGTACTATTCAGCTGGTGAAAGTAATTCTGATTTTTCAGACCAGCAGTCTGATTTTGATGATAGTGAAGTGGAAGGAGCTCCAGAAGAGTCCGAAGATGAAAAGGAAAGTGGAGGTATTTTGGCTCAAATTTTGAGCTTTCAAAGGAATGAATCCTTCAAAGTTCGAGGGATGATTAAGGGGCAGCAAATAGTTGCTCTGATTGACACCGGGGCAACACATAACTTCATTGATGAAGTTGTGATGGCAAAGAAGGGGCTACAAATAGAAGAATTTGAAGGCTTCAAGGTCATGGTTGCTAATGGGTTCCACATCTCATGCACCAAGAAGATCTCAAACATGACTATGCAATTGGAAAACTATGAAGTCAAGGACGACTTCTATGTATTCAACATTGGAGATATGGATGTCGTTCTAGGCATTCAATGGCTACGTTCACTTGGGGAGATCTCCTTAAATCTGCAAACTATGGAGCTCAAGTTTCAATCCGATGGGAAGAGGGTAGTACTAAGAGGAATGTCCAATGGGGGTCCTCAGGTTGTGTCATTCAAGAGAATGGAAAGGCTGATTCGTCATGATCAAGCTGAGTGGGCTGCAAAATGTATGATTCTTCCTGCTAGTCTGGTTGAAACTAAGAGAGACTATCCTCCTGATATTCAGTCTTTACTCACAAAGAAGAGCAAGGTATTTGCTTATTTACCTCTTGGACCACCACCTGAACGGGGTTCAGAGCATATCATAGAGCTCAAGGAAGGAGCTAAACTAGTTATTACAACTCAATATCGGTACCCTAAGAAGTAGAAGGATGAGATTGAGAAAACAATTTAGGAACTCTTGGAGATGGGCTTCATTCATCCAAGCAAGAGCCCCTTCGCTTCAGTAGTTGTTCTTGTGAAGAAGAAGGATGTTACCATGCACATGTGTGTGGACTATCATGCTTTGAATCAAAGCACCATAAAAAACCGATACCCCATTTCGAGGATAGATGGGCTCATTGATGAGCTACATGGAGCCAAGTTCTTTTCAAAGATCGATTTGAAATCGGGCTACCACCAAATTTGGATGAGAGGATCTGATGTTGAGAAGACAACTTTTAGATGTCACTATGGCCACTTCGAGTTTGTAGTCATGCCATTTGGGTTGACTAATGCTCCTGCTACCTTCCAGTCTTGTATGAACAGAGTCTTTCAGAAGTAGTTGAGGAAGTTCGTATTGATATTTTTTGATGACATCCTGATTTTCAGCAAGACATGGGAAGAACATCTCAAGCACTTGGAGGAAGTGCTTAGCATCCTAGAATCTGAGAGCTTGTTTGCCAAAGAATCCAAATGTGAATTTGGAATGAAGGAGCTACTTTACCTTGGTCACATAATCAGTGCTGAGGGAGTGAAGGTTGATCCTGAAAAGATCAAGGCAGTTGTTGATTGGACACCCCTTGAGAACTTGACTCAATTGAAAGGGTTCTTGGGTCTTTGTGGATTTTACAAAATATTTGTGAAAGGCTACTCACAAAATGCTACTCCTCTTACTGATCTCACGAAAAAAGGGGATTTTTGTTGGTCAGAAAAGGCTCAAACTACTTTTGATAAGTTTAATAGGATCATGAGCTCTTGTCCAGTCCTGGCCATTCCATATTTTTCCAAGCCTTTCGAGCTACAATGTGATGCATCTGGTGAAGGAGTTGGGGCTGTTTTGATGCAAGACAAACATCCCATTGTGTTTGAGAGTAGAAAACTAAGAGGTGTTGAGAGGACCTACTCCATCTATGACAAGGAAATGCTTGCCATTATGCATGCATTAGCTAAGTTTAGACCGTATTTGGTGGGAAACAAATTTGTGGTCAAGATTGAACACAATAGACTCAAACACTTCATGCATCAGAAGGATCTGAACGAGAGGCAACAAAAGTGGGTGAGTAAGCTTCAAGCTTACGATTTTGACATTGAGTATGTCAAAGGGAAAAATAACAGTGTGGCTGATGCTCTATCTAGGAGACCCCATTTGAGCTCATTGTGTGAGCTTACTGCTGATTGGAAGGACATGTTGCTTGCTGATTATGCCAAAAATCAGTTTGTAACCAGCATCATTGAGGGTACTTTTCATGACAAAAGGTACAAGGTGATTGAAGGGCTGATACACTACAAGGGTAGAATCTTTTTGGTGGCTGATTCTAAGCTCAAGAAGAAGATTTTGTTGACATTTCATGACATTCCACTTGCTGGTCATCAAGGGTTCTTTAAGACATATAGGCAGATCTGAGAAAGATTTTCTTGGAAAGGGTTGAAAGGGGAAGTTCAACGCTACATTCAGGAGTGTCCCACTTGTCAAATGAACAAGAATGAGCATACTCTACCTGTTGGTCTACTGCAACCTCTCCCTATTCCCAATAAAAAATGGGAAAGCATATTGATGGACTTCATCACGGGGTTGCCCAAGGTCCAAGAGAAGGACTATATCTATGTTGTAGTGGATAGACTAACAAAATTTGCTCACTTCTTCGCCATTACTAGCTCTTTTTCAGCAGCCCAAGCTGCAGATCTATTTTTTCATGAGGTGTTTAGGTTACAGTGATAGGGATAGCAAGTTCCTAAGCACTTTTTGGCAAGAGGTCTTCAGAATGAGTGGTACTGTGCTTACTCCAAGCACTAGTTATCACCCCCAAATAGATGGACAAACTGAAATAGTGAACAAGTGGTTGGAAGGCTATTTGAGAAACTATGTTTCAAAGTAGCAAAGAGCATGGGTGAAGTGGCTTCACATAGGCAAGTACTGTTATAATTCTTCCTTTCACATGTCAATAAGGATGTCACCTTTCTTGGCTCTTTATGGTTATGAAGCTCCTAGCTTTGCTAATTTGGTGTTTGGTGATAGCAAAGCCCCTCAAGCCAAGGATTTGTTGTAGCAGAGCCAAGATATCATGAAATCATTGAAAAACAATCTTTAGATTGCACATAATCAACAGAAGATGTATGTTGATCAGCGGCATGTTGAGTGCTCTTTTGAGGTTGGAGATATGGTTTATCTCCAACTATAGCCCTACAGACAGTCTACCCTCAAGAAGAGTGGAGCTGAAAAGCTCAGACCTCACTTTTATGGGTTGTTCAAGGTTGTTAGAAAGGTGGGAGCAGTAGCTTATGAGTTGGAGCTAGCTTCAAGTAGCAAAGTGCACAATGTCTTCCACGTGTCTCACCTCAAGAAGGCGCTTGGACACAATGTTATTGCTCCATCATAGTTGCCACCTTTGGATAAAGAAGGGCAGTTAGTTTTGATTCCAGAAGAAATTCTTGATTCCAAAGAGCGTTCCTTGAGAAAAAGAACCATCCGAGAATACTTGGTGAAGTGGAAGAACCTGCCTATGGAGGATGCGACTTGGGAGAATGATGAGATTCTGCAGCATCTTGGTTTGCGATTGCTTGAGGACAAGCAATCCTGGGGAGGGTAGACTATAATGTCCCCTTCTCAAGCATGATCTCCTCAGATGACCATTGGCCTATTCTGGAGACCCGTAGGCTACTCAGATAGTTTGATTAGGGTTTCTTGTGTGGAGGTTGTTGTTGCTCATGAATTGGTGATTAAACTGCGAATTCCTTCTGGGTTTTCTGTGGGCTTCACGGTGATGTAATTTTCCTGGTATTCCGAGCACTTTCTGGAATTTACTATTTTTAGTAAATTCTATTTTTGGAAGTGGTCTCGTTGGTTTCGGCACGGTTGGCTTTCTACTTCAGACTGATCAGTTGGCTTACTCATTTTTGGCTTTGGGGCACGATTGGAGAGATAAGTTCGAATTATTTTAATTAAGTCATGTTTTAATGTTATATTTTAACATTGACCCCCCTTGGCCTAGCTACATTACTTTAAGTTGTTTTAAAAGATGTTCTTTTTGGGTGGGAACTTCAATGAAGGAAATTAATTATAATTCTTATAAAGAAAGTTTAATCCAAGCATAAATTGGACACCAACTTCAAGGAGGAGATAAAGTTGATATTAAAAGTCCAAGTTTTGCTTGGGAAAGTGGGACGCCACCTATTGGAGGATTAGGGTTTCGTTCAAAAAGAAAGATTAGGGTTTCTAGAAGGGTCCTCTAGAAATTATAAAAAGGAAGCCATTGGTTCTCATTTGGATTATTTTTGGTCTACAGTAATGTTACTTTGCCGGAATGGTATTGGATCACTTCGAGGAATGAAGCCCTCCTAGCTTGGGCATTGCTTCTTGCTTGCAACACAACAACTAGTGATGAGTTAGTGATAGTTGAGTGGATTTTGTAGTGAGAATTGCATTGTAGTATTGTTCTATCAATTTGGAGTTTTGTTGTTTGCATTTTCATGTCATTTTCTGGAGTTGTTGATATCTTAGCGGTAGTTTTCATTCATATCTTTGAAAATAAAAATAGAATCATTCTGGGTATTGCTCCATTCTATTCTCCATGCTAGGGCACCCTTTTGAGATTATTTGCAGATTTTAATTTGATAAGCTTGAATTTTAAGAGAAAATCACCCCTTCTAGCTTGGCTGCCCCTTTTCAAAGCATTAGGAATCATGTTTAAAAATTACAAGGGATTTGAGGGTGGTTTCATGATTTCATCTTGGTCTTATCATTCGTAGTAAATCATTGCAACAGATTTGAGATCATTTGGGTGAGAAATGAGAGAGTTATGAGCATATTGATAGGGATCTATGTTGCTAGTTATGATATTCATGTTGCTGGTCTGTCAGACCAAATTTGAGAAATCTGCTTATTTTTTCATGGATTAGCATCAGGAAGTCTAAAAGGCCTTATGAAAAACATCTTTGTTATTGGAAGAGCTCTAATTCCTTGATCTTGCAAGGATTCTATTGCTTATTGTAAGCTGAATAGTAGTACTGTCAGCAGTTCTCTAATCTTGCTTCTCATGTTTTGAATGATTACTTTACATTCTGAAGTTGCATTGTAATTATTTATATCTCTACCATATGGTTGCCTCATTTCCATACTGGAATTGGGTAGCACATACTTGGTGTTGAGTTTGCTTTCAGTATATTAGATGGTAGGGATCCTCTAACCACATGCTCGTCGTTCACCAACGCATTTCTTGGTTAGAGTTCTTGTATCAACATTTCCATTAAGATCCTCTGACCATATGCTCATCCTCACTTGGCTGCATTCTTGGTTAGAGTTCCTTCCAGCTCTGTTTCTACATTCAGATCCTCTGACCGATGCTCACACCTTGCCCACATCAGGATCCTGGTGTACATTCTGGTTAGATTTTCTTCAGCATCGTTTTGGTTTAGAGCTAACCCTAACGACTATATATTGCTCTGCTTATTGTAATTGAAAATTTGAAAAAAATTGGCTCAGAATATTTCACAGTCAAATAGTTCATTTAATTGCACCTACATCATTCCATTATGTCTTAATCACATCATATACATCCTAATTTGAGTGAACCACCTAGACTTTTGAGTGGGGTTTATCTCTCTCCTTTTAGTTGAAACATCCTAAGAGTGCAAGAGTAGTCCATAAATCCTACCCAAAAATCTATGATTCATTTTGGTGAACTTGCATATTGAGCAAGTTTTACGTTTCTAATTTCCATTGCATCTTGCATCCTAGACTTTATTTGCATCAACATTCAATCAAGTTTTGTTTTGTTTTTGCATCCTAGGGTTTCTCTAATTACATTAGTGAAAGACTCATTTAGATTTCATTTTTGCATATCATATCATTCAAAAAATTAAAATATGCATTTGTATCCTTAGTTTTCATCTGAAAAGCATTAAAATCACTTTAAATTTTTTGAAAAACACAAAAAAATCTCATAATTGGATTCATTCGCTAGCTTGCGAAAATCAGTCCACTTGCACAGTTCATACTGCATTTTTAGGCATCTTTCTCGGTCATTACTGCATTTCTATTCTTTGTTGTTATTTCTCTATTTCAGTTTGCAAAATTCCTATTATTTGCATTTTAAACTCCTATATTAGATTTCATTTGCATCCACCCCATCTTTTTTGGTACTTGTATGAGTGTTTGGTGCCCCATTGATAATACTTTAGTGAGACGAAGTTCTAGACTTATGGCCTCCTGCGATAGCACTTTCGTTGTGGACCTTGGGATCTCAAGAGCTCCTACTCCTCATATGGACAATGGTGCATTAGGCATGGAAAATACCACTACTATGCCTTCTCCTTTCCATCCAATGAACTTTGACACACACAAAAATTTCATCCTGTAAGAAAAATTCATTAGTATTCATCAGGATTTTGCACATTTAAAACAAGATTTATCCCTTGAAAACATTTCCACCACTTCCATACTTGCAATAGAAAACCTTCATCATTTGATTGAAAGTGATGATGGCTTGCAAGTTATGAAAAGAATTGTTGAGATATATAATAAACATGCTCCTTCAACATCCCAATCAACAAACATTGTTGTGAGTCAAGGAGGACCTCACAATCCTCCTCCTTCTACCATAACATCCATACTAAATTATACCACTCCTTAGGTTACAAAAGGTTAGGCATGTGGCTCCTTCTATCACTATTACAACTAGCATTCCTTGTTCTTTTGTGGCATCATATATTCATTCTTCCACCTTCACCCCTCTTAGTGTCCCTTTCACCTCCCCCAACATTACATACACTCCATCACCATTTTTGCTTCCACCTGATACTGGACTTACACCAATCCCATCATTACACAACTCTTTAACATAGTTTCATCCATGCAAAAACAAATCTCAACCATTAGCCAAAGTCAAAATCCTCCACCCAAATATCATGTTCATAGTAGCCCATTATCCTTAGAGATCTTACACATAGATGCCACAAGGAATTGAAATGCCTAGGTTTGAGAAATATGGAGGTAAAGGAGACCCTACTTATCATGTCAATGCTTATAAATCCTTGTGTAGTGACTTTTCCTCGATGATAAGCTATTAGCCAAAAAATTTCCTAGCACCTTGAAGGACACTGCATTGGAGTGGTTTTCCAACTTAACCCAATCATTCAATCTGATCATTCAATGAACTTGTGGATGCCTTTATAAGCAATTTACAAGTCCATATGACTCCTAAAAAGACAATGGTTGATTTAATGCAATGTATACAAAATATTGATGAAAAAGTAAATAATTTCATTTCATGATATCAATAATTGTATGCTCAAATTGATGTCAAGATCCCTGATTGACATCTGTAGAAGATGTTTATTGAAAACTTGCACACTCGCCTTCAGGATAAGTTAATTATGATGAAATTCCATTCATTCATGCATTTATGCACAATCCTTTGTGACTATCATAACTTGGTTTCTAGTGATTCAAAGTCCACTTCTAACCGAGCTGAAAAGTCTAAGCAAAACAACAAAAAAAACACACAAAACTTTAGAAAACCAAACTAAGGATTTTTATAGTTTAACCTACCTTCTTCACAACCAACCCAACCTATTAAGATTCAATTGGTAGCTATTAAAGCCGTGGTGCCTTATACCTATTGGGACCCGAAGAGAAAATTTACTGCCTTACTCAATACCCTCCATAATACAATGAACCAATTGCTCCAACAACAAATGATCACCTTGCCTACCATTAAACCACTTGATACCACAAAGCCTTTACCACCCATATTTAAACCTAATGCTTATTGTCATTTTCATCACCAAAATGGACATGACAATGAACAACATAAGCATCTCAAACACTCAGTTCAAAACCTCATTGATTTTGGTCATTTGTCCATTCCAAGTGTTAATGATCAAGGCAATAAGTCTGTTGCACCCCCTAACCAGAATTTACAAATATTTACCAACCCCATGCCTAAACACAATGTTTCATTTGTCAAGGATAGTGAACCTTCAAACCCTCAAGTCATGAACATTGATACAAATAGTGAAAAACCTAATATAACTCCAAATGTTTCCCAAGTTACTCCTATGGATGAACTTGTGGGTGCGATAGACGTTATCCCTTGTATGGGCTCAATCAAAAAAAATCTTGATATCACTTTTTCCTCAAAATATATACTTAAAAAACTTCTTGATGGTCCTCTTTACATAGCCAACTGAATTTATGATAAGCCCACCAATGGGATATTAATAGATCCCACCTGTGGTGAGAATGTGATCACAGAAGAGTTTTTAGTATTACATGATTTGTATCAAGATGACTATAATAAACCAATTGCATGGATTACAACACATAGTGGTTTTGTGTACCCTATGATCAGATCGATCGTACTCCCATTATAAGTAGGACCTAAAAATTTGGATGTAACATTTTCTATCATTCCACAATCGGACCAACTTCATCTACGGCTGAGTCATCCTTGGCTCTACTCGATGAAAGAAGTTCCCTCAGTTGTTCACAAATATTTGAGGTTTCCACATGGCAATGAAATATTTACCATACACCATAGTGGCTTTATTCCGTTATCCTCCAAAGGTAATTTTTCCTTAGAAGCCTTCTAGCCTAAACCTATGGAACCCATCACCCCTCTAAAGGACTTCTTTTTCATTACCTATCAAAAGTTCAAAGCCAAATAAATAGACGAATTATCTCTTCATAACATGTCCTCGTTTTCATCCACTCCCCCTCTCCTAGATGAAACCATGCTTCAATCTAAATTGGACATTGAACAAACAATACAACCTCATGAGAAATTTACCATAGAAACTTCCCCTCCATCGTTTAAATGACCAAGAGAAAATGAAACCATCCTTGTCATGCCTCCTCACATTAAACAAGTGTATAAAGGTCAAGAGAAAGTAATTGACCCATCTTCTTTGGTTTCTTCCATTCTTCCCCCTCCATAAGAAAAGGAACCTCTGATGGATCAACCCACTCTTACACCTCAACAACTTCAAAATAAAATAAAATGAAACCACGGTGCTAGGGAACATAGGTGTCTTCATCGTCTCCTTGCTTGTCTGTCTCGAATGGAAGAAAACAAAGAAAAACAACCTCTGCCTTTGATAGAAGCAATAGATGATCACACTCTTTCTCCTGACTGGCCACAAGATAACACAGTCCAACCTTCACAAAAAAATGAACCAATCCAATAGCCACAACTTTTGATACATCCTTCCTTAGAAATAACACTTTGTCCTCCTATCGTAATCAACTTTGATGATGATGATGACGAGGAGATAACAAAAATAGATGAAGAAGTGCATAACAATCTAAAATCTTTATTTTCTTCTACCATGAGCTTAAATGATAAACCTTCTCCACCAAGTGAAGAACCTAGCACATCTCCTAGTTCGACACTTCCAATTCTTCCTTTGGAAAGTCAACCACCCTTGCAATACACTGAACATGATTGGGAGGTAGATGACTTGTTATATGGTTGATTTGAATTTTCCTTACTAGCCTTTTTTCTATTTATTTTCCTTTCTCTTTTTTTTTGGGTTTGATTTTATGTGTTTATCGTGTTCCCCTGTATCATGCATTTGATGTTCTCTCTCTTTGTAAACTTCTATTTTTACCTCTATTCTTCTCTATGTCATGCATTTCCTTTTTTTCCTTTGTTTTGTTTTTTCCTTTTGGGGATGATGCAAAGAATTGAGATGCATTATGTCTCTTCCATGTTGACCCAAAAGGTCCTTTATTTTTCATTTTTGTTTATTGTTTTCCTTTTGGGGGTGACACAAAGCATTGAGATGCCCTATGTCTCTTCCATGTTGACCCAATCGGTCCCATTTCCTTTTCCTTTGTCTTTTTCTCATGTTTTCCATTAGGGGATGATGCAAGATATTGAGACCGAAATGTCTCCTTCATGTTGACCCAAAAAAATTTCCTTTTCTTTTGCCCTTTTGTATTTTTTTTGCTTGTTTTTTCCTTTTGGGGATGATGCAAAGCATTGAGACTGCAATGTCTCTTCCATGTTGACCCAAAATAGACTTTATTTTTCAATTTTTATTGCTCTCTTTGTGTCATTCTTCTAGTTCTATGTGTTTTCGGGAATGATGACAATTCTGAGCTCTTTCATAAAAACATCATAGCAATGAACATACTAACCCCAATTCCATAGATCCCTTATGTGTTTGGTGTGTTTCTCTCTAGGGGGAAACCTCCTCTTTTATTTTTCTTTTTCATGTACATGACACAACCTAACTTAGAAACATATGACTTGGCATAGGGGCTTTCCAAGTTGGATATCATGTCTTGTTTTCTTTTGGCATTTTCTTTCCTTTGCTACTTTAAAGTAATTCCTCACAGAATGGTGTGTAGCAATTCCTTTAAAGTGGGGGGCATACATTGGGATAATTCCATTTGCATTTTTTGTTCTTAGTGTAGCATTGTCACTTCATAGAATGTGTTTGTCACTTTGTGGATGACATTGGGTTTGGTGTCTTTCATAAGTGTGATGTATCTTAGCATATTACATTCCTCTGAGTGGCATGATGCGACACATTACATCCCCTAAATTGTGAATATTTTATTCTTATATTGGTCCTCTCTTGGAGACATTAGAAACAATGTTCCCTAAGTGACAAACCTTGCATGAACTTAACAAGACTCTTTTGAGAATCTTTTTCATTTTGCATGTTACATTTTGTATTTTACATTTCTACCACCTTGCATAACACAACTTGCATGCCTGTGGTACCTTGCTCTTTATTCATGAGTTCTAAGCATATGAGTATTTTATTGTCTCATGAAGCACAAATTAACATTTTCCCTTGTGGCACCTTGTTAAAGTTATCAGGAGGTATAACTTTAATATGGTTGATCGAGAAGCCCATTGAACAACATGACTTTCCCCATAGCCACCTTTGTATTTTTAAGTGCATACCAACTAGCATATGCACTTCATCTTTTTTTGTCTTCTCACCCTACAGACCGCCATGATTTTTGTCACCCCAACTTATTCACTCATTCATCAAGCATTCAAGCACTTTTCATTAATCAAGTATTTTGGAGCAGCCATTGCTATATCTTCAAATTTTTTTAATAAGCGTTTGGTAAGCTGATAGTATTTACATTTTATTTTTTTATCATTCTCTTCCATTCCATTTCTTCATCAAGGGTTTGATTACCAAAGTGGGATTTGACCAAGGAAAATCCCTATAACCTAACCCTTAACCATTTTTCCCCTATGCATGTGTGCTTGCAAAATTTTTTATGTAGATTTGACAAGCCATTAGGTGTTCAAAAGTGTACAAAAAGTCAAAAAAGTATTTCAAGTCAACTACAACATATTTTGAGCTTAGAGAAAACATTTTATTTGTTTTCTACAGATTTGACTCCATCAACCTTACAAGTAGACAACCTCAAATCTGGTGTTACAGGATTGGTCCCTAATTTTACAAAATTTTGGGAAAGGTCTAATTCACCATTAGTGTTGAATGAGTCCCACCTTAAGGCTGGAAATCCATATTTTGTCAAATTCTAAATCTCGACACTCAAAAACCTATTTCCAAAAGTTTTCATCAGAAGCAAGACTGATTCACCATCAGTAGAGAATGAGTCCCACTGGTAATTTTCAGTGATCTTTGACAACATTTAGGACACTCTAGATTCTCCATTCTCTACCTAGGTGCACTCTCATTTAGCCTTCTCTTCTACAGTTTTGCATTTTTTCATACTTTAGTTCATGTTTGCATATCACATTGTGTTTTCCAACATTGCATAATTCTTAGGTTTTACATTCATAATCAATCAAATAGTTCATTTAGTTTAACCTAGATCATTCCATTTAGCATTAATCACATCATATACATCCTAATTTGAGTGAACCACCTAGAATTTTGAGTGGGGTTTACCTCTCTCCTTTTAGGTGAAACATCCTAAGAGTGCAAGAGTAGCCCATAAATCCTACCCAAAAAATGTACGGTTTAGACATCCATTTGAAAAACTTCCCAATTTTTTGTGTAGCTATTATTAAAACCATTCTTATAGTATCAAGTCTACCAAATGGAGAAAATGTTTCATTATAATCAACTCCATAATATTTTGCAAAACCTTTTTCTACTAAGGTTTCCTTGTATTTTTCAATTTCACCTTTTGCATTCAATTTGGCTCTATAATCCTATTTGACTTCTTTGCAATCCTTACCTTAAGGTAGATCAACTGGATCCCATGTGTGATTTTTCTCAATGGAATCCATCTCCTTAACCATAGTTTTGATCCAATTTTCCTCCTCAACTACTTCTTCAAAATACATAGGTTCATGAGAGAATAAAGAAAAAATTGAGCATAAATCTAGATTCCCTTCTCCTTGATTATATATCTCTTTCAAACATCTAATTTTCTTTCCTTTATATTTTAACCTTAATGAGACAAGAGAAGGATCTAATTCATTGCTTACTTGTGAATTGGGAGTAGGATGATGTACATGACCTGATGATTCACCTTGTATAACATTTCATGAAGTTATTTTTGGTATATTTTCTTATGGATTTGACTGATTACCTTTCATAATTTATTCTTCGGGTTCTTTTCATTTTGTGGTTTTGGTGCTTAGGTTGTGACTGATTTTTCAATGCTTCCATCCCATGCTTATTCTTCTTTAAATTTGAAATGTATGCTAATAATCACTTTATTTTAAATGAGATTATACAATTTATAAGTTTTTTATTGTTCATGATAAGCAATGAAGATACATTTCTCACTCTTATCTTTCAATTTTCTTCTCAATTTAGATGGCAGTAGTGAATATGCAACACATAAAAATTATAAAATGAAATACACTATTCTTCTTACCATTTCATGCTTCTTTTGGAAATTTTACATTCTCACTCTTTGTAGGACTTCTATTCAATATGTATATTACACAAGCTACTACTTCTATGAAAAAATCATTAGGCAAGATTTTAAGCTTCAGCATGCTCCTAGCCATTTCCATTATTTGTATATTCTTCCTCTCTACTATACCATTTTTCTTTTGTGTGTATCTTGTTGTAAATTGTTTCTTGATCTCATGAGCTCTCCAAAAATCTAGAAATTCACTAGAACTAAATTCACCACCTCTATCAGATTTGAGTGATTTGATATGTTGTCCACTTTGATTTTCCACCATAGCTTTGAACTCCTTGAATTTACTAAAGGATTTATACTTTTTCTTGAGAAAATATACACAATTCTTCCTACTAAAATCATCAATGAAGGTTATAAAGTAAATACTACCTCCTAATTATGGAGTTTCCATTCATCAACATAAGTCACTCTGAACTATTTCCACTAACACCCTTCCTTTATATGATACTACTACAAGAAAACTCTATATTATAGAAATAAAATTTATAAATTAAAACTATGTGTCACTACATGCTTTAATATAGAAATATTATTACTATACTATCATGGACTATGAAAACTTCATACTCTCTCTATATTGTTTTTCCAAAATGCAACTCTCACATGAATTGCCTAGCTGCTCTATAGGTGGCAATCATTTTATCATCTATTTCTTCTATAATAAATTCAAACCTCTAAAATGTAAATTCACATACCTCAAATACCATAGAAATTATTGGTATAAACATATAGTTTTGAAATTGGCTTCTTCTACTCCTTGGGTTGACTAAATTTGAAGGGGGAACATCTAATTCTTGGTCATCTCCACTCTTGCAATCAAACTGCCATTTGAAAATCTATCCAATATTGTGTGAGAATTATCCATAAAATATATATTGTAAGAATTTTTTACTAGATGTTCAACACTCACAAGATTATGCTTTAGTCCAGGTATAAAATAAACATCAAGAAAAAAATTCCTTTCACCATTTTTTTGTTAAAGCATTTATTACTCGTTTACCCATTATAATAAATTTATTATCATTTCTCAATTTCACTTCAGACTTTATAGAATCATTAAGAGTAGAAAATAAATATTTATTCCCTTGATCATGTGATTAATACATCCACTATCCAGAAACCAGATATTTGTAGTGCACCCATGAGAAACATGACAAGTGATGAAAATACTTTTAGAATTAGATCTAGATTCCTTTGTATAATTAATATTCTTCTTATTCATATCTCCTTTATTTTTCTACATTTTTATGGATAATATCTATATTTTTTGTAATAATAACATTGAATGCTAGATATATCAAACCTTTGTGAATGTTGTTAGGAATGATTGTTTCCATGTCCTTTATTGTTGTGGTTATAATTATTCTTTTCAACATAATTTGAATCACTTCTACAACCTTTGCCTCTGCCTCTACCTCTTCCTTTGAAGATTTACCTTTCTCTTCCTCTACTAGATGATTTGTATGACTTGAAAGCATTCTCAAATTAAGTATTGTTATTTCTATTCATCCTAGACTCATATGTGAATAAATATCCCATTAATTTATTTTCATATAATTGTGTCAAATCCTTGGATTCCTCAATTGCTACAACTATAACATCAAATTTATTGGATAAACTCTTGAGAATATTTTCTATAATCTTTTGATTTGTTAACTCTTCTCCATTAGATATAATTTAATTTAGAACATTCATGACTTGACTCATAAATTTTTCTACAAACTTTGATTGAATTGTGTAAAAGAGGGAGGGTGACCACTTAATGGCTCCAGATCATGGAGAGCCACGAGTTGAAGGTTTTCGTAATCTACCTCAAGTTGGAATTTTTTTTTATGTTAGGGATAGAGAATGAAGAGCACTCTTAGTGCTTCTACCACTCTACTAACCCGAGAGTTTTAATGGGGCTAAACAAATAGGTTTATGGAGTCCTAGTCATAACTCTGTCAACTCTCTTCCAAAGGACAATAGTGTGGAAAAGGGATGACAACACAACACACTAGCATCTCACAGATGTCCTATTTTCTATATTGACAGATAATGAAAAAGTAAAGATAGAGACTACTAAATACCTACTGATAGTCTAGGAATTGAGGTTTGAAGTGATAACAAAAGTAGGAAATAATAGAATAAAATACTAATGAGAGAAATGCTATAAGAAGTTACAAGAGTGAAAGGTGATATAAATGAACTCGTGAAGAGTCTATTTTCCCAACAAGATCCACATGATCAAGTACCTACACACAAAAAAGTGAGGAAAAATGTTGGGTTGTTTTGGGACTTGTCGCAATCAAACCCCTATTTTGGTGTTTCCACCTCCATAGATAATCAAATAGATAAAGAACTAGACATACAATAAAGAAAGTATGCTAGAAAGGAAATGAAACTAAGCACTACAAGAGGCACTATACTACTAAAATCCAACAACAATGTGGTGGAAAGTAAACAATACCACCCTCGACTAAAAGCACTTGAGGCCAATGAGAGAGGAATACAAGTCTACAACCATGGAAAATTGGCATGATCACAGTGACACTGAGGGGAGTCTTGTAAGACACTGAGTAGTAGCTTATGTGGTAAATGTGAAGAATGATATGATGTTGGAATAGTGAAGCTAATAATGTAGCAAGTAGCTCAAGAGTGTAAGAATTGTCAAGAAGCTATGCAAGAATTTCCAGAATGTGAAGAAGATGGAATGAAAATGAAGAATAACTATTTGAAGGTAAGTTTGAGAGGGAAAGAGCCATTCAAATTTTGGTAGGAAGGTGCAAGGGTGTTACATTTCATCGCCAATGGAGAACGTAATTCCTCTGTAGATTCTTGAGGTAGGAATCCTCTTAGGATGGTAGTGTGCCACACAGATGTCCACATGTCGTGCATGTATCCCCAAAATAAATTCCTCCATCAACACTAAAAACAAGCACCAAGTGGATGGAGTATGGATGGGTGATGTATATTTACATGGTTGAACTTGATTTTTCTAAGGTGAAGGATATAAAAGGGGAATTTGTGAGGGGGGATGCAAATTTGCTCCTATACATTTTGGCCCCAGTTTAGAAAATATGAGTGCCAATGAGTGTTTAGTAAAGTAGGTTGAAAGAGTTCTAAGAAAATATACTTGAACATGAGTGCACTATCATTTGTACCAAAAGATAGTGAAAAAGTATAAACAAAGACTACTGAAAACCTACTAGCAGTATAGCATTTGAGGTTTGAAGTGATAAAAGAAGTAGGAAATAACAAAATAACAGAATAATGAGAGAAATGTTATAATAAGTGACAAGAGTGAAAGTTGATAGAAATGAACTCACGAAGGTTTCACTAAAAATCTCCACACAATCAAGTACCTACACACAACAAAATGTGGAAAAACATTGGGTTGTTTTGGGGTTGCCATAGTCAAACCCTTGTTTTGGTGTTTCCACCTCCACAAATAGTCAGATAGATAAAGAACAAGAAATACAATAAGGAAAGTATCTTGGAAAGGAAATGAAACCAAACACTACAAGAGGCACTGTGCTACTTGAATCCAACAACAATGTAATATAAAGTAAATAATACCACCCTCGACTAGAGCCACTCAAGGCCAATGAGAGAGGAATGCAAGTCTACAACCATGGAAAAATTGACATGATCACAGTGACATCTAGGGGAGTCTCATAAGACACCGAGTTGTAGCTTCTATGGTAAATGTAAAGAATGTTGTGATGTTGGAATAGTGAAGCCAATAATGAAACAAGTAGCTCAAGAGTGTAAGAATTGTCAAGAAGTTATGCCAAAATGTCCAAAATGTGAAGAAGATGGAATGAAAATGAAGAATAACCATTTGAAGGTAATTTTGGGAGGGAAAGAGCCATTCAAAGGTTGGTAGGAAGGTCTAGGAGCGTTACGTTTCATCGCTAATGGAGAATGCAATACATCTGCAGATTCCTGAGGTAGGAATCTTCTTAGGATGGTAGTGTTTTGCACAGATGTTCATGTCGTGCATGCATCCTCAATAGAAATTCCTCCACTAACACTTAAAAAAATTTCCAAGTGGATTGAGTATGGAAGGGTGATGTGGGTTTATGTGGTCAGACTTGCTTTTTCTAAGGTGAAGGGTATAAAAGTGGAATTTGCGAGGGGGATGCAAATTCTCTCCTATATATTTTTCCCCCACTTTAGCAAACATGAGTGCTAGTGAGTGTTCAGTAAAGTCGGTTGAAAGAGTTCCAAGAAAGTATACCTAAACCGTATCAAGTACCTACACACAACAAAGTGAGGAAAAATGTTGGGTTGTTTTAGGGCTTGCCGCAGTCAAACCCCTATTTTGGTGTTTCCACCTCCATGGACAACTGGATAGATAAAAAACTAGAAATACAATAAAGAAAGTATGTTGGAAAGGAAATGAAACCAAGCACTACAAGAGGCACTATGCTACTCAAATCCAACAACAACATAATAGAAAGTAAACAATACCACCCTTGACTAAAGGAACTCAAATCCAATGTGAGAGGAATGCAATTCTACAACTATGGAAAAATTGATGTGATTGTAGTGATTCCAAGGGGAGTCTCGTAATACACTGAGTTGCAACTTTCGTGGTAAATGTGAAGAATGTTGTGGTGTTGGAATAGTGAAGCCAATAATGTAGCAAGTAGCTCAAGAGTGTAAGAATTGTCGAGAATCTATGCCAAAATGTGAAGATGGAATGAAAAATGAAGAATAGCCATTTGAAGGTAAGTTTGAGAGGCAAAGTTTCATTCAAAGGTTGGCAGGAAGGTGTAGGGGCGTTATGTTTCATCGCCGATGGAGAATGTAATGCCTCTAAATATTCATGAGGTAGGAATCCTCTTAGGATGGTAGTGTGCCACATAGATGTCCATGTGTCGTGTGTACATCCTTGATAGAAATTCCTCCACTGACACTAAAAACAAGTGCCAAGTGAATGGAGTATAGATGGGTGATATGGATTTACATGGTTGGGCTTGATTTTTTTAAGGTGAAGGGTATGAAACGGGAATTTACAAGGGGGATTCAAATTTGCTCGTATACATTTTTCCCCCACTTTAGCAAACATGAGTGCCAATGAGTGTTTAGTAAAGTCGGTTGAAAGAGTTCCAAGAGATTTACACAAATATGAATTATATAATTGGAAGGATATGTGATGAGTATGTTTTGTGTTTCTATAAGGATTCTTACATGAAAGAGATTATTCCACAAGCATTATGACATTGTGCTTCCCTACCTTAAAAAATTTTATATTTCAATAAATATAGGATATGAGGGGACATTTGAAAACTAACATCTCTTATGTCTCTTTGATATCATCATATTTCTACTATCCTATGTGTATATCTTACAAAAATATGTCACACAAATTTGAATTTTCTAATGGGCGATGCATGGTGACACATAATTTGTTCTTAACCACTTTTATTAGCTCCAAAATACTTCAAAACATTTTTTTTCATTTCATCTTATGGGATTCTTCATTCATCTATATTTATCTTTATTTCTTATATTCTCTTTAGGCCATAAATATATATTTTAATTCATGAAAATTTTATTCATAGTACTTCTTTGGAACTTCCTATTCCTATTTTTTTTAATGTTTTAACTCCTTGATCTATCGGTTCTTTTGTTTTAATGTCTATATGAGTAATTTAAAATTTCAATAGAAATCTAGGAAAATAATGGTTAAGGCCTTGTCACATTAGAAGTCCCTACTCCTCTTGCAAAAAAAAAATCTAACATTCAACTTGATAAATTCTAAATAGGTTATTTTAATCCACCTCCTTATATATGTTTCCCTTTTAATCACATCATATCTAACCTTAAATCTTCTAATTCCAAAAATGATAATAATTGATCATAGTTTAATTCTTAACCTAAGGTAAAGAACTTAGTTTGAATAGGTTAACATATTTATAGTTTTGATTAGTTTGAAGTAATGGTAGTTATTTTTAATATACTACTATAAATATGATTTAGTCATACAATTTGAACTATTTGAGCTTCATAGGTGAAAATAATTTGAATTTTAAAAATTTTGAATTCAAATTTTGAATATTATTAATTTCCTCCTCCTAATTATTGTTAGTTGAGTTCAATACAAAAAATGTAATTTGTCTATTTAATTCTTTTATTTAAGGAAAATGAATAATTTTGACAAATCCATCTAAAAATCCATTTTTATAATATTGTATTATCTTGTTTCATCATCAATCTTAGGCATGTTGGCATCCTTTTATTTACAACACTAACATAGTAGCTATAGTATGACAAAAGATTAATGTCATGACCATATTTATACAAGGAAACGAAAACGAAACAATTAGATAATCTTAAATAATTAAATATTAAGATATTGTATTGAATTTAACAATATAATTCTACATTTAAAATACAAGATACGAAAACTCCATTATTTGACTAATATACAAATATCTGAGAATGGGATTCAAAAGGAAGAATCCACAAACTAGGGACCTGTGAACTATGAAGTGATTTTTCAATTTTAGATCCCCAACCTAACGCACCCTTGGTGCCTTTGTCCACCTAGATTAGGCTCAAACTTAAATCATAAGTGTATAAATGCCTACCATGTTCATTTCTACACTTCAATTTTGGTTATCATTTATCAGTTTGTTTGTTTTGATATTAGAATAGTGCATTTTCATAGATTATCTAGTTGGATCATCACATTTAATCAAAAATCAATTTCAAACACCCAAAAGAATTTAGATTTAGGTTTATTGACTCACCTTTTATGTTTTAATTCATTTTCTTACCCTTTCCTAATCCTAAATTCTAATGTTATGTAAGTGAAAGGTAGCTAAGACTAGTTAAAAATTATATATTCACTCTTTTTTACATAACATTTTTGTGAACTTGACAAATTTTACATTACATATCTTTTGAAAATCTAAAGAATATTATCTAAGATCTGAGATTAATATTGTATTATTTTGAATTGATCATTTATGCATCCATTATTGCATCAAATAAACATTAAAAATTAAAAAATTGCATATCATATTGCATACAAAGTCAAATAGGCTTGCTTTCATTCATCTTCTAGGCCAGGTCTAAATCTTAATTGCATTTAAAAATCTGCATTAGGCCATATTAGATCTCAAATCTAATATGATATTATTCATTGCATCCATTTAGTCTTTTGCATATAGTCAATAAAATTAAAAAGTTTATTATTTTGTTGCAAAAAGACATACAGATCTTCATTTTCAGCTTTTGCAAATTAGGATCCATAAATTGCTGAATTTTAGATCTGAAAGTTGCATTTGGGATTTTATTTTATTGCTAGAACATTTTGAAAATAGTTTGCATACTTGTTGTTTGCATTGCATAATCATAAATCAGTCAATTTTTGAAAAAATATTCATTGTTAGATCTGCACTTTCAAGGAATAGGGAACTTAAACAATATCATAGATATTGAAAGTTTGAATTTAGCAAACAATGTTACCATTCTAGGGAGTCCTTGCACCCTTGACTACCTAGTTTTGGCTGAATTTTTTTATCAAACATCTGTCACTATGTTTTTTATGTTGCTATGCTCTTTGATTTTGGATCTTATATGTTTTTCTATGACTATTTTGTACATTAGTCTTCATAATGGGCATAACCATGTATTTTGAAACTCATATGAGCTTCACAACCTAGTGTCCTATTCCTAATACCCCTCTAAGATGAATTTGTAGGCTTATGAAATCCCGTGATATAATTACATCCATTGTGGAGATCAAGTCCTTAAATTCTTCTACATAAGGTATTATATATACACAACCCATTTTAGAATCCATTCCTAATCCTACAATACCCATGACAACCTCACAATCAAATATCTTTGTGGACTTAGAGACTACTATTTTCCATCTTCTTGATGAGAAATTTAAATAATTTGACATAGATTTAGAGGGTCTTGAAGAGAACTTAAGGATTAAATATTTAGTAGGTCATTTCGTACATAACCTTAGGAAGTTGATTGTTAGCAAGAAATTTGATGGATATAGATTGGTATTTTGTTCCCAAAATATTTATGCTAGTTGTAGTTTGTAACCTCATAGTTGGTCCTATTGAAGCAATAGAAGAATATTTTTTGGACACAAGATCAGTTGTCAGGGTATGTGCAGAATCATGATGGGCCAAAAAGTGGCAATATGATGGGTATTTGTAGGGTATGTGGCT
Source organism: Sequoia sempervirens (assembly GCA_007258455.2). Classification (NCBI taxonomy): domain Eukaryota; kingdom Viridiplantae; phylum Streptophyta; class Pinopsida; order Cupressales; family Cupressaceae; genus Sequoia; species Sequoia sempervirens. Next base: position 677,408,203 of record VDFB02000003.1, read on the forward strand.
GACGACTTTTTTCTACCCAAAATTGATGAAACAAAAATGGTTTTTAAAGTAGATTCTCAATTTTCCACCAATATAAATTATGCTTTAATTTGAATTTAATAAATAATTATTATTAATTTTCTATTTGAATTATGACTAAAGTCCTCATTGATAGGATGATTGAAAAATATCTATAGCTTTCAAACGATATCACATTTTTTGAATCCAAAAATATGCATCACATTCTATGCTTCGCATACTATAGGATTAAAAAAAAATTGAAGTTCATGAAGTTTTGACCAATTTAAGGTGGTCAGACATACAATTTTTTATATTTTTTAAAAGTTGTAATAAAAAATTCATAATTAATTATTTACACAGAAAAAAATTATAAAAAAATATGCATCACATTAGGACATGAGTCTTCTACTTATATCTAAAATTTTATAAAAAAATATTATCATTTTATTGTGGTTAGGGTGGTCAGACAGACACCTACTTCTTATTTTTTCCCTAAAGTTTAAGTAATATTTCATTGAAATTTTAAATTTTTACTAAATAATTATTTTAAAAAAAAAAACCTAGTAGTTTAGAAACTCAATTCAATTTTCTATAGATTCTATTCTTACATATTTTTAAAATAATATAGATAACTTATTCAAGTTTTTATGTCAAGTTGCCTAACTCTGATTTTTCTAATTTTTTTGCCACTTAAGGGCCTATTTTTTCCATGATGATCTTGCACATACCTGTCAATCATAATAAATAATATATAAACATAAGACATATCAAAATTCAGAGTTATTTATATTCATTATTTCAATAATCCTCCATTATATTATTTATATCTCTATTATAATTAATCTCCTATACTATATTATTTTATCCACTATTATTTTCTATTACCATCTACTATTGGTGAGTAGATATATCTACATACTTATTGAAATGATGCAAAAATTGGGGGTGAACCAAAATCTAGAAAAAAATGGTACAACTCTCTTTTTCTCTCTAATATCATTCAATATGAGGGTTATAATGTGTAAATGAGTTACACAAATCAATTCTAACCCAAATACTAGTAAAAAGGAAAGTTTTAAGAGGGTAAAATGTTTTGTACCTATTGCAATAAGTGATTTTTTGGGCCTCATTGAGGAATCATTCTCCCTATTGTGAATGGGTTATGGCTAGGGCTCTGGAAAATTTGTTTCTAGGTTATGTTCTTCCTAGTTTGCACTCCCATATCCTCATTAGGCACTATTAGAAAGTCGAAAATAAATTTGGTAGCTCAATTTCTATGATTTGACAACTTTCTTTGCAACTTTGACAACTTTCAAAAAAAATTCTCTCCAAATGATCTTCGACCTAAAACTTGCAATCACACATCAAAGGAGATAAAAAAAATTTTTTTAGGGAATTGGGGTTTGCCTTGGTCAAACCCGCATTTTGGTAATTAAACCTTGAAGTGAAACAATACATTTAAAGGAATGATGAATGAACAAAATGTAATGTCACAATTCACCATACCTTATTTGAAACCTTGGATAAATCTACAAACTAGCATGAAGTGACCTTAATGAATGTAGATCTTGATCTTGAAACTTGATTAGAAACAATGCCTTGAATATGCTTGATTAGATCTTCAATACTAAATCAACATACTAGCTCAACAAGATGCATGATGCACTAAATATTTTACATGATGATATGACCCTTGATTATTGAAATTATCTTCTACAAATCTATCTTTGAATGCCTTAGAAATACTATTGAATGCTCTTGATCTCATCAATTTTCTATTATGACTTTCTCATAAAATTTCTTAGATTCTTAGGATGAAATTGTAATGTCATAGAATTGCACCTAGGGGCAATTCCACATTTTTGCACCTTTTCCTAGCATTTATGGCACCTTAGAGCATTAATGAAAAAAATCCCATGAGTCAAAATCTTGGAATTTTGTCTTCATGTGGACTAGTGGTAGACCAATAGAAGCCTGATGACATGTTTCCTAAAAATCTAGGCCTCAGACACCTGTGCGGCACGTGGAATTTTGCATGAAATGCTAGCATCCTGGTGGTTTTTTGAGTTTGAAATGCGGAATATCAAATATTGACTCTCTTGACACTTGTCATAGCAATCAGAATTTAGATGTAACAACTCTTTTCCACCCTTTCATGCAACAAAAATCCCTTCTTGGCTCTCATTTGGGGGTTCAAGCCATTCAATCAATCTCTCTCTACACTTTCATTCTTGAGTTCTCTTCATTTTTTATAGTAGCACTCTCACAAGTGAAGCCATGCCAGACAGAGGTCCTTCAAATAGCTATAGCTCTCAAGCAAGCACTCAATGATGCATCTATGTGCTCTAGAGAGGGTTGAGGCCCATGGGTAATTCTCTCTCTCTCTCTCTTTACTCTTTTCTCCTACTCGTTCATTTGCTACTTTGTGGTGCGGGTTTTACTCCTGAAGTAGGTTTTGCTTTCACCACACCCTTTTTTTACTTTGTTTACACTCTTTTCCAACTTGGTTTTTCATGGAGGTGGGAACAACCAAAATAGGGGTATGACTGAGGAAAACCCCTATACAGCCCCAACCTTTTCCCCTCATCCTTCTATGTGTAGGTTGCAAAGCCGAAATTGGAGTGAAGACCTGAATATTTGATTGAAGGTAAGCTTTCTCCAAGTTCTCCTTGTATTTATTTCTAAGTTTATGCTTTTTGTCTAGTTATTTCATTCAACATACCTTGGACCCGAGCCAATAAGTGGAACTTTGTCTTACTCGCTTGAGCTACTAAGATTTTTGTTGCTTAGGACACTAGTGCACTATTTGGATAATAGCACGCTAGGTTGGCATCCTGAATCCATGCTTCCGTTCTTTGGCCGAGAGCTCATCTTTTAGAGTTAGGAATCCAGAAGTTTCACTCTCTTAGATTATAAAGCAATTTCCTGTAAAAGTTAACATATACCCATCTCTTTCACAATCCTTCCATGTTGAGGTCCAGATAAGGGCAGTTCATTCCCTGGTGATCTCTTGAGAATGAAGAGACTTTTGTTTAGTGAATCCCTCTTATCTCACATTTGGGTGAACCCAACATGAATGATTTAGGATCTATTTTTTCAAAATTTTCACATTAATGATAATACCTTCTCTAAGGAAGATTTTGATATGTTAGATGATGCTCTAGATGACTTCTTAGAAGTTCCTTCCCCTATCTGTAAATCTCCCAAGCAAACTTCCTCTATGTTATTTAAGGAGTCAGTAAATGTAGTATTGGTCTTTGTGGCTCCTTTGAGCCCTAAGAAACTTGTCATTTATGTGAGCCTGACAGACTCATCTTCTAGGGAGGATTGTTCTATCTATAGGATTTCATGTTGTAGTGGTTCATTGGACTTATATTCAAGGTTCGTGAAAGCTACAGACTCCACTTCCTATAATGTTGTTGGGAACACATATAATACAAGAAGAAACAAACATTATTTGGATCAACAAACCTTTATTCGTATGTTTTAACCCACTCAAGTTCATACTTCTTCACCACCTTCTCAACAAAGCCTTACCTTAGCACCTAAACCTGCGATCAAAGAACCAGGTGATTATGATCTTGTCGAGAAAATTCGTATTACTCCGGTTAAGATATCACTTTGGGATTTTCTTGAGACCACTTTGGTTTATGAGGAGATGCTTCAAGAACCCTTGCAAAATATTCACTTTCCTACCTCTGCTAGGCCTATGGATGTTAATGTGTCGTTGGCTCATATTTGGGAAGATTCACCGAATATCATGTTCCACCTGCAAGAACTCCCACCTCCAGATCTGTAGAAGCAAGAAAATTCCTTGATGATTATAATTAAGGGTATGTGTAGGATCATGATGGGCCAAAAAGTGGCAATATGGAAAAAATAGCATTTTACATTCGCCAAAAACGTGAAAATCCTAAGTTGATTTTTTTTTGGGTTGGGTGTCAATACATTGCTCCAAAGCAATGCTCAAGCCAAAGTAGCACAAATCGGATATCCAATTTGGGTCGGGTATATATAAAATGTTTGTATTGAATTTTTTTTTAAATGTATTCTAGTGGTGAGATTTTGGTATTACAAATTGAATATCCGATCTAAATTAGATATTTGATTTTTGCACACATAGACCCAAGAGAGAGAGAGGGTAGAGGGTAGAGGGTTGATAGTTTAAGGTTGAGGGTAGAGGGTTGACGATATAGGATTGAGGGATTAGGGTTGAGGGATTAAGGGTTTAGGGTTTAATGGTTAAGGGTTTAGGGTTTAGGGATTAAGTGTTAAGGGTTTAGGGTTTAGGGTTAAGGGTAGAGGGAGAGATATAGAGGGAGTGCATGAGAGAGAGTGGGAGTGAGTGACTGAGAGAGAGAGAGACTCGAGAGAGTGAGAGGGAGACTTGAGAGAGAGTGAGGGAGGTAGTGGGAGAGAGATAAAGGAATGGAGGGTTAAGGGTAGAGGGTAGAGGGTTTAAGGGTTAATGGTTTAGGGTTTAAGTTTCAAGGTTAAGGGTAGAGAGGAGAGAGATAGAGGGAGTGAGTGAGAGAGAGAGACCTGTGAGAGGGAGAGGGGGTATGAGAGGGACACTTGAGAGAGAGAGATAGAGGGTATAGTGTTGATGGTAGAGAGTAGAGGGTTATAAGGTTTTATGGTTTAAGGGTTAAGGGTTAATGGTTAAGGCTAGAGGGGAGAGAGATAGAGACCTAAGAGAGGGAGAGGGGCTAGGAGGGAGAGAGATATAGGGTATAGTGTTAATGGTAGAGGGTAGAGGGTTAGGGTTTTATAGTTTAGGGTTAAGGGTAAAGGGAGAGATATAGAGGGAGTGAGTGAGAGAGATAGAGACCTGAGAGAGGGAGAGGGTGCAAGAGGGAGAGATTTGAGAGAGAGAGAGAGAGTAGAGGGTAGAGGGTTTAAGGGTTAAGGGTTTATGGTTTAGGGATAAGGGTAGAGGGGAGAGAAATAGAGGGAGTGAGTGAGAGGAAGGGAGGGAGTGGGAGAGAGATAGAGGGAGTGAGAGAGAGATAGAGAGACCTGAGAGTGGGAGAGGAGGTAGGAGGGAGAGAGAGAGAGGGTAGAGGGTTTAAGGGCTTAGGGTTTAAGTGTTAAGGGTAGAGGGGAGAGAGAGATAGAGGTAGTGACTGAGAGAGAGATACATGAGATAGGGATAAGGGGTAGGAGGGAGAGACTTGAGAGAGAGAGAGAGTAGAGGGTAGAGGGTTTAAGGGTTAAGGGTTATGTTGATGATGATTTTACTCGCAACAAATAGGGCGAATAAATTCTTCACAGACAAGACCGCAAAGAGCCCATCCTTGAAGGATATGCAACAAAGACAAGATAAAGAGGAATTCTACATTTACAAAACAAAGATTGGCTTTTGTTCAATCCCAAGTCTCTGATAGCTAGTTCATAGTTGCACTAGGGTCGCTTTCGGGAAATGATGTGATATTGTTGTTAATCTCAAAGGGACTATGGTTGTTCTTTGAATATTTTAGATATAAATTACCAATTGAAAAAATGAGCTTAAACATCATGAAACCAAAATATTTTCCATAATATTTCATGAATATTAGAAATTCTTTACTATCACTTAAGCAGATTTAGCATTAAGCATTCAAAAACCTTATAGGAAAAACAAAATATTTTCAATATAATTCCTTCCATTCATTTAAATTTTGGAACATTTTGAAATATTTAAACATCTCTTCTAAAACAAAACATAAAAAAATACTATAAATTAAAAGTTTCTCGCCGTTATTCTCCATGGATGCCCTAAAGAATTAATTAAGACAGAGAAAACTGCTTTATACTTCACCAGATTGCTTCACAACTACATATAAAATGGTGCAAGATTTTAAAGAGAGGGTTTTGTTTCTGGACACCGAGTAGGTTCTATATGCACCCTTAAATGGTGCAACATATAGTCTTGTTTGGCCGAACTAACAAAACTAGCTACAAAAGATACTAAGATAGGTAGCTATCTAATAAGCTCTAATATTAATTAATTTCTACATGCATACAGAGTTTTATGTCGGAATGGTTCAAAAAACAAGAAAAAAGAACAAAACTTAAAATTTTATGCTCATCTGACATCCACAAATTTTGAACATAAAATAAAAAAATGAAATATCCTCTGGCCTTTTATAGAACACAAGGCTCAGATAGGATAAGACAACTACATGAGAGGAAATCCAAGGGACCAATCTCATCAAGGCACGTGGAATATTGTGACCAATAGAAGAATTGCAATTAAAGTCAATGTAAGTCAACTCCAATTACCCATTGAAGTTCTTCAGGTTCTACTTTTTCATCTTTTTTAGGATTCCTTCTGAAGTTGAACAAATATGCTCAAACAAAAATATATAGGAGCTTCCTGTGATAATGGTGTGATCGGGTGGAAGTCAAACTCCTATATTTCAGGTTCCTCAATTTGAACATTCCATGAATCAATCACTCCTAGAATAGATACACTTCCTGAATGCATGCTTGAACTCTAGCATCCTTGTATTCTGGTATCTAGCACATCTTTAAAACAAACTTTATTCCAGCATGAGCTTCCTAAGTGTATCATTGAACCTGGTAATACCATAAGATTTGTTTGTCGATATAATTTTCCTAACCATTCATACCTGAGATTTTCATTACAATCGATATCTCCTGCAATCACAAATTCCACACATTAAATCCCTTTTAAAAATCAACATTTATAATATCTCATGTAAATAAAACCATTATTCAAATGTTAGTACAAAAATCTCATAATTAACACACTTTTCAAGAAGCATATCATGAATCCTCATACATATATACCAGATCACTAGGATCATTAGATAAATCTAAAATTTTAACATTTCACTTCACATTGCAACCTAGTACCTGGTATTTAGCTTTACCCACTTACTTTCCTAGACCTTGGCTATACGAGAACTTCACTATACAAGACTCCTTACTAGAACACTACATACTGGACTATAGTCTTTCGCTTGAACTTTACGTTACCTTTTTCCTTTTTCATTTTTCTGATACCTGGTATCCAGTGCCCAAAACACTTACAATACAAAGTACTCTTATTATCAAATATTTCTCTTTCTTTCTTTACTTCCAATGATCTTCCAATTTGCTAGCTCCTACCATAAAAGTTATATTTTTTCACTTGGGTCCCCAAGTCTTTTCAATCTTGGGGCATGTTGTGAGACCCCACAACAACTTGCAACCAATAAAACCAAATTTAAATTAAACTTGAAATTAAATCACCAGTTGTAAATCAAAAATTATACATATTTTGAAACAATGACTTCTACCTTTACCTAGATTCTAGCATAAAAATGTAAGACTCCACCAGAAACATCATTGTGTGCTATGATTAATTCCAATTTTCAGAACTTAGTGAAGAGAATCAATTCATTAACATTGAACTACATAATATAGTAATCCTCCAAAGCCAACTAGGGATAGAGTCTTGCTTCCAGTCAAGAGTCCGTAGCCTCGACAAGGTTATCTCCATAATTCCCCCAAACATAGCTCTACTATTGGTCAAGTGTCCATAGCCCTAGTAGAGTTATTTGGATAGCCTAAAGAGTTGATATCTCTCTTCTTCTTTTTTGATATAGCAATGATCGCTCATTTTCACTTTTGATATAGCAATGATAGCTCATTTTCACTTTTGATATTTCAATGATAGCTCTTTTATCAACTTGCAAGCAATGAAGCCCCACTATTAGGTTGGGAATTACAGTGGTAGTGAAGGTTACTTTTTTATTTTTCATTGAATGTAAATCCCTTCATCCATTCACTACTTCCCAAAAACTCATTTAATGATTCCCTGTAGGTGTGTGTTTCTAGCTAAATTTCACCAATTTATGCCAAATCCTAGCTAATTATAGCTCGCTATATGTTAAAAAATATGCATAAATTAAAATTTAGCAATAGAAAAATTAATCACCAAATTTAAATCTAAATTTAGAAACATTAGTTACCACCTTTCCAATTAAATTTTATGGAAACTACTAAAATTTATGCTAGCTATCTCGGCTTGACGACATTGCACTTCATTAATGGATCAAAAATGTCATGATTACCTTGAAACATGATCACATTATTCTGCATTAAATTTGCACGCCTCATTCAACACGTATTATCTCTTCAACTTACTTGGGTGATGACATGTACGACCTTGCTGGCTTCGGTTTAATTTGTACTTTGCACACATAACCCCTCCATAATTAATATGACTCTTTTAAAACAATTTAGAATCATCACTATTAATTTCAAAATCTTCAACTTACTTGATTGGCAATCTTCATATTGCTCATATTCAAAGAAATTTCACCAAATATGTGTAAAGAATTAATTTGCTTTAACCTTTAACTCTGAAGATTATTGTTCAATTGCCACCTCACTTATGATTTCCAAAAAAAACAAACAATTACTCAAGGCAACTATGTACCACAACTTTCTTACAACTCTCTATAAATTTGTTCATTTCTTCTCGAATTCTCCACACTTCTCTTTTCTCTTTTTTGTTGTTTTAGCAATTTTGTTCTGTGTCTTTGAATTTTCTTCTTAACCATGGATACTCCAATTTGTTTATTTTGTTCTCGTAGAGAAAATGTTTTCTTAGGGAGCATCACACGACAAAGGCTTGAAAAGGTCTTCATCATTAGGACTTCTAGTTTCATTGTGCCAAACTTATGCTTAGTAGTCCTTGGGGAAAGATATGTTGCAACTAGCCGCTACTTTCATTTTTACTCTGATATTGCTTCTCACTTTATAGTGTCACTTTTGGACATTGGATCCCTACTTGTTGAAGATGTTTACACTACTACCAACTTGATAGTGAAACCTAAATTCTTGGAGAATCCAGATACCATTTTAGCTGTTGCACATCCGACCATTGGGATTCCCTCCATGGATTATATTCCTTGGTTCCTGGAACACAGGGAAGTGATTCCACTTCAACCCTTTATTACTAATCTCCATATACAAGACTTTGAAACTCATCGAGAACTTTCCTACATAGGGTATTTATCCCCGATGGAAGAGGTCTCCCACATCAACTGAACGACTAGTGTCATCTACAACTTTGCTCACTCTTTTTGAATCTTTTTTATTTTTTGAATGAGAATTTTGATATCTAATGTATATACGTGATATACACATATATATATCTCTTTTGGAATCTTTTAAAAGTGTGTTTTACTATGCACGACTTTATTATTTCTCTTTTTTAGTTCAATTTTACAAAATGTTTGAATTCACTCTCATGCATAAGATAGATTTAAGTAGAATTTTCTAATGCATGGGACAGATAAAAGAATAGAAAAAAATGAAGCAATAAAACAAAATAAGCACAAAGAAAACCATAAAAAAAATCTAAAAAAACTAACCCTAACTACCCCAACTCTAACACAACTAAATATTAACTCTAATAAAGCAATTTACTTCAATTTATATGGCTATTTCTTCTATAGTTTTGGTACGAATTACAACAGGTTTTTCCTTAAATTTTCTTATCAAAATTTTTAGTATTCTAATGTAGCAATGAATTATCTTAAATTTTATGCATTTAAGCATCATAAATTCAAAAGTGTACTTACCCATAATTTAGCTCAAATGTGTGAAAACAATCTCATTAGAGATCAACTGCACACATTTCATTTATTGTGACCATATTGTACCTTCCTCTAGCCCTGGTCCATTTCCATGAATGGTTGCATTATTTCTCTGTTTCCTCCTCCTTTGAAAATCTTCATATCTTCAGCCCTGTGTTCACTTTGCATTTCATTATCTAGACTAAGATATCTCACGATTTATATTACTATCAGAGAGAAAAAGTAAAAAATTGATATTCTATATCATGTATAAAATAAGGAAAATGTCTTTTTATAGCTAGTGAATTCGCAACTTGAAGCACAATACACGCATTTCCTACTCAATTTTCTCGCTTCTTCTCATTATCTGTGTTGTCCACATATACAGGAAATGATGATTCATCAATGTCATTTCCTTGTTTGTGATGAAATATCCCTGAATCTCGATATTCTCACCTATTTTACTACAAAGAGTTAGAATTTTCTTTATAATAATCACAATTTTCCAACTGTTTTGGTATATCGGTTGATTTTTTAATATTTCCAACTTCACTAAGGAAAAATATTTTTCTCATTAACAACCCTTTCTTTTAACAGTTAGAACTTCCTCTGTTAATGGAATCACTCTATTTATGGCCAAACTTACCCTAGTTAAAAAAAATTCACACTCAATTTCACTGTGGTCTGTTGTATCATGAATTCTACACTCGGTAACTCTTCCAAAAGTAAGCAAACTCAAAGGATGTAGTTTTTGGTTAAATATTTTCCAAAGTTTTTCAACTTCCATAGTGAAAAATAGCTTGCATTCAATATCTCATTCACAAGCTCCTTATCAAACTTAGAACTAGTGTTTTAAAACACAATTCTCCAATTCTAGAAAATGATACCTAAAATATTAAATAGAGGCCTTACTTCTAGCGTCAATTCCTGTTGACAACGATTTTACTCGCAACAAATAGGATGAATAAATTCTTCATAGACAAGACCACAAAGAGCCTATCCTTCTTGAAAGATATGGAACAAAGACAAGATAAAGGGGAATTCTACATTTATAGAACAAATATTGGCTTTCGTTCAATCCCAAGACTCCAATAACCAGGTCATTGTTGCAATAGGGTCGCTCTCAGGTAATGATGTGATATTGCTTTTAATCTCAAAGGGACTATGGCTATTCTTTGAATATTTTAGATATAAATTCCAAATTAAAAAAATGAGCTTAAACATCATGAAACCAAAAGATTTTCCATAATATTTCATGAATATTAGAAATTCTTTGCTATCACTTAAGTAGATTTAGCATTAAGCATTCAACAACTTTATAGGAAAAATAGAAGATTTTCAATATAATTCATTCCATTCATTTATATTTTGGAACATTTTGAAATATTTAAACATCTATTCCAAAACAAAACATAAAAAAAAATTTGAAAATTAAAATTTTCTCCTGGTTATTCTCCATGGACGCCCTAAAGAATTAATTAAGATAGAGCAAACTTCTTTATACTTCACTAGATTACTTCATAGCTACATATAAAATGGTGCAAGCTTTTAAAGAGAGGGTTTCATTTCTAGACATCGAGTATTTTTTGTATGCACCCTTAAATGGCACAAGATATAGTCTTGTTTGGCTGAACTAACAATACCAACTACAAAAGACACTGAGATAGGTAGCTATCTAATGATCTTTGATATTAATTAATATCTATGTGCATACAGAGTTTTGTGCTCGAATGGTTAAGAAAATAGGAAAAAGAACAAAACTTAAAATTTCATGCTCCTCCGACATCCACAAATTTTGAACTTAAAATAAAAATGAAGCATCCTCTAGCCTTTTATAGAACACAAGGCTTAGATAGGATAAGACAACTACATGAGAGGAAATATAAGGTGCCAATATCATCAAGGCATGTGGAATATTGTGACCAATAGGAGAATTACAATTGAATTCAATGGAATTCAACTCCAATTACACGTTGAAGCTCTTCGGGTTCTACTTTTTCATCTTTGTGAGGATTCCTTTTGAAATCGAACAAATCTGCTCAAACAAAAATATATAGGAGCTTCCTATGATAATAGAGTGATCAAGTGGATGTCAAACTCCAATATTTTAGGTTCCTTGATTTGAACATTCTAGGAATGAATCACTCCTGGAGTAGATACACTTCCTGACTGCATGCTTGAACTCCAGCATCCCAGTATTTCGATATCTGGCACATCTTTACAACAAACATTATTCCAGCATGAGCTTCCTAAGTGTATCATTGAACCTGGTAATACAATTAGATTTTTTTGCTGATATAATTTTCCTAACCATCCATACCCAAGCTTTTCATTACAATCGACATCTCCTACAATCACAAATTCCACACATTAAATCCCTTTTAAAAAACAACATTTATAACATCTCATGTAAATAAAACCATTATTCAAATGTTAGTATAAAAATCTCATAATTAACATGCTTTTCAAAAAGCATATCATGAATCCTCATACATATATACTGGATCACCAGGATCATTAGATAAATTTAAAAATTTAATATTTCACTTCACATTGTAACCTAGTACCCGGTATTCAACTTTAGCCACCTACTTTCCTGGACCTCGGTTATACCAAAACTTCACTATACTAGACTCCTGACTAGAATGCTTTATACAAGACTGAAGTCTTTCCCTTGAAATTTACCTTACCTTTTTCCTTTTCCGTGTTTCTGGTACCCAATATCCAGTGCCCAAAACACTTACAATATAAAGTACTCTTATTATCAAAGATTTCTCTTTCTTTCTTTAATTCTAGTGATCTTCCAATTTGCTAGCTTTTGCCATAAAAGTTATATTTTTTCACTTGTGTCCCGAAGCCTTTTTAGTCTTGGGGCTTGTTGTGAGACCACACAATAGGTTACATAGGGGAGAGAGATAGAGGGAGTTAGTGAAAGAGAGGGAGGGAGGGAGTGGGAGAGACATAGAGAGTTAAGGGTAGATGGGAGAGAGATAGGAGTGATTGAGTGAGAGACTTGAGAGAGAGAGAGAGAGAGGGAGTGGGAGAGAGATAGAGGGTATAGGGTTGATGGTAGAGGGTAGAGGGTTATAAGGGTTTAGGGTTTAAGGTTTAGGTTTAATGGTAGAGGGTAGAGAGATAGAGGGAGTGAGTGAGAGAGAGAGACTTGAGACAGGGAGAGGGGGTAGGAGGGAGGGAGAGAGAGAGGTAGAGGGTTAAGGGTAGAGGGTAGAGGGTTTAAGGGTTTAAGGGTTAAGAGTAGATGGGAAAGAGATAGAGGGAGTGACTCATAGAGAGAGACCTAAGAGATGGAGAGTGGGTAGGAGGAGAGACTTGAGAGAGAGAGAGGGAGGGAGAGAGATAGAGGGTATATAGGGTTAATGGTAGAGGGTTTAAGGGTTTATGGTTTAAGGGTTAAGGGTAGAGGGAAAGAGATAGAGCGAGTGACTCTGAGAGAGAGACCTGAGAGTGGGAGAGGGGTAGGAGGGGGAGACTTGAGAGGGAGGGAGGGAGTGGGAGAGATAAAGGGTATATAGGGTTAATGGTAGAGGATAGACGGTTTAAGGGTTGAGGGTTTAAGAGTTAAGGGTTAAGGGTTAAGGGTTTAAGGTAGAGGGAAAGATATAGAGGGAGTGAGTGAGAGAGAAAGAGACCTGAGAGAGGGAGAGGGGGTAGGAGAGAGGGACTTGAGAGAGAGAGTAGAGGGTAGAGGGTTTAAGGGTTTAGGGTTTAGGGCTTAGGGTTAAGGGTAGAGGGGAGAGAGAGAGAGGGAAAAAGATAATATTTAAATATTTTATATATTAGTAATATATATATATTTATTTATTTATACATTAACTTAAATAGAGAGGGAAAAAGATAATATTTAAATATTGTACATAATAATATAATATATTATATATTAAATTATAAAGTATATTGCATATTCTAGAAACTAGATATATTAAAATAAATTATAAACTATCTATTGCATTTTTTAAATCATATATTATAAACTTTATAACATTTTTTTAAATCATATATAAAACAAATCAGATAGCTTATTCAAATTGGATAATCTAATATTTCTAACATAAACTTTATTTCCTAGGGATTAGATTTGGGTTTGCTTTGGAATTTGGCTAGGACATGCCAATCCTAAGAAATCAACACAAAAAATGTGTTTAACAACTTACCTTGCTTCTCTAGACTTTGCCCATGTGGCTGACGACCTTTTTTTAAGCCAAAATTGATGAAACAAAAAGGGTTTGTAAAGGAGATTCTCAGCTTTCTAGTAATATAAATTACACTTTACTTGGAATTTAATAAATAATTATTATTTGTTTTCTATTAGAATTATGACTAAAGTCTTGGTTGATAGGCTGATTGAAAAACATCTATAGCTTTCAAACGGTATCACATTTTTTGAATCCAAAACATGCATCACATTCTATGCTTTGCATACTATAGGATTTTTTTAAAAATGAATTTCATGAAGTTTTGACCAAGTTAAGTTGGTCAAACATACGAGTTTTTATATTTTTTAAAAGTTGTAATAAAAAAATTACAATTAAATATTTACTGAGAAAAAAATTACAAAAAAGTATGTGTCACATCTGGACATGAGTCCTTTACTCATATCTAAAATCTTATAAAAAATTATTATCATTTTATTGTAGTTAGGGTAGTCAGACAAACACCTACTTATTTTTCCCTAAAATTTAAGTAGTACTGCATTGAAATTTCAAATTTTCACCAAATAGATTTTTAAAAAAAATAAACCTAGTAGTTCAGAAACTACATTCAATTTTCCACAGATTCTATTCTTACATATTTTTGAAATAATATAGATAACTTATTCAATTTTTTACGTCAAGTTACCTAACTCTAATTTTTCTAAATTTTCATTGCCACTTAAGGGCCTTTTTTTCCATAATGATCCTACACATAAATATTAATAATATTGGTATTAGGTGTACTCTAATTGACACTGATTTGGCTCTCAACATTTGTGGTATCGACCTATTACCTAATATTAAGGTTGACTCATCTTCTTTAGTGGCTTCTTCCTTGTACATTTGTGGGTTCAATAACACTGGTCGTCAAGCTCTAGGTATAATGATACTTCCTTTGCAATTGGGCCCCGTTACTTTACCTACATTGGTTTATGTGATGCCTGGTCCCTTGCCTTATAATCTTCTCTTGGGGAGACCCTGGATTCATGATATGGGAATTGTAACCTCTACTTTACACCATTCCTTAAAATTCATCACAAATAATTTGGTGGTCATGGTTAAAGTTGATCCAGAAGCTATTCACCTTTGTGAGCTAATAATTGTTGGGAAAGCTTTAGTTATATCCACTCTTAATAATTGTATTCCATCCTTAACCATTAATTCTATGGTGTGTTCTTCATCAATACTTTTTGTGGAAGTTGTCCCTAGAGCGAGTGTTATTAAAGACAAATTGCCTAGAGAAAGAGATCCTAATTCTCCCCCATATTCCCCTTCTTCCTCTCAATCAAATGCTTTCCTTGGTGATGATTGGGGCTCCTTGGAATTCTCTGAATTATTTATCACAAAATACAAGGCAAGCCCCTCTTGTATAGAATTCCTAGGTACCTCTGATGTAAAGATGGGTGATACTCTCATTAAGGAAGAGAAGTGTGACCCTATTCAAGAGACCACTCCTTCCTTTATTGAGGAGAGTAATCCTAGTCCTACAAAGGAGGTTAATTTTTGTGAATCTAGTGAAGGAGGTAAGAGTGCTCCTATAGAGACATTTGACATTCATTGGTGGAATGAAACACTCTATGTAGAGTTGCAACCTCCTGAACTTTTGCAAACTTGTTATATTTTTTGATATGAGCTCACTTCTCAATATGGCTATGGGTAGATAGGCCTAGGGTGTACCAAGTAAGGAATCCAATACCCTATCTTATTTAAGCCATGAAATTTCTATCTAGGTTTGGGATGATCTATCAAACAATCTAAGTAGAAACCTTGGTGGAGTGAACATGATTCAGCTAAACCTGTGAGTTTGGTCCATCCTGAATTGATAGAGGATAGGGAGCAGGCTGAGAAAATCCATTTAGATGTTTTCTCTTTGGACAAATAACTTGAGGAATTCCTAGGTGCCTATTCCCCATTGCCTCCATTTCATCACAAGAGATGGTTCTCGTATCAAGTGCATAAACAAGCATACTTCAGAGAATCAGTCTTGAGTATTGATGAGGAGGACCCTCTATCTAATGTCAATAATGATGTTCCAATATCGCATCTCAAAGATCATAGTTCTCTCCTTAAAGGAGATACTACTAAATTCTCTATGGATCCTAAGTCCTGTAAAAATTTAATCAAGATTGGGAAGTGTCTCTCTTCGGAAGAAGCAGACAAACACTCTGGTCTCTTACATTCTCATCCTGATATTTTCACTTGGACGTATGAGGATATAAGAAAAAAAAATGAATGATCATCCCGAAGTGGTGTTGATGGTTAAGATTGAGATAAAGAAGTTGTTGAAAGTAGGCTTTATTTGTTCAGTCGATTACTCCCCTTGGATCTCAGATATAGTCATTGTTAGTAAACCTTATAGGCATATTTGTATATGTATTGAATTTCATGATTTAAATAAGGATTCTCTTAAGGATGATTTTACATTTCCCAATATAGATATGATTGTAGATTCGACTGTAGGCCATGCATTGTTATCTTTTATAGATCATGGATTTTTGGTTTACAATCAGATTCGTATTAACCTAGAAGATCAATACAAGACAACCTTCACTACCCCTTTGGGTACCTTTTGTTATGTGGTTATACCCTTTAGGTTAAATAATGTTGGAGAAACTTACCAATGGGTGATGACATTGATATGTCATGATTTTGTTCACAAGATCTTAGAAGACTATGTTGACGACATCCTGATTAAATTGATAACTCATTAAGATCACATGAAAAATATTTGTCTTATCTTTGAAATGCTTTGACTCTATAAGATGAGACTTCCCCATAAGTGTATCTTTGGTGTGGATGTTAGTAAGCTTTTGGGATTCATAATTTATCACTGTGGAATCGAAGTTGACACAAATAAAATTGATGCCATTATTAACATGCCTCCACCTAGAAATATTACTGACTTACAAAGTTTACAAGGGAAAATTCAGGAAATTCATAGATTTATATCTCAATTGGTTGATCGTACCCTTCCTTTTATTGATTTATTGAAGAAAGATGTTTGCTTCATATGGGATTAAGAGTGCAAGAAATATTTTGATTCAATCAAAGCCTATTTGTCGAATCCTCCTATATTGATGTCGGCTACGCAATATAGACCCTTTTTCCTTACCTCACAGTATCACCATATGTCTTGGCAGCCTTGTTGGCTTAGTATGATGATGTCGGGAAAGAGAGAGAGGTCTACTACATTAGCCACATCCTAGTTGATTACAAAACCTGTTATTCCTGCATGGAGAAACAATGCCTCGCTCTTGTCTTTGCTACATACAAGTTGAGGCACTATCTTCTCCATGTTGAAACCCATGCCATTGTAAAGACTGACCTTTTAAAGCATCTATTCTCTAGTGTCGACCTTGCTAGGAGATTAGTGAAGTGGGTTATGTTTCTTTCCAAGTTCAATATAAAGTTCATTACTCTAAAATGAATAAAGGGCCAAGTAGTTGCCAATCAATTAGAAGACACTCGCTCATCTCATTCCTTCCCATGGTTGGATTTATTCTCTGATGAGAATATTGTTGGCAACAAAAGGAAAAACAACTGAAAGGGGGGTGTGAATCAGTTACAAAAATTAAAAACTTATTCAACTTATTAACGTTATTCTCATATCTGATTATTAACCATGAAAACATAAATCATCAAGACATCAGAAACACACATAACACCAAGATTTTTAATGTGGAAACCCTGTTAGGGGAAAAACCACAGTGGAGGTCAATCCACAAGATTATACCCTATTAAAAGCATAATGAAAATGAACTATGGGAAATGCACATACATTTAGGCACACTGCCTAGAGCTCACTATTCAATTACAAAGGAAGATACACTATCTTACAAAGAGATTTAGATTACAACCATCCATATTTTGAACTAAGAAAATAGCATCTGCTAATGCCTGATTATACTTCTAGTTAAGCACATAAACAATTCTTCACTCTTCTACAAACTTCTTCACACTTTGTTATTCCTCCAAATGATTTGAACAATATTTACAAACACACATAGAAGCACACCATTTCACACTTCAATTTGAATAAACTATCTCTCTTATATATTTGCAACATGAAATTTCATCGCTACAAGTCGGCCACAAAGAAATAATAAAATGAATATAAATTGTCAGCCCAAAAAAAATTAAAATTAACAATGTGAATCAACCAAGGTTAGCCACAACATAGTGAGGACCCAAATAAACATCTCCAACACAAAAACACTTCAATTAATTTCTCCTCAAAGATCCACAACATGATTCAACACTTTGTCAGCCAAGAACAAGAAAAACATGAACACACAAGAGAAAATCTCCAACCACAAGCATAACGATCAATGCAGACATGCAAAAAAGATAGAGTATGATCTAGAAACATCCACAAGCATCAAAAAACATTAGAGAAGTATCCAAAACAATTGAACTAACTGAAATAGAATCATCTTTAATTAGGAACACTGACTGAAGCAACAAAAAAACTGTCAAAATAATAATCTTCATAACTTGATCAAAACTTCATGTGGATCTCTGAAACTCAATGTGGATAAACTAGATACACTCAGCAACAAACCCTTTAGTCCACAACCTCCGATCATCAATGTACATAACTCACCGACATACAAAACTTCACTTCACTACTGACAACCTACAACTCATTTATTACAATTTTCTCAATATCCTTGACATTTACAACTTTAAATGAGTTAATGCTAATAGTGTTGACATCAATGACAACCACATATCAGAAACACAACCACAACATCCAACAATCTCCACCTTTTGCATTGATGGCAAGACATGACGTTAAAAACACCATCAACGCAACATACTCTTGACACTTACTCCACCTTAGGTTTTGGCTCATTTTCTCATCAACACTTTCACATGATCTTCTCCCCACAAGGATCTTCACCCAATATAATCACCCATTTTTCACATGAATCTTCTCCCCCTTTAACATCAATGACAAAGATCTCTAAGCTCTAAACCACATATCTGAATTTTTGAACCATCTAACTACTCCCCCTGAGTAGTAGCTAGCACAACATCAATCTAAACAAGATATGACTATGAAATGCATGGAATGATGCAATGCATTGCTTTACATCTTAGTTCTGATTAAGAGGGGTAATCACCCCTAACTTCCCTCTAAGATACTCAAAAGTATCCTTAGGTAATGGCTTGGTAAAGATGTATGCAATCTGCTCCTTAGTAGGCACATACTCTAGTATGACTTCTTTTTCACTTACTTTCTCCCTCAAAAAGTGAAACTTGATAGATATATGCTTTATTTTTGAATTCAACACCATATTCTTGGAAATGTTAATATCACTTGAATTATCACAAAATATTGAAATAGGCTAATCATATAAAACTCTGATATCCTTCAACATTTGCTTCATCCATAATACTTGAGTACAATTTTTAGTAGTAGCAATGTATTTAGCCTCTGCAGTAGACAAGGAAATGGCATTCTACTTCTTGCTTAACCATGAAATTATCTTCTTACCCAAGAAAAATGCTCCACCACTAGTACTTTTTATGTCATTCACATCTCCTTCCCAATCAACATCAATAATGGAACTCAAATTAAGATAATCATCTTTAGGGTATCATAGGACAAGATCAACAATTCCCTTCAAATATCTAAAAATTCTCTTCACAACAGTGACATGAGATTCCTTTGGATCAACTTGAAATCTTGCAACAATATATACAAAATTCATGATATTAGGCCTAGTTTGATTTAAGTATAGTAATCCACTAATCATTGATATGTATCTTTTCTGATTTGCTTTAGGAGAATCATCTTTTATTGTCAACTTGTATCCGTTCACCATGGGTGTACCAACTGGCTTTCAATCTTCCATACCGAACTTCTTCAACAATTCCTTCACATACTTGGATTGAGATATAAAAATCACTTTATCTAACTAAGTAATTTGCAATCCCAAAAATAATTTCATATCAAATTCATTCTACATCTCATTAGAAAAATTCATGCACAAACCATCATCTCCTTCAAAAATGATATCATCAACAAAGACTTCAACAATCAAATATTTATTATGATCAATCTTGAAATAAAGATTACTATCGACATTACCTTTGTTAAATCCAATCTTCAACAAATACTTGTCCAATCTATCATACCATGCTCTAGGGGATTGCTTGAGTCCATACAGTGCTTTCTTCAACCAACACACCATATCTTCCTTATCAGTCAACTAGAATCCATCAGGTTGCTCAACATACACTTCTTCCAATTCGCCATTTATACAAGCTGATTTGACATCCATATGATAAACTTTGTAGTTCTTGTGAGCAACATAGGAAAGAAATAATCTTACAGCTTCAATTCAAGAAACAGGGGAAAAAGTCTCTTGAAAATAAATTCCTTCCATATGTAAATATCCTTTACATACCAATCTTTCTTTGTTTCTAACCACCTCACCTTGCTCATTCAATTTGTTTCTAAATATCCATTTAGTTCCAATGACATTCTTATCCTTAGGTCCGGAAAGAAGAATCCATTTATCATTCTTTTAAATCTGTTTTAACTCTTCTTTCATTGCTTCAACCTAATGCTCATCTTTACATGCTTCATTCACACTAGTAGGCTCAGTTTTTGAAATCAAGCAATACTCTTCTGCAATCTTTCTCCTAGTCTAGACACCCTTTTTCTTATCACCTATAATGTTATCTTCTGACTAATTCAATCTTACATACCTCAGAGTCTTCTTAGGTTGTTCTTCAACTTTAGGCTCTTGTGTTATCTCTTCTGTGCTTCCACTAGTTTCTCCTTCTTCATTCTCCTGATTCACCAGATTGATTTGCACTTGATTTTTAGTCTGGACTTACTTCGTTTGTTTGTAATGTCATTGTGATCATCAGAATGATATCCACAGGTTCTAGATGGTGTACCTAAGTCTTCATCAATCTTAACATTTTCACTTTCAACCATTTTCTTCAGTTTTTTATTGTAACACCGGTAGGCCTTTCTTTTATTAGAATAACGTAGAAAGTGTAGACAAGTCAAATTGACATAATGCATTCAACTAGGTCATAGTAATCCATTTGGAAAATAAATCAAGTTTATATATCAATCTCCTAAAGTCATCAGTTTAAATCAAATAAATCAGCTTGATCCCATCACCCTCATTTTAATTAAATAAATAAAGCCTTTTATTTAATTAAATCCAAAAGCATTTTCCATCCTTTTCTGATTTAAATAAATCAAATATTTAAGTCCTAAAATTCAAAATCATCTAAGCACCATTAAACTCATCCTAATCATCATCCTAGCTAATCAATCCTGATTAAATGCTAATCCTCACCACTTGCATTCTCTAGATTTAGCCACTTGCACCAATAAATCAATTTATTGATTTATTAAAATTAACATTTTCATTCAACATGGAATATTCCCTAGAGTTTGAATTCAAAACCAAGTGGGCATGTACATCCAACAAAGCAATTAAAAAACTCTTACATGTCCCCCACTAAGCATTAACTCTCAAATTTGAATTCAAATTTCCCCCCTCTTGGGCACATTTCCCAAATCTTGCAAATGCATCAACCACTCACCACTTGACAAGTGTCCTCATCACATTGGCCTGACTTTAGTCCCACATTGGTCCCTTTTCAACACTCTTTGCATTTGAAAATCTATAAAATAGAGGTTTCATCCTCAAGCAAATCCTCCATCATCTCCACAACTCCACAATCTCTTGCAAAGTCACTCTCCTTGAGAACTGATTTTTCCCACACCATCTTCATATCACATTCATAGCAATTTCATCACTATCTTATCTTGAGGAAGGATTGGGAAAGGGCTTCTTTCCATAGAAGCACCAATCCAATATGGGATAAAGTTTTGATCATGCTTTTGTATGCTTGCAATCAACTATTCTTGTTATATTTAGTTTTGCATATTTTAGCATGGTTAAGTATTCCAAAGAGATATTGAATTTAATGTGTTTTAAATGACTAACATGATATTATTATGTTAATATTTCTAACCATTTGCAGATTTGATGTCCACAGAAAGATACCTTCATCACTTCTAGCATCAAACTTTCCTATGTCTCCATATCTCTTAATATAACATCTATTTTTAAATATATTAAAGTATTTAATAGTAGGATTTTGACAGGTCCATAGCTCGAAAGGGGTCTTACTAGTATCACCTTTGATTTGTACCTAGTTGAGTGTGTACACAACAGTACTCACAACTTCTTTCCAATAGATATGAGGACCATTTCCTTCCAACATCATTGTTCTAGCAACATCTTCAATTATTCTATTCTTTCTTTTTGCAACTCAATTTTGCTGAGGGGTCCGCGGTGTAGATAATTGTCTCTTTATTCCATGTTCTTCAGAAAAAGAATTAAATTTACTAGAAGTGAATTCACCACCTCTATCTGATCTCAAACAATTAATCTATAAGCCTGTCTCTGTCTCAACCATAGCTTTAAAGATCTTGAACTTTTTCAGTGCTTCAGATTTCTCCCTTAAGAAAGTAACCCATACCATTCTAGAATAATCATTAATGAGTAACAAGAAATACTTGTAACCTTGTAAACTTCTTACCTTAGAGGGACCACACATATTAGTATGCATAAGCTCTAACAATTCATTTGAACAATGCTTTTTACTTTGAAATGAAATCCTAGTTTTCTTTTCCAATTGGCATTCCTTGCATATCGTATTAGTAGGTTTCACCAACTTAGGTAGATCTCTCATAGCCTTAGTGGAACTTATCTTGAAAATATTATCAAAGTTAACATGAAATATTCTCCTATGTCACTACCAACTTTCATCAACTTGAGTAATCAAATAACTTTTGCTAGCAGCCCTCAAGTGAAAGATATTACCTTTTGTTATTTTACTTGACGCAATTTCATTTTCAGAACTCAATATTCTACACTTTCCATCCTTGAACTAAAGATTGTAACCCTTATCAACCATCTGGCCAACACTCAAAAAATTATGCTTCAAGCCTTCCACACATAGAGCATCATCAGTATTATGCTTACCATCAAGAGAAATGCATCCTCTTCCATGGATCACACCAGTTGTATTATCATCAAATCTCACAACACCACCATCATACTTTTCCAAGCTTAAAAACTTACTTTTGTCTCCTTTCATATGATGTGAACATCCACTGTCAATCACCCATTCATCTTTCTCTTCAACTCAAGCAACTAGGGATTTCTCCACATTTGTACAACTAGCAGATTCAATAGACAAGATTATTTTCCTTGATAGAAATAAATACCCATTCATCATCACTTCTATTTCCTTTATCAAATTCATCATCTGCCACACCTTCATCAGTAGCATAGTAACACTTCTTCTAAAATCTAGGCTTATTATGTCTTGGTTTAGGAGCTCTTTCTGGAAACCTTGATGCAAAATGACCTATCTTATTGCAAGAAAAACATTTAAGAGGCAATTTTCCTTCATACTTACCTTTTCCTTTTGGTACTCTTTTGACAATAAGTGCTTCTAGCTCTTCCAACTCTCTTTCTTCTTCAATATATATCTAATTTCATCCTCATACTTGAATGTCTTTCTAGATGAACTCTCACTTGAATCATATCTCTCTCTATCTCTTCTAAAAGTGGAAACCTGAAATGCAGATTCAACCTTATGAAGGGAATCACCAAATTCACTCAACACAAAAGTAGTCATCTTACCAACCATTATATCTCTGGTTATGTTAGTTACAGTCTGGAGCTCTTCAATAGCACTAGATTTGAATTTGTAAGAATTAGGCAAGGATCTAAGCACTATAGCAACAATATCATATTTGTTTATCTTTCCACTGACACGTCTAATATCTCACACAAGTTCATTCACTCTTTGCATGAAAGTATTAATGTTCTCATCATCACCCATTCTCAAGCTTTCATATTTCCCTTTCAAACTCTGCAACTTAGCAATCTTCACATTAGCATCACCTTCATACAAGGTTTCCAACTTTTCCTAGATCTCATGAGCAATCTTCAGATCCATTACGTTTATTATCTTAGAATCAGTCAAAGCACTCAGAAAAGCTTCTTTAGCCCAGATATTATACTCAACATCTCTGATCTAAATAGAAGTAGTAGGACCATTCGGTAGAATAATATACATATTACTTGTAATGCTCCAGTAGGGTTCACCAACGCATCTCAGATGGCACTCCATTTGAGTCTTCCACAAAGAATAATTTTTTCCATCAAATCTTGGAATATCCTTCTTGTAACTTTCCATCCTGGATCACCTTAAGTTGTTAAACTTCTTCCAATGAACTTTCTCTAATACCAATTGTTGGAAACACAAGGATAGACAACTAAGAGGGGGGGTGAATTAGTTTTCACAAAAAATCAAACCATATTCAACTTATTTTAACCTTATTCTCAGATCTAATTATTAACCATGAAAACATAAATCATCAACACATCAGAAACGCACATAACACCAAGATTTTTTAAGTGGAAACCCTAACCCTATTAGGGGAAAACCACGGTAGAAGTCAGTACAGAAGATTATACCCTATTAAAAGTACAATGAAAATGAAATATGGGGAATGCACATGCATTCAGGCATATTGCCTAGAGTTCACTGCTCAATTACAAAGGAAGACACACTATCTTATAGAGAGATTTAGATTACAACCATCCAAATTTTGAACTAAGAAAATAACATCTACTAATTCCTGATTATAGTTCCAGTTAAGCACATAAACAATTCTTCACACTTTGCGCTTCCTTCAAATGATTTGAACAATATTCACACACACACAAAAGAACAACCTTTCACACTTCAATTCAAATAAACAATCACTCTTATATATCTGCAACATGAAATTTTATCGCTACAAGTTGACCACAAAGAAATAATAAAATGAATATAAACTGTCGGCCCAAAAACATTTAAGATTAACAATGTGAATCAACCAAGGTTAGCCATAGCATAGTGAGGACCAAAATCAACATCTCCAACACAAAAACACTTCAATTAATTTCTTCTCACATATCCACAACACACTTCAACACTTTGTTGGCCAAGAACAAGAAAAACATGAACACTCAAGAGAAAATCGCCAATCACAAGCATAATGATCAATGCAAACATGCAACAAAGATAGAGAACAATCTAGAAACATCCACAAGCATCACAAAACATGAGAGAAGCATCCACAACAATTGAACTAACTGAAATAGCATCATCTTCAATCAGGAACACTGACTGAAGCAACAAAAAAACTATTAGAATGTGAATCTTCATAACTCGGTCAAAACTTCACAAAGATCTCTGGAACTCGATGTGGATAAACTAGATACACTCAAAAACAAACCCTTTAGTCCACAACCTCTGATTGTCAATGTAAAGAACTCACCAACATACAAAAATTCACTTCACTACTAACAACCTGCAACTCATTTATTACAATTTTCTCAATATCCTCGACATATACAACTTCAAATGAATTAATGTGAAGAGTGTTGACATCAATGACAGCCACATATTAGCAACTCAACCACAACATCCAACAAATATTTTTGCAATTAACTATGACCTTGAATGGAAGATGTTGGAAGTTGTTGATATGTGGTTGTCATAAATTTCAACACTATTGACATTAATGTCTTTAAGGTTGTATATGTCAAGGATATTGAGAAAATTGTAATAAAATAAGTTGCATGTTATCAGTGATGCAGTGAAGTTCAGTTTAGCCATCATACTATTAGCTAGCTTAGTATATTGATGATTGGAGGCTCTGGATTAAAGGGTTTTTTTTTAGTATATATAGTTTATCCACGTTAAGTTTTAGATATTCACATGAAGATTTGATTGAGTTATGAGTATTTGTCTTTTGATAGTTTTTATATTGCTTCAATTGGTGCTCCTGAAATAAGATGATGCAATTCTAGTAAGTAGAGTTGTTGCAGATGATTCTATGGTGATTCATGATGCTCGTGGATGTTTCTAGATCATGCTCTATCTATGTTGTACATCTGCATTGATCGTTGTGCTCGCGATTGGTTATTTTCTTTTGCATGTTCATGGCCGATAGGGTGATTGTAGTGTGTTGTGGATCTTCGAGGATGTTGTTTTGGGTCTTCACTATGTTGTGGCCAACATTGGTTGATTCACATTGATAATTATTTATGTTTTGGGCCGATAGTTTGTACACAATTTATATTTTTTTGAAGCCAACATGGAGATGATGTTATTCTTAGTTGTGGATATATATGTCCGATTGTTTATACCATTTGATGGTATGGTGTGAGTGATGTGTGATTGTTGTGTGTGAATAATGTTCTAATATTTTGAAGGAAGAGGTAGAGTGTGAAGAAGAGTGAGTAGAGTTTATGTGTTTAACTGAAACTGTAATCAGGCATTAGCAGATGCTATTTTCTTAGTTCAAAATCTTACAAATGTAATCCAAATGTTTCTGTAGGATAGTGTGTCTTCCTTTGGGTAGTAATCCTTTTTGTATTTGAGCACTGAGCTCTAGGAAGTGTGCCTAAATGCATGTGCATTCCCCATTTATAATTCTTTATACTTTTAACCGAGTATAATCTTGTGGACTAACCTCCACCGTGGTTTTTCCCCTAACAGGGTTTCCATGTAGAAAAAATCTTTGTGTTATGTGGTTTTTTGATGTGGTGATGGTTTATGCTTTCATGTTCATTTATTAGATCTGATAATAAGTTAAATAGTTATAATTTACGTTAAAACTAATTCACCCACCCCTCTCAATTTTCTGCCCCTATTTTTCCAACAATTGGTATCAGAGCAAGTTCCTTGGAAGAAGTTTAATAGCTTGAGGTGATCCGAGATGGTGACATATAAGAAGGATAGCTTGAGATTTGATGAAACTAATTATTCTCCATGGAAGACTCAAATGGAGTGTCATCTAAGATGCATTGGTGAACCCTACTAGAACATTACAAGGAATAGGTATATCATCCCATAGAATGGTCCTTCTACTGCTCTTGAGAATAAGGATTCTGAGTACAATATCAGGGCTAAGGAAGCATTGTTGAGTGCTTTGACTAATTTCAAGATGAAAAATGTAATGGAACGGAAGACTACTTATGAGATTTGAAAAAAGTTAGAAAATTTGTATGAAGGTGATGCCCATGTGAAGATTGCTATGTTGCAAAGCCTGAAAGGGAAATATGAAATGTTGAGAATGGGTGATGATGAGAACATCACTTCTTTTATGTAGATAGTGAATTAACTTGTGTGTAGTATTAGATGTGCTGGTGGAGCATTAGAATAATTAGAGATTGTTGCTAAAGTGCACAGATCCTTTCCTGTTGCATACAAAGACAAAGCTATTGCTATTGAGGAGATCTGGACTGTGGAAAATGTAACCAGAGACATGTTGATTGGTAAGCTTATTTCTTTTCAGTTGAGTGAGTTTGGTGATTCTCTTCGTAAGACAAAATCTGCATTCAAAGCTACTATCTCTAGAAAGGATAAGCAGAGATATGATTTAGGAGAAAGTTCTTCTAGAAAAATGTTCAAGTATGAGGAGGAAATGAGAGAGATTGAATAATAAGGGAGAAAACTAGACGATATTGAAGCACTTATTGTCAAGAGGGAAGCCAAAGAAGAAGGTAAGTATAAAGGTAAATTTCCTATTAAATGTTTTTCTTGCAATAAGATAGGTCATTTTGCATCAAGCTACTTGGAAAGAGTTCCTAAGCCAAGACCTAACAAGCCTAGGTTCCAAAGAAAGTGTTATTATGATGCTGATGAAGTTGTGATAGATAATGAATATGATAAAGGGAATGCAAGTGAGGATGAATGGGTATTTATTGCTATCAAGGAAAATAATCCAGTGCCTACTAAATCTGCTAGTTGCACAAATGTGGAGAAAGCCCTAGCTACAAGAGTTGAAGAAAAAGATGAATAGGTGATTGACAGTGGATGCTCTTGTCACATGACAGGTGATAAAAGTAAACTTGTGAGCTTGTAATAATATGATGGTGGTGTTGTAAGAATTTGTGATAATAAATTTGGTGTAATCCAGAGCAAAGTATCCATTTCTCTTTATGGTAAGCATAATATTGATGATGTTATATATGTGGAAGGTTTAAAGCATAATCTCTTAAGTGTTGGATAGATGGTTGAGAAGGGATACAATCTTCAATTTAAGGATGGAAAGTGTAGAATATTGGGGAGTTCTAGAAATGTGATTTCATCTAGTACAAAAACAAAAGGTAATATCTTTCACCTAAATGTTGCTAGTAAAAGTTATCTAATTGCTCAAGTTGATGAAAGTTCGTTGTCGCATAGGAGAATGTGCCATGTACACTTTGATAATATTATCAAGATAAGTTCTACTCAGGCTCTGAGAGATCTTCCTAAGTTGATGAAACCTACTAATACCATATGCAAGGAATGTCAGTTAGGAAAGCAAACTAGAGTTTCATTTCAGAGCAAACAACATTGTTCAAATGAAGTGTTGGAGCTTGTGCATACTGACTTGTGTGGTCCTTCTAGAGTCAGAAGTTTACAAGGATACATGTATTTCATGTTACTCATTGATTATTATTCTAGAATGATGTGGGTTAATTTCTTAAGGGAAAATTTTGAATCTCTGGAGAAATTCAATATTTTAAGGCTATGGTTGAGACATAGACAAGTCTAAAGATTAAATTCTTGAGATCAGATAGAGGTGGTGAATTCACTTCTGGTGAGTTTATTTCTTTTTGTGAAGCGCATGGGATAAAGAGACAATTATCTTCCCCACGGACCCCTTAGCAAAATGGAGTTGTGGAAAGGAAGAACATGTCAATTGAAGAAGCTGCTAGGACTATGATGCTGGAAGGAAATGTTCCTCATATCTACTAGAGAGAAGTTGTGAGTACTATTGTTTACACTCTCAATTGGGTACAATGCAAAGGTGATACCGGTAAGACTCCTTATGAGCTATGGTATGGTCATAAGCCTATAGTTAGATACTTCAAAATATTTTGGAGTAAATTCTTTATCAAAAGAGATGAAGATATAGGAAATTTTGATGCTAGGAGTGATGAAGGAATCTTTCTTGGTTATTCTGCTAAAAGCAAGGACTACTGGTGCTACAATAAGAGATTGAGGAAAGTAGTTGAAAGTGATAATGTCAAGGTTGATGAAGACATAGTTGTGGATATGATTCAAATGATTAGAATGACAACTCAGATAAAGAAAAGAAAGTTCAAACTCCTAATCAAGCTTAGATCATTTCGGTGAATCAGGAAAATCAAGAGGAAGTAACTAGTGAAAGTGCAAAAGTGAGATCACAAGAGCCTGAAGTTCAAGAACAACCTAAGACTCCAAGGTATGTAAGACTAAATCATTCAAAAGATCAAATTATAGGTGATAAGAACAAACGTGTTCAATCTAGGAGAAGGATTGTAGAAGAATATTGTTTGACCTCAAAGACTGAGCCTAATAGTGTCAATGAAGCATGCAAAGATGAACATTGGATGGAAGCAATGAAAGAAGAACTACGAAAAATTAAGAAGAATGATACATGGATTCTTGTTCCTAGACCTAAGGACCAAAATGTAATTGGAACTAAATGGGTCTTTCAAAACAAACTGAATGAGCAAGGTGAAGTTATTAGTGTAAAGGATATTCTCAGATGGAAGGAATTGACTTTGAAGAAACCTTTGCCCCTATTGCTAGGATTGAAGTTGTGAGACTATTTCTTGCTTATGTTGCTTACAAAAACTTCAAGGTTTATTAGATGGATGTCAAGTCAGCATTTCTCAATGGTGAACTTGAAGAAGTGTATGTTGAACAACCTGATGGATTTCAATTGACTAATCAGGGAGATATGGTTTGCCAGTTAAAAAAAGAAATGTATGGAATCAAGCAAGCCCCAAGAGCATGGTATGACAGATTGGACAAGTATTTGTTGAAGCTTGGATTTAATAAAGGTACTACTGATAGTAATCTATATTTCAAGATTGATGATGATAAAGATTTGATTGTTGAAGTATTTGTTGATGATATCATTTTTGGAGGAGATGATATTTTGTGCATAAAGTTTGTTGATGAGATGCAGAGTGAGTTTGAGATGTCTATTATTGGAGAAGTGAAATTATTTTTTGGATTGCGAATTACTTAGCTAGATAAAGGGATCTTTATATCTTAGTCCAAGTATGTGAAAGAATTGCTAAAGAAGTTCAGGATGGAAGATTCAAATCCAGTTGGTACACCTATGGTGACTGGATGTAATTTGACACAAGATGATGGTTCACCTAAAGAAATTTAGACTAGATATGGATCCATGATTGGTGGATTTCTCTATTTGACTCAAACTAGACCTGATATCATGAATGTCATATGCATTGTTGTAAGATTTCAAGCTGATCCTAAGGAATCTCATGTGATAGTTGCAAAAAGGATTTTCAGGTACTTGAAGGGGACAATTGATTTTGGCCTATGGTATCCTAAAGATGATGACCTTACTTTGAGTTCTTTTACTGAGGTTGATTGGGTAGGAGATGTGAATGACATAAAGAGTACTAGTGGTGGTGCATCTTTCTTGGGAAAGATGTTGATTTCATGGTTAAGTAAGAAGTAGAATGCCATTTCTTTATCTACTATAGAGGAAGAATACATTGTTGTTGCTAACAATTGTACTCAAGTATTGTGGATGAAGCAGATGTTGAAAATTTTCAAGTTGATCCTAAGAAATCTCATGTGATAGCTGTGAAAAGTATTTTCAGGTACTTGAAGGGGACGATTGATTTTGGCCTATGGTATCCTAAAGATGATGACCTTACTTTGAGTTCTTTTACTAATGCTGATTGGGTAGGAGATGTGAATGAAAAAAAGAGTACTAGTGGTGGTGCATCTTTCTCGGGAAAGAAGTTGATTTCATGGTTAAGTAAGAAGCAAAATGGCATTTCATTATCTACTACAGAGGCATAATACATTGTTGTTGCTAACAATTGTATGGTTGGTTTTGTCCTATGGTATCCTAAAGATGATGACCTTACTTTGAGTTCTTTTACTGATGTTGATTAGGTAGGAGATGTGAATGACATAAAGAGTACTAGTGGTGGTGCATCTTTCTTGGGAAAGAAGCTGATTTCATGGTTAAGTAAGAAGCAGAATTCCATTACTTTATCTACTACAGAGGCATAATACATTGTTGTTGCTAACAAATTTTGTACTCAAGTATTGTGGATGAAGTAAATGTTGAAAGATATCAAAGTTGTGTATGATGAACCTATTGCTATATTCTATGATAATTCAAGTGAAATTAACATTTCTAAGAATCTGGTGCTGCATTCAAAAACCAAACATATATCTATCATGTTTCACTTTTTGAGAGAGAAGGTGAGTGAAAAGGAAGTCAGATTGGAGTATATTCCCACTAAGGAACAAATTGTAGATATCTTTATGAAGCCCTTGCCTAAGGATACTTTTGAGTATCTCAGTGGGAAGCTAGGGGTGATTACCCCTCCTAATCAAAATTAAGATGCATTGACTTACATCAGTCTATGCATTTGATAGTCATAGCTTGATCCAGATTGATGTTGTGGTGGTTGCTACTCAAGGGGAGTAGTCAAATATTTAGAAATGTGGTTCAGATCTTGTGTGGAGAAAGAGAATTTGTATCTTTGTCATTGATTTCAAAGGGGGAGAAGAGTCATGTGAAAAACTATGAAAGAGTTGAGGAGAAAAGAGTCAAAATTATCTAAGGGGGAGAAAGTGTTAAGAGAAAGTTGTGTTGATGGTGTTTTTCACATCATGTGTTTCCATCAATGCTGAAGGGGGAGATTGTTGGAAGTTGCTGATATGTGGTTTTCATTGATGCCAACACTATTGGAATTAATGTCTTTAAGGCTCTATATGTCGAGGATATTGAGAAAATTGTAATAAAATAAGTTGCAAGTTGCCAGTGATGCAATGAAGTTCAGTTTAGCCATCATATTGTTGGATAGCTCAGTATATTGATGATTGGAGGTTATGGATCAAAGGGTTTGTTGTTGAGTATATCTATTTTATCCATGTTAAGTTTTAGAGATCTGCATGAAGATTTGATCAAGTTATGAGTATCTGTGTTCTGATAATTTTTTTGTTGCTTCAGTTGGTGCTCCTGAAAGAAGATGATGTGATTCTAGCAAGTTGAGTTATTGCAGATAATTCTATGGTGATTCATGATGCTCATGGATCTTTCTAGATCACTCTCTATTTGTGTTTTATGTCCACATTGATTGTTGAACTCGTGATTGGTTATTTTATTTTGTGTGTTCATGTTTTTCATGTTCATGGCCGATAGGGTGATTGTAGCATGTTGTGAATCTTCGAGGAATAATTGTTTAAAGTGTTTCATGTTCGATATTTTTTTTTGGGTCTTCACTATTTTGTGGCTGACATTGGTTGATTTGCATTGATAATTATTTATATTTTGGGCCGACAATTTGTACACATTTTATATTTTGTTGAAGCCTACATGGAGATGGTGTTATAATTAGTTGCAGATATATATGTTTGATTGTTTATACCATTTTATGGTATGGTGTGAGTGATGTGCAAGTGTTGTGTGCAAATAATGTTCTAATCTTTTGAAGGAAGAGGAAGAGTGTGAAGAAGAGTGAGCAGAGTTTATGTGCTTAACTGGAATTGTAATTAGGCATTAGTAGATGCTATTTTCTTAGTTCAAAATCTTGTGGATGTAATCCAAATGTTTCTGTAAGACAGTGTGTCTTCCTTTGGGTAGTAATCCTTTTTGTATTTGAGTAATGAGCTTTAGGTAGTTTTCCTAAATGTATGTGCATTCCCCATTTATAATTATTTATAATTTAACCGAATATAATCTTGTGGAGTAACCTCCATCGTGGTTTTTCTTGTATCAGGGTTTCCACATAAAAAAAATCCTTGGTGTTATGTGTGTTTCTGATGTGGTGATGGTTTATGCTCTCATGTTTATTCATCAGATTTGAGAATAAGTTAAATAATTATAATTTCTGTGATAACTGATTCACCCCCCTCTTAGTTGTTTGCCCTTGTGTTTCCAACAAAAGATGTATTCTGATGGATTGAGGTGTCATATTAGTTCTGGAGTAGGTGTGGTCTTGATATCCCCCAAAGGTAAACAGGTCCCTCTATCCTTTCAATTGGATTTTCCTTGCACCAACAACATCGTTGAGTACAAAGCTCTCATTGTTGGCTTATGTGTTGTGATTGCATTAAAAATAAAAGATCTTCATATAGTAGGTGACTTTGAGCTTATTGTGCATTAGATTATGGGAACTTGTCAAGCTATGCAAGATAATTTGTGTTGATATCGAGACCTTTCTTTTTCCATGCTTAATTGGTTCTCTTCTTTAACAATAGACAACATCCCTAGAAGGGAGAATAGACATTCCAATTCCATGGCAAGCATTGATTCCTTGGTATCTTCAAAAGAGGATACGAAAGAATACCACTTTCTGGTTCAGTTCTTGTGATCCTTGGCGGTTTTTGATAAACCTGAATATGAATCCTTTGCTTGTTCTCACGTAGAATTGGGAGAATGGTTCTCTAATATCTATAACTACTAAAAGACTAGATACTTTCCTGATGATGTGACAAAGAATGATCGCACTCACATACAAAAGATTTGCATGCATTATTTTAGTTTATCCAATGTTCTCTATCAAAAATCTTATAACGACTTGCTTCTGTGATGCCTCACTAAAGAGGAAATACCTGTCACCCTTAAAGAAGCCCATTTAGGCTCTGGGGGTGCACACTTTGGAGGTAAATCCCAGGTAAGGAAGTTGATACACATGGGGTACTAGTGGAAAATGATGAACATGATTCCTTTGATTTCATTAAAAAGTGACTTCAATTCCAACAATAGAGTCATCTTATTCACACACCCATGCAAGAGTTACAAAATCATACCTCTTCTTGGCCGTTCACAAAATGGGGGTTGGATATTATTGGAAAAATATCACCTCCTTCTTCCAAGGTACATACCTTTATCATTACTGCTATAGATTACTTCACAAAATGGGTCGAAGCTATTCCAATCCAATCAATGAACGCTGAAGCTATTGTATCTTTCTTCTGAACAACAATATTTCTCATTTTGGATTACTTGCTACACTTGTTTCTGAAAATGGTATGCCATTCAAGAATAAGGAAGTAAATAAATTCTTAGATAAATTTCACATTCAACAGAGATTTTCTACACTGTACTATCCATAA
Source organism: Sequoia sempervirens (assembly GCA_007258455.2). NCBI lineage: Eukaryota > Viridiplantae > Streptophyta > Pinopsida > Cupressales > Cupressaceae > Sequoia > Sequoia sempervirens. The sequence goes on from VDFB02000003.1 coordinate 677,442,191, forward strand.
TCCAATGGCCAAGTAGAAGCATCTAACAAGACTCTTGAGCTCATTCTTCATAAAACAGTTAATAAACACAGTAAGGATTGGCGTGTTCAATTAATGTATGCTTCCTAGGACCTTTAAGTTGGGAGATCTAGTTCTTTGTGAGAATCAGAGAAATGTAAATGCATTTCCTAATCAGAGAGGCAAATTGAGTCCTAATTGGTTAGGCCCTTACATTGTTGTCTCTGTGTATGGTTCAGGTGCCTATGGATTATCGTCTATGGATGGAATGCCTCTAAAAGAGCCCATTAATGTGATGCATCTTCATCGATACTATGCATAGTGTCCCATGTGTCATGTGTGTGGTGTTCTCTCTTTAAAAGGGTTGTAGCGTTGCATATATTGACATTATTCTTTAACACATGTTAGGAGAATTTTTGTGTTATGATATGACCATGTGTGTCTGTGTGTGAATGATATACATACATGTGTCTTGCTATGCTATGTATCCATACATCACATTACATCTTTTAAGGAAATTAGATCACCATTGTATTTAATTAACATAGAACCATCTGTGTTTATTAAATCATGTTAGCATCTAATGTAAACATGCATCAATATGAACATGTAATATCCATAGCATTAACATACATGAAAATAAAAAGCATGCACATCAAAATATAGAATGCCATGATGTCAACACTAGTATATATATGTATGTATCAAGTGTCATGTACATGTAGTGGGCCACTACTATAAAAAATGAGTGGCCATTGAATATGTGTCTATACAGAAGATCTACAAAAATATATATGTATCTCTCACTACAAAAATGATATATAAAATCAAAATCCCCTATGGCTGTAGCGTATGGCTCCCTAAGCCCTCTGGCTTTGGCTATTGTTTCTATGGTCTAGGGAGAGATTGCACAGTGGTCATTGATTAGGATTAATGCAAGCAAGATGTGGACAGAGTTACCCTCATCCCCCTGATCTCTCCCTGCAGTGAGTATATAGTCATCCATGCATGTGTCAACTCTTGCTATAGTTGCTAAGAATTTGTCGCAATCATAGCTATCGACTACCAATCGAGGTCATCGAGGTGGCTTTGAAGGGCGTCATGTGCCCGCTTAGTGATGTCAGCCCTCATCACTACCATGTCTCACTCTGCAAGCATTGTCCATAGCTCCCACAGTAGTTGGTTGTGTTGTCCCCGAACATTGGTAACTTTCGCAATTAGATATACAATCTCTACTCCTCGCTCCTTGTAACTGGTTCTCAAGCATGCTATTGGCTCAAAAATGTGAGCATGTCACCCCGTAGACACTGGCTAGAAATCCTCAAGGACTATCCCTTGAACAAGCACATTAGGGGCCAGCTCCGATATGCACTGAGCCATCAACCCATTCCATCCTTGTGCATCCTCTGCAACTACAAAAAGAAAGAGAGAAATTAGTATCACATGGAATATATGTATAATCACTCTTGATGCCACCAAGGTTGTTGCCGTTGTAGTAGTAGGCACTGGAGGCACCAGTGAGTCATGGGTAGTTACTAGGGACTCTAACCTCCTCTGCCACCTCAGCCTCTGTGACAATGCCTTCTCCTCCTATGGCCTCTCCTACTCCACACTAGCTTTTTTTAACTCTCTTTGTTTATCTTGTAGAGGTGGAGGCGGCATGTCTCCCTATGGGCCCAAATCCTCTATAGGGGCAATCTCGCCAAACACAGGAGGAGGAAGGTGCCAATCCCACAACCCTCTGAAGTCTACAACAATCCCAACATTATATGTCGGTGCTATGGGTGGTAAATCATGGTCGGACTCATCATCATTCAGGGGGAAAAATCGGTGATGGTGGGGCGAGGGCAATCCTCGGGTCCGACCACGCTCTTGTAGGCCCTCACATATGTGGGCACATCTGGAGGAATCATCTATACATGGCCATGTTGTCACATGCCTTGACTGCAGTAGTATGGTACGATGATGTGATCATGACGACCTACTAGAAAATTGTCCCGTTGTAGGTTCCTCATGTACTTGCCATCGCCTACCCATCTGAAAATTTGATAAGGTCTCCATCTAACCCTGTCCGCAACAAGAGTATCAAACTGTAATCACCAAAAATGTAAATCTCCATACCTCCACTACCTTTTCATATCATACGAGTAGGCCATGGGGACACGATATGGCCATCACTAGGGAAAACTGACTAGCCTTGTGCACATGATGTGGGCGAAGGCCCACACTTGCAAAAGTGTGCACATTGTAAGACTAGAATATTCATAATGGACATACTAGCCTAGCTCCTAGTATAGGTGCACTAGCATACTACTCCCCCAGGAAAAAATTGTCCTATACTCTACCATCTCCCTAATAGTGTGGATGAGGCCCCCATGCATGTGAGAGCCTCTCTTTTCTATTGTGATCTGAAATGCAATGGTCACGACAAACACCTGATGCTGTAGCAGTGTAGTGGTTCATGCTTGGTCATACTAGTGTGTATAGAAGTGATTGATGTTGTTGTTGTTGTCTGTCCATCTCGAGCAGTAGAGGACTCCCTTTGTCCACTCTTGTGTTGATCGAGTATCATCAAGGGCCACCCACCATCTGCGGATAGGTAGTCCAAGGATCTGATAGACATCCCTGAGTGTGATAGTCATCTCCCCAGTATGTAGCTAGAAAGATGAAATGGTGGCATCCCACCACTCCATCAGTGTTGTAATAATTCACTCATGATAGTGTATCTCTAGCATGGTGAATGCATTCCAGAAATTGGCCTACTCTAGTGTGCGACCTCATCTATAGTGAGATGGTCCCTCTTGTTGCGAAGTAGTTGGTAAGCTCACCCTCCAAGATGCTCGTGAATCTCTCGATACTCCTACAAAAGTGAGAGAGATTCAAAGTTAGAATATAGAATCTCAATTCGAAAACAAAAAATTCTTTAAGACTTATGTGCACCATGCATATGTCCCTATCCTCCTTAGACACCTCAAGGAGGATAATGCATTCTTGAGACACCAATGAAGGACTAGGATGCTAGTGTGTGACCTAGACGAAAGTGCACATTTTGGAAAAAAGCACATAAAATAGACACCTGAGCAGCTCGATGAGGAAAAATGTTGTAAAAAATGAGGTCAAATTCACAAAAAATGAGGTTTTGAGACTTACCTAGTCCACCTCATGACCCTCAACAATGTCATCGTGTAACTAATCCAATATAGGAGCCTTGTACTCCCTCTTGCTTGGCATTTTACTAACGTTTCTCACACAAAAGTCAACAATTTTCTTGTAGTGAATAATGAAAATGACCCTTCTAGGGGCTCACCTAGGTATATATAGGCCCCCCAAGGCCCATTTTTCCTAGAGTTTGTGGCTCCCCAGTTTTTCTTGAATTTACCCCACCAAGCTTAGGGAAAACACAAGAGGGGGCATATAGTCACCCCTTGATCATATTTTTCTTCTGAATCAGTGAATTTTTCTTGATCATTCTTCTCGTCGTGATAGCTTCTTCTAATTTCCGAAGTTGACCTAAAATTTGAGTTTTGTAGGTTAAAATTTTACATGATTTTTTTAATTGCTTTGTCACTACTTGTTGAGCTTGGTTGCTGGGGGAACCTTCAGTACCGATTAGCTCAACCTCAGTGGCCTCTAATGCTGCTTCTCCTTGCATGAAAATTCATAAAATTTAAATTTGAGGAGAAGTTTTTCTTCTCTACTTTAGTGCAGCTAATTTTTCCCAAAATTGAGCCCTCTAAAGTGGGGGAAAAATGTAATGTTGAAAAATTGCACCTAGGTGAAATTCCACATTTTTTCACTTTTTCCTAGCATTAATGAAAAAAATCCCTTGAGTCAAAATCTCACAATTTTTCCTCCTTGTGGACTAGTGGTAGACCAACAAAAGCTTGATGACACATTTCTTGAAAATGTAGGCCTTGGACACTTTCATGATGTGCTAGCATCCTGGTGATTTTCTGAGTTTGAAATGGGGAATCTTGAATCTTGAGACTCTCAACATGTGTCCTAGAAGTCATAATTCGGATGTAACAACTCTTTTCCACCCTTGCATGCAACAGAAAGCCTTTCTTGGCTCTCATTTGGGAGTTCAAGCCATTCAATCAATCTCTCTCTACACTTTCATTATTGAGTTCTCTTCATTCTTGATAGTATCACTCTCACAAGCGAAGCCATTCCAGACTGAGGTCCTTCCAATAGCTATAGCTCTCAAGAAATCACTCAATGGTGCATCCGTACACTCCAGAGAGGGTCTAGGTCTGTGGTTAATGCTCTCTCTCTTACTATTTTCTCCTATTTGTTCATTTTCTACTTTGTGTTGTGGGTTCTACTCTTGAAGCGGGTTTTGTTTTCACCACACTTTTCTTACTTCATTTACACTTGTTTCCAACTTGGTTTTCCAAGGAGATGGGAACACCAAAACTAGGGTTTGACTAACGTAGACCCCCATACAGCCCAAACCTTTTCCCCTCAAACTTTTTTGTGTACATTGCAAAGAAAAACCTGGAGTGAAGACCCGAATATCTGATTGAAGGTAAGTTTTCTCCAAGTTCTCCTTTTATTTTCTTCTAAGTTTTTTCTTTCTTTCTGGTTATTTGATTCAACATACCTCAGACTCGAGCTAGTAAGTGGAACCTTGTCTTACCCACTTAAGCTCCTGAGGTTTTTGTTGCTTAGGACACCAGCACGCTATTTGGATGACAACACACCACACTGGCATCCTGAATATGTGCTTCCATCTTTTTTCCAAGAGCTCCTCTATCTGAGGAAGAAATCTAGAAGTTTCACTCTCTCAGATTATTTAAAGCAGTTTCATATAAAATTTAACATATACCTGTCTCTTTCACAATCATTTCATGCTAAGGTGGATACAGGTAGTTAGTTCCTTGGTGATCGCTTGAGAACGAAGAGACTCGTGTGTAGTGAATCCCTCTTATCTCATAGAAAAATAGTGAAATAACCTTATATGTATAATTATCATTAAATCTCGATATTCAAATATCAAAATTTGACATCAAATCATGGATTTGAAATCATTAAAATACCACCAAAAAAATATTCCAAGGAGGGGTCCTAAGTCTAAGTGAGGACCCATTTGCCATAGGGTGAATGGTTCCTAGCTCACTTAACTAGGAAACACTTTGGACAATATGAAAGATTGTGTGAAAATAAGGTCCTAGGACCTAGTGCGGACCCATTTTCCATGTTACAAACACTAGTATTAGTCCCTTTTGGGGATTTTCAAGGGTTTTGAGTGGGAATTCAAGGTTTTGAGTGGGAATTCAAATTTTGCAAATTTCAGCATTTGGTATCTAATAAATGATAAATTAGACATGATGCCTATAAAAATAAAGTCTCAAATCATTATTTCAGTAGTACTTTAAGCTAGAGAGTTTCAATTGTTGAAATCTTAGAGAAAGGTTGTGGTCAAGAGTGATTTCAAGGGAATTCAAGAAGGAATTCAGCGACAGATTTGTAGAAGATTATTGCAGCAATCAAGATCCATTTCCTCATGTCAATGATTTAGTTCATCATGCATGTTGAGCTAATCTGATGATCTAGATTGGTGATCAAGTTCAAGCATTCAAATCCAATTATCCTATTCAAGTTTTATGATCAAGATCCACACTCATTGAGGTTGCTTCATGCTAGATTTCAGATTTGCAATCCATGGTTTCAACAAAGTTTGGTGAGTTGTTACATGCATTTTTTCATTCATCATTCCTTGATGCTTTTCTATTTTATTTCAAGGTTTAATTACCAAGATGGGGTTTGACCAAGGAAAACCCCCATCCCTTAATAAAATATTTTTTTTCTCTCTCTCTTGTGTTGTGTGTTTTATAGATCTAGGTGATTTGGACTCATACACCTAACCTAGAGAACTAGTCCCTGATAAGATCTTATGATGGTGTTCAACTGTGTCAAATCTGGGTTCAAAAGATTTGAAAACATCTTGGAAAGAACCTGTAGAAGGACTCATATGCCCAACTTGGAATTTTAGACCCAAGGAAATATTTTATCACTAGTCAGTAGATCCTAATCAACTTTTAGAAAATTCTTGATTCTGCCCTGAAAACCCTAGAATAGGACTCATACACCAAACCTAGCATATTAGTCCTGGTACAACCCTAAAAAATAGTTTTAAGATTTTGCAGATCTTGTCTTGGAATCTTCATTCTACCAAGTACTCTATTTTTTCCATTTATTTTATTAGTTTGATTTAATGTCTCAAAGCTTCTAGGTTACATAGTGAGTTTGCATAAGTGTTTTCATTTTCCCTTTTGAATAGTTATTTAATGGTGAACCCCCATCTAATCACACTAGGAACCCACTATATTTCCTTAATCAAATTGATTCACATAAGGGTTGATAGTCACTTGGTTGAGGGATCTAGTTTCCTAATGAAATAAGGAGAAATATAGAGGCTTATCACACCTTTATTTTGGTGAACACATATTCCTATTCACACCCATTCCTCCCAATTTTTCATTATTTCAGTTGGTAGCTATTTTGAGGTGTAGATTCAAACTTTTCAAGATGGCTAGGAGGATTTTTTAGATCACAACCATAAGAAAAATTCTGATAATCATGAAGGGTTGTACATAAATGTATGAAGGATGGGAATTTCCACAACTCAAGTTTGGTTTGGATTTTGTTTTATAAATTAGAAATAAACATTCACTAAAGGTCAGCCTCAAGAATATTAATGTTTATTTGTGAATAAAACATTTGATAGCATGATATGAAATCAATAAAAAATTCATCATCCTTTGGCTTGCATGTCATTAAATCAGCTAGGGTCATCTTAGCACCCATGCGAATGTGGAAGTGGTTGTAAAAGGAATCAATAAGCTCATTGACTAAACCAATTGTGTTATTCTTTAAGGAGCCAAACCACTTTAAAGAAGTATCCTTCAATGACCTAGGGAATAGTTTAGCCAATAGATTATCTTCAAATATAAAGTCACTACATAGGACTATATAAGCGAAAACATGGCTAACAGGATCTTGATGAGCAAATCTAGGAACTTCTATACCTTGTGGTATTTTTGTTCTCAATATCTCTAGGGAGAATGGGTTAGTTTTGATGTATTGTGAAGGTTGACCATTATTTTTTTATTGTATGGTTGTTATTTTTTGTTGAAGGGCTGACATGTTTTGCAAAAGTGTGTTAAGGATAGCATAATTGTTATTATTCTAAGGTGGAGGAGAGTAAGGTGGAGTGGTGTATGTATGCTAAAGGCAAGTGAATTGTAAATTTGTGAGGGAGGATGGTTGAAGAGATATTGTATTTGAATGCACAAAGCTAGAAGGATTCCTTGTGGAAATACCTATGGAAGTGTTGACATTTCTAGTAGGTTGAATGGTTGTGGTAACTTGAGTACTAGTGTATGTAGCAATGGAAATGGGTATTATAGAAGGAGGAGTTGAAGTTCCACCTTGGCTTTGGGTATACCCCATATCTTGAGTACAACTAGTGATGGTAGGGATAGTGTTGTTAAAATCATGTAAATTGCTTTTAGGTAAGGAAATCATGGGAAATGAGGTAGGCATGCTATGATCCATAGGGGGTTAATTATTAACATTATTAGAAAGAGAGTTAGAAAACCCAATATCCACGACGAATGGTGTATCACAGGATGACATGAGTCTTGAAGTATGTCTCACAATCGTATTGCTAATAGGACACCAAGTTGTAAAGCTCATACAAGTTTCACAAACTCAATGCCAACCCAAAATGGAAAGAGGCTTTAAAATGCAATGCAATGACCTAGAATGTAGTGCAATTTTCAGATTCTAAACAAGGTAATTTTCTCATTAAACTATGAAAAAATTTGGAAATGAAATCTTGTAAGTGCAATTTTCAAATCACACAATGCACTAAATGTATCAAATTAAGCTAAATATTATGAAATTATTGAAAAAAAAAATCAGCAAACTGTAACAAAAATCTAAAATCTTAGCAAACAAGAGCACATAAATAAATATTTTAATGCTCAAAAATTCATATTATGACATGATTAGGGACTCATTCACCCTAAGGCGAATAGGTCCTAGATTAGGGTTTTGAAACTAATTTTTACAGATTTTCAAGTGTTTTCTAGTGGATTTTAGATTCAGGTCTATTAGAACAAGTTGCAGTTTCAGTTTTCTATAAATGTAATGTGAAATGCAAGTGACAAATGTGATAAAGTGATAACTAAAAGATCTAGTTTGATATACAATTTTTGTTTCAATTTTCAAATGTAATTTAATGTTCTGTATATGATATGCAAGATGAATGATTTTTTTGTATTTTTTTAGATTTAAAGAATGCAAACAATGCAATCCTAAAACCCTAGATACAATGCAAAGTTGAATGCAAATTATACAACCTAAATTAGATGTAATTGAATGAAAATGAATGCAAGATCTAAATCTAGGAAGAAAAGGGCTCCAAAATTAGAAAACTACAATTCTCAAAAGGTTAGGTTCACCATAATTAAACAAAGGAAAATAAAAGGGGGGTACAAGAAAGTGGAATAAAATGATGAACCCAATTTCCACTCTATTTCATTCAATATGTAGGTAATAATGTGTAAATGAGTAACATAAATCAATTCTAACCCAAATGATTGTAAAAAGGAAGATTTGGATAGGGCCAAATTTTGTGTACCTATTGCAAAAAGTTTTTATTTGGACCTCAATAAGGACTCACTCACCCTATGGTGAATGGGTGTTGGCTAGGGCTCTAAAAAATCTATTTTCAAGTTTTGTTCCTCTTAGTTTGCACTCCCATATTCTAGTTGGGCACTATCAGAAATCCATAAATAAATCTTGTAGCTTCATTTCTATGATTTGAACACTTTCTTTGCAACTTTGACAACTTTAAAAACTTTTTGAGATTTTCTCTCCAATAGATCTTCAATCTAAAACTTGCAATCACACATCAAAGGAGAGAAAAATGTTGCTTGTTGGGGAATAGGGGTTTTCCTTGGTCAAACATCATTTTGGTAATTAAACCTTATAATGAGACAATGCATGAAAGGAATGATCAATGAAAAAATGCAATGTCACAACTCACTACACCTTAAGTAAACCTTGGATAAATATACAATCTAGTATGAATTGGCCTCAATGAATGTATATCTTGATCATAAAACTTGATTAGAAACAATGACTTGAATATGCTTGATAGATCTTGAATGCTACATCAACAAATTAGCTCAACAACATGTATGTTGCACTAAATCCTTGACATGATGAAATGAATCTTGATTGCTGCAATAATCTTCAATAATCTACCCTTTAATGCCTTAGAAATTATCTTGACTACTCTTGAATACTCTAGCTTGATCTCATGAAGTCTCAAAAAATTTCTAGGATGAAACATAACGAAATAAACTTATATTTATACATATCTTAACATTAAATCCTGAAAATCAAATATCACAAGTCGACATGATATCATGGATTTGAAATAATTTAAATACCACAAAAAAATATTTCAAAGAGAGGTCCTAGGTCTAAGTGAGGACCCATTTGTCATGTGGTGAATGGGTTCTAGGTCACTCACCCAGGACACGGTTTTGGAAATGTGAAATGTTATGTAGAAATAGGGTCCTAGGACCTAGTGAGGACCCATTCACCATGTGGTGAATGGGTCCTATGTCACCTACCTAGGACACACACTCTCCAAAATTAAGTTTTGTGTAATGGAATTTATGAATGTTGGGTTTTATCCCTCAAAATTTTCATTTAATTAGGCTTGGATTTGAAATAAAGGGGCCAATTAAGGAAACTTAACCTCAATTAATTAATAAATCCCTAGATTAGTGTGAAAGTGTAAATATACACCTTAGAACACCCTAAATAAGGCACAATTAAGTCCATTTTAGTTTAAAAGGGACCTAAACTTAATGTGAATGCGTAAAACAAAATACAACACTAAATTAAGGAAATATTAGGCTCATTTTAATATTCATTATATTCCCAAATTAAGTGAAAAAGGGATAATTTTTCTATTAATATAGTTAGTCAAATAGAAAATTATTTTAAAAGAGCTTATCTATATGGCGAGTTGTCAATCTAACTCTACTCAAAATAGAATTGAAAAGGCTGAAATAATTTATCTATAAAGTAGCCTTTAAGAAGTAAGAAATGCTAACAATGTAATGTCCAACTGTTAGCAAAAATTTACATGGTTTATTCTTGGATAAATTTACATACCCTATTCCAACACTCCAATTTTTCACATGTAGGTAAAATGCCAAAAAAATATTTGAGATTTGGTTTTACACTTGTCAATTGAATTTTCTTAGAAGTGTATAATTTTTTTAACATCATATTGTGTGATTCTGGTAAGTATTGAGGAAATTTTTTTCCTGAGAATGTCCTATAGTTTTTGGAAATATAAGTTTGTTTTCATGTTGCACATCTACTTGTAGTACCTAGTGGAAGAGACTTGATTGAAAGATATTTGAAAATACTAAAAGATAGTCCCAAAATTCCTACAGATGTGACTAATCTATGAATTTCTTGGAAAATATAACTATTAAGTTAGTTTCAAAAGAATCTTAGTCAACGAGGTTTTATATGCTTCAATACTTTTTCAGGCGGTTGCTTATATGATTTTATTTTTATTTTATGGTTTTTGTAGTTAATTGATAATACCCCATTGGTCTACTTAACAATGTTGTGGATGGATGTGCCACAAAAATTGTTGTAAAGCTTGAAATTATGGATCCATGCTAGAGTGTGTTGGTTATTTTTTAAGAACCAAACTGATCTCCTGAAATACCTATGGAATTTTCCATTTCCAATAATTAGAACTCTAAAGGGATTGGCCAACGAACGAGTGGAAGTTGCAAAACTTCTACTCCTACACTTTGGGCTCTGTGAAACTCAGGAGGGTGATCCCACAATGTACACTTAGGAATTCATACAATTATAATTAAATATATTGTCAATAATATATACTTCTCATAAAATTACTCAACAATATAGTACATCAAATAAGTTGGTAGCTCATTTATCAATGTCCTATACCTACAGCATGAGAAGGTAGAAATTCAACATAAAAAAAATATAATGGTAACCAATTGATAATTTGTAAATTAAAAGTGATTGGTTGATGAATCAAAATAGAAACTAAACCACAAGTACTTTGCACGAACTAGTTCCTTTATCCCAAGCAAAGGAGTCAATATCAACCTATATAACTAGTTAACAACTCAACAATAGCAACATACAGTCACAAGAAATACTGCATTACAACACTCCCCTATTACATTCATGATCATTACTACTTACAAATATCTTAGCACCTAATTTTATGAGTTAACGATTTTATCCAAGAATTTACATTAATTCATTGAATCAATAAGAATGAATGAAATAAAACATCCATTGAGACACAATAGAGACAAACAAAAGCAATCTTAGATTACTTTCATTCATAAATCATAAAATGAGTACAAGGAGAGACAATATCCATGAAATTGGTATTAGTCTATATTGTATTTACTATACTACTAATCATAATTACATAAATAATACAAAAATTTAACTTAACACAAAAAACTCTAAAACATACTTAGTATTTACTTTACAATTCATAGTGTTAATTGAAAAACAATGAACCCCTACTTTTTGGCCTTGAAATCCTTCTTATAGAAATGAAGGAGAAAAACAAGCCTCAGGCCAGAGAGTTCACATGTCCAAATCTTATTGGACCACTATAATAAAGATTCTCTCATTTAGTTACAATGCATTCCCAAGAGGTGGGAGACATGTGAGAAAATGAAAGTATTCTTCATTCACTATTGGAGATCTGGTCCAATTTTCAAAAATGGGTATAACCAAAAAGTTACCTCAAAATTTGTGCCCACACACACAAAGTGAAAGAAGGAAAACATGAAAGAAACGTAAAAGGAAAATTCAAGAGATATTTCCATGTTTGCAACCTTGTCATCAATTCAACTTGGAGAAGATGCACTATTTTTTCCATACTTTATCAAAAACCTAATCTGTACTAAATACAGGATATGTAGTGCATTCCCATATATCTGTTATTTATCATAACTGTAGATTTCAAAATTTCAAATCACTAACTCGCCACCTTTTATATCAAACCCCCCATTCCTTCCAAGTACCTGCCTTTCCATGATAGGAATTCATCTTCAGTGGGCCAATCAAAATCCATGACTTCATCAACATTTTTTCTATAAGGTGCATAGTTGGTGATAATTTGGTTAGCTTCCTTATCAAACTCCAGTACGACAGTCTCATCATGAGCTAACATATCCATATTTCTCTTCAATGTCTCCATATCAAATTTTTGACAAATCGACACAAATTGATCTGAAATAACCTGATTTGTTTCATTTTTCCACTCTTGTAGAGTCTTAATGCTATTATAATCCTTTAAAATGGATGGCACAAGGCCATGATGTGATTCATGGAAGGATTTTACCAACTCATTTATTTTATTCTCTAATGGTTCAATATTTCCCCTGTATCCTTCAATATTCCTTAGAAGAACTATAGTAGGTTTAAGCATTTCAAGGGGATTGGGATCCTGCTTAACTCCAATTCCTATCAATATCAAATCTGGCTTCCTAGGGATCCAAATTTGCATGATTGGAATGGCTCTTTCTCTACCAATGTCAAAATTCTTGACAGCATCTACCATAGATGAATAACTATAGTGAATAGTATTCAACTTTTTATTCACTCTTCTATTCAAGTGTTCGAGCATTGTTCTGAAGATCTTCATATTACTCTTGAAAGTTATGATTGTCACATTTCTCTTTGTACTCATTTATCTTCCTGAGCAATTCATCCCTATTGATATCCTCTTCATCTTGTGGTCCTTCTGATGCACCAGGTTCTACTATTGAAATGGACACACTTCCCATGTTATATGGTACAATGGCCTAGGAAGAACTTACTTCACCAGTAAACTCTGGGGGTACATCTTCTTGTAAAATAGTGGGTGAGTCAACATAATTTTGCTTAGGCTTTTCAGGTTGGAATCCTTGCAACACATCCTCCAATAATGCTACCTTTTTCTACAACATGTTATCCCACTCAAGGTATCCATATTTAATTAACAAATTATTTCATTCTATCTTGAGCTTATCCTTTTCTATAGTCACAAACTCTACGGCGGCCATTGTAAATTATGCAACATGAACTGACATATTTGTAGCTTCTAAAGTTGATGTTTCTAACACTCTTTTTATTATTAGGCCTCAACTATAGTTAGGTGCAGGCTCAACAATACTAGGATTTCTTACGCTTAGGGCTAAATACCATATAGCCAAGGCTTCCCAATCTTCAGTGTAATCCAACCCCTGTAATGCAATTGCAACTTCTTCTATATCATAGAGAGGCTTGTCACATTTCTTTATTGTGTCAAAAGCTATGGCAAAAGCAAGATCCCATTTTGGTAGCAACAAAATTCCACTAGTCCTTACCAATTCTTGACCCTCCTTTACAGTCATTTTCTAGAATCTAGTTTTCATTTCATTTAACACTTTTTTCTAGATGCTAGCATCTAGTAATTTTGGGTGAAGGCTTCTATCTATAGCCAAACTCTTTACATATTCATCTCTTTTAGCCATATATGAAAATTCCATAAAAGCTTGAGTCTCTATAAATGAGTCATCATCTAAGAAATTTGTGCATGCTTCAACCTACTATACCATAGAAAAAAGGTAACTTGCTTGATTTGGGAATAGCTGATGATAAATTGGACTTAAGGAGGCCTTTATTTGGTGTTGTGAGGTGTTTTTCACATCCATAGTAGGTCTTGGACCCTTTCAAATGCATTTAATGATGTCTTGTAAAGGTGTTGTAAAGTGTTGTAAAAGACTTTCACACTTTTCTAGACTTGATAAAACCATTTTCCCTTAATTCAACAATATAAAATGTATTTAATTGCTTCTTTGCATTAATCTAGAAGGCTTGTAAAATAAACATAACATTAACCTAGTGTTGTAATGTGTTTTACACATTCACATTGTTTCTTGTGCCTTTCTAGGCTGTGAGGACCTCATTTTAGTGTTGAAAAGTGTATTTAATCACACTTTCACATTGAATTTTGTGTGCCAAGCGATAATTAACCTTCACATCATCATTAATAGGCCCTTATTACACCATATTGTGCATCTCGAGGCAATATTTGATGAAATACTTGACAAAGTCATCATAAAAACCTTTTCCTTACTTCCTAGCATCCTAGTTGTCAAGTGGGCCCCTCTGGGACTAATTCGCCATCTATGGGAAATCAATCCCTAGAAGGTGGGACTGATTTTCCCAAGGTGGTGAATGAGTCCTATTTGGACCATTTTTTACTTTTGAGTGGGAAATTTTGGAATTAAAGTTTAATTTTTCTTCATGTCAGCCTTAGGGATCCAATTTATAGGATAATTAGGAGAATTCTTATAAATACAGCCTTATAAGCCCTAATTCATAATATCTTAACTCATTCACACATCTCTTATCATTTATTCATCATCTATCTTCTCTATCAAATCAAGCAAGTTAAGGTTTCATCATTGCAAGTCATCAAGATAGCTTCTAAAGACATTTAAGGGAAGATTCTTCATGTTTTGTTGTAGAAATTCAATATCAATCATCATGGCAAGGTATTAATCCCTTCATTTCATGCTTATTCTTCATATTATCTCATCATTTTGGTTTAATTACCTACAAAGGGGTTTGAACAAGGAAAACCCCGATGCCCTAACATCCAACGTTTTTTCTTCTCTTCTTGTGTGTTTGTAGATTTAGGAATCTAGGAAGCTTGAAAATAATTTAAGATCAAGTTGTAAATTTTTTCAATTCATCTCTTCATTGGATAATGAAAAACATCAACAAAAAGTCTCCTTTAGGCTTGGATTTGACAGTTTCAGAACCTGACACCTGGAGAAGCAGAAAGTGAAGAAAGAAGGCTATTGTTTCAACCTTTGAATCTTCAAAAATTCAAAATTAGGCTCATTCACTATGGGTGGTGAAGGAGTCCCACTTCCAGACCTAATTTTGGTTTTCTACATTTTTGGATACCCATTTTTCTAAAACGAGCTCCAGAACAGTTTCCCAGAACTAGGACTGGTTCACCTAGAATGGTGAATGAGTCCCACCAGGCCTAAAAATTAGTATCAAGAACATTTCAAAAGTCATTTCTATTCTTCATCAAGATCTCAAGTGCACACTTTCAGTTTCATCCATTTCTGTTGCAATTTACATTCATTTCTAGGTGTTTTCTGCATATGACAATGTGTTTTCAAACAATCTACATTTTATTTGTTTTTCATTAATAATCAATCCATTTTATCAATTATCTAGATTTATATCATTGAGTTTAGACATAATTTCATCGTACATGCATTAGTTTTATTTAACCACCTATATTTGTGGTTTTGGATCTATCTCTTTCATTTAGGTGAAAGACCCTAATTGATGAAAAGAGACATAGCATTCCTAACCATTAAAATATTTGGTTCATTTTGGTAAACCTACTTTTCAAATACTTCTCTTTTTTTATTTGGAGTCCTTCATCATACATCTAGCCTTGCAATGACATTGCACTAGGGTTTGCATTAGTTAATTGGCATGCTAGGTTTCAAATTTTGCATTCTTAAAAAGTGCATTTAGGTTGCATTGTTGGCATCTAAATTCATTTAAATTTTTTGAAATTCTGCATTTTTAACTTAGGTATGCATCACAGCACTTAGAAAACATCAAAATCACTCAAAATTTTCTAAAAATTCTAAAAAAATTCCATACTGGGACTCATTTGCCACCTTGGGCGAGTCAATCCCTTTTCACCCCTGAAACTACCCTTTACAAAACTAAAAAACTTATTTTTCAGCTTCTATTTGGTGCCATTACCTACCTATGTTAGTTAGCTGAGTTTTTTTAACATGAATTTTATTAGATCTATGTTAAGTTAGCTCCTTTCTTGCATTGATTAATTTCACATTTACATCTCCAACATTTTATTTTTTAGATTATTGCATACTATAAGTATACTATAATCAACAACTTACTTTATTTTACATCTACATAATTACATATATATCATTGCATTGCACTTTATTTACTTTTTAATAGCATGTTCTTTTTCACAAGATGTGTCTTTGATTTGGTTAAACATGGATGTTATAATCACAATATCCCCTCTTATTATTTTAATTTTGATTACAACAATGAGGAACATGTTAGTCATTGCTTTGACCAAACCATTACATTATCCATTGGTGTGAATGGACGTGTAGACAATCATAACACACATACTTGTTCTTCTCCTGATACCTCTCCTATTAGTGAAAAAGGTATCTTGGTGAAGGAAGTTACAAGCCTTGAGAGTCTTGATTTTCCATCTCCTCATTCCCCTTTGGAAGATGTTAGACAAGAAGAACATGAGATCATAGACACATTTCTAAATATCAAATTACCTAGTCTCCATAACCATGACAATCAAAATTGTCCATCTCCTAATATCCCTCTTCTATGTAAAGAGGATAGGTTGGTGTTAGACAACATTCCTATTAAGAATCATGAAACCCTTGATCCTCCCTTCCATCATGCTCCTCCCATTTGGGATAATCTATTTGAAAATCATGGTGGTCTTTCTCTTGATTGCTCCACCACTTGTGATGAAGCTACCTTAAAAACTTCAAACTTGGATGAACATATTACAAGCTCTCCTACTAGGGTAGATAACATGGCACAAGAGAATGAGACCTTAAAGACAATGGACACTCAACTACCACATTCTCCTAATCCTCCCCTTCTTGATAATCCCATCAGTGATCATTCCCCTATTGGCGATAAAGTCATTTTGGGAGACCCAAGCCTTACTTGTCAAGAACATGTGGCTTGCTGTTCTCCTAAACACTCTCCTAGGGAGAATATCATGGTTCTAGAAAATAACAACAATAATAAATATGTGGTTGCCTTCAATAAAAAGGTGATTCTAGATTGGCCTTTATTAGAGATACATCAAATCAAGACTACTGAGGTTATGAATGTGCAAGTGTCCATTAAATACCCCTTGATCAATGGACCTCATACATACCATGGGACATCCTAACAACCCTCTAATTCTCTACCCACCTTCACACAAACAACAAACTCAAAAAAAACCTGAACCTATCCCTTACCCTCTTTAGAATAATGTGTCACAGCAACTGAGTCATAACACCATTGCTCATACGTATAACACTCGAAACAATTGGCAACCACCATAACCAACCCTAACACCATTACCATTGCCTAATCCTATCCCACCTAACCCTTTATTTCTTGGTCATAAGGAGTATGATCTTGTCGAGCAACTAAAGAACACTCTTTCTAAGATATCATTATGGGATGTAATTCAAGCCTCCCTTCACTATCACAACATGATCCAAATAACCTTGCACGTTCTTGTCTCTTCTAATGTGCCACAAACTGATATAGCCACCATGATTCTAGGCCTAACCATTGAAACTATTTTCCACCAAAGTGAACTCCCCTCTTTGGCTGTGCAAAAAAAAAATCAAGCTTTCATGATCATAGCATGATACAAACAAAAAGGATTAAAGAGGACTCTTGTAGATACTAGTTCTACCCTTAATGTCTACAATGTGACCCTTGTGGATAGGCTTGGAAATTATTAGTCAACCATTCAACTTGATTCTCTATCTATTAAGGAAGTTGAAAATGTTGAAAAAAAATGGCTATAGTGGAAAAGGATGTAGTGCTCATGAACAAGGTATCTGCAACCCTATAGACCTTATCACACAAAAAACCACTCATGGTCTTGGTTATTGTCCTTTGATAGAGATCACCAAGCATTCACTCAACATCAACAATCTCACACAACATACTCCTAAATCATCCTTAATAGTCATCCATCCTAAACACCTTGACACTAATGGTCTTGAACATCATTCTTTACACAATATGACACAAACAACGAACTCTTCGCTTAATGTCATTGTCATCTCACAAGACACTAATAATTTGAATTCATTATATTTTACACCCTTCTATAAAGGAGACAACAAAATCTCGCAATCTAAAGAGTCTTGTGAAGATATGACAAACTGGATACTAAGCAAGATGTATCTTTGACGCAAACTACAGGACCACCTTCTACCATTGATCAAGAGGGTATCTTGTCAAGACTCCTCCAAGAACACTTGATCACCCTTCCTCCAAGAACTCAAAATAAATGCTCTTACAAGACTTCATCCTACAGATATCATAGAGATCATGGTCATTCCAATAATGAATGTAAGGTTTTGATTCATAAAATCCAACATTTTTAGGAGTTTGGTATTCTTCCTTCTATGGGGGAACCTAATTACTCTAATTGATGCCAATTTTCACTCTCACCTACATTTCATCAATCATTTTAGCTCACCTTTGTCCTGAAGTCAGTTGGGCCAAGGGGTTTAGTAGCCTTGTTCTCGTATGTCACTTGTCATTGAATATTTTGGCTAGTCATTAAATTTTCATGAACACATAAGAGCAAACTTGGGATGTGGAAAACATGCCTTAAGTTGGCTCACATGTGACATACTGCCCTTTTCATGACGTAGCTTATCAGAAACATATGACTTGGCATAGGGATTTTTGAGTAAGCTCTTATGTCCTCTTCTTCCACTTTAAAGAAATTTCTCATAGTAGTGTTGTTTGCAACTACTTTAAAGTGGGGGAAAACATCACCACTCACATTTCATTGTGCAATTTCTTTCTTCTTGCGATGCATCCTTTTCTTGATGGAGTCATTGGGCTTGATTCCATCTAAGAGTGTGATACTTCTTTTGACACATCCTCTCTTGGAAACATTAAGCATGATGTCCCCTAAGATGAGACCTTACACGAATTAAGAAAAATCCCTTTGAAAATTCCTCGCACTACCTTTCATTTACAATTTCTATGAGTGTCAAGCATACAAAGCTTTGCTTACTTCATAGAGCTCGAAAATCATTTTTCCTTTGTGACCCCTTATTAAAGTTATCAGGAGGTATAACTTTGGTATGGTTGAGCTAGAAGCCCATTTTGAGGCACGACTTTCCCCATAGCCACCTATGTGTTTGTGAGTTCATACCAGCCAAGTGTACATTTCTCATCTTTTGGGCTTTCTCACCCAATGGATAGCAAAGAGTTTCATATCCCTAGAGTAAGTATGCATTTTTCCTTTTTCGACAAACAACCTAGATCTAATCCACAACTAGCTGGACAAATGATCAAATCTTGATCCACCTCATTTTCATTTATCTTCCTTCTAGTTCTTTCCATTGCATGATCATGTATCTTGTTTTGCTGCAAATCGTTCACCTTGTGTATGTCTTTTTGTGCTTATGCCAGCTTGACTTAGGATCTTAGATCCTAGGGGTTTCAATTCTTTCTCGATATTTGTTATCTTAGACCATCTACATTGGTATGATTGGACCTCTCTTTAATGTCTACTTTAGTGTGAGTTTGAAGTAAGTTCATCCTCTCACTAAAGTGGGGGCTAAATGTACCATACAAAAAAGGAAACTTGCTTGATTTGGGAAGAGTTGATGATAAATTGGACTTAAGGAGGCCTTGATTTGGTGTTGTGAGGTGTTTTTCACATCCAAACTAGGTCTTAGACCCTTTCAAATGCATTTAATGATGTCTTGTAAAGGCATTGTAAAGTGTTTTAAAAGACTTTCACGCTTTTCTAGACTTAATAAAACTCTTTTCTCTTAATTCAACAATATAAAACATATTTAATTGTATCTTCACATTAATCTAGAAGGCTTGTAAAATAAACTTAACTTTATCCTAGTGTTGTAATGTGTTTTACACATTCACATTGGTTCTTATGCCTTTCTAGGCTGTGTGGACATCATTGTAGTGTTGAAAAGTGTATTTAATCACACTTTCACATTGAATTTTTTGCCCCAAGCCCTAATTGACCTTCAGACCATCATTAATAGGCCCCTATTACCCCATATTGTGTATCCCGATGAAATATTTGATGAGATACCCAACAAAGTCATCATACAAACCTTATTTCCTCACTTCCTAGCATCCTAGCTATCAAATGGGCCATTCTAGGACTAATTCACCATTTATGGTGAATCAGTCCCTACCAGGTGGGACTGATTCACCCAAGGTGGCGAATGAATCCTATTTGGACCATTTTTTCCTTTTGAGCCAGAAATTTTGGAATTTAAGTTTAATTTTTCTTCATGTCATCCTTAGGGATCCAATTTATGGGATAATTAGGAGAATTTCCTATAAATATAACATTCTAAGCCTTAATTCATAATTTCTTAACTCATTCACACATCTCTTATCATTGATTCATCATCTATCTTCTCTATCAAATCAAGCAAGTTAGAGTGTCATCATTGCAAGTCATCAAGATAGCTTTCGAAGATATTGAAGGGCAGATTCTTCATGTTTTGTTGCATACATTCAAGATCAATCATCATGGAAAGGTATTAATCCCTTGTTTTCAAGCTTATTCTTCATATTATCTCATCCTTTTTTTTAATTACCTACAAAGGGGTTTGTTTGACCAAGACAAACCCCCATGCCCTCACATCCAAGATTTCTTCTTCTCTTCTTGGATGTTTGTAGATTTAGGCATCTGGGAAGATTGGAAACCATTGAATATGAAGTTGTAATTTTTTTCAAGTCATCTCTTCATTGGATAAGCCAAGACATGAACAAAAAGTCAAGTTTAGGCCCGAATTTGACAGTTTCAGAAGCAGACACCTAAAGAAGCAGAAAGTGCAAACCGAATGCTACTATTTCCACCTATGAATTTTCAAAAATTCAAAAGTGGAACCATTTTAAATGGGTGGTGAATGAGTCCCCCTTCCAGACCTGATTTCGGTTTTGTGCATTTTTGGATACCCATTTATCTGAAATGGGCTCTAGAACAATTTCCCAGAACTAGGATTGATTTGCCCAGAATGGTGAATGAGTCCCACAGGCCTAAAAATCAGGATCAACAACATTTCAAAAGTAATTTCTATTCTTCATCAAGATCTCAATTGCATACTTTCAGTTTCATCCATTTTTGTTGCAATTTACATTCATTTCTAGGTGTTTTCTGCATATCACAATGTGTTTTCAAACAATCTACATTTCATGAGTTTTGCATTAAAAATCAATCCATTTTATCAATTGGGTACATTTATATCATTACATTTAGACATAATTTCAACATACATACATTAGTTTGAGTAAACCACCTAGATTTGTGGTGTGGGATCTATCTCTTTCCTTTAGGTGAAATACCCTAATTGAGAAAAAGAGACATAGCATTCCTAACCATTAAAATATTTGGTTCACCTACATATCATCTCTTCCATTGAGTCCAGTGAGATCAACATTACTCAACCTTGTTCCCAATTTATGTGTTTCCCTTACTATAGGTGTTGTGGGCACTCTTTCTTGCATTTCCAATTCTAAAACCCAAATATCATCATCTGAGCCTTCATCATCATAGTCCACTAGACCATTGGATTCAACCTTTTATCTTTTCAATGGTGGCTCCCTAGGTGGTATTTCACTAGGGGATGGGAAACAATATTCACAATTTTAGTCTCTACCAGCCTTGGTGGAGATGGTAGTGGTACTTGTGGCATAGGAGAAGGAGGCTTGTTTTCCTCTGGCTGAGAGAGAGCAGGGGCTTCATCAATTTTCTTTTCCTTAGTCTTTCTCATTACAAATAATTTTATTCTTGGTTCTTTATTGGCTTTTGATGTAGATTCTTCTTGTATAGTAGGGATTTATCCTCCACTCAGTCCTTGTAAAATTGGAGCTTTCCCTTTTTCTTTACCTATTACCCCTTTAGTTTCAAGGTAGCCCACTATTGAATCAATATTCCTTGCTACATGATCCACCTTTTGTATTATATCTTCAACCTCCAGGAGTATTTTGAAATCAGGTACCTCTTTCTTTATTTTTATTTGCATTTTATTGAATGCAATCCATCTTGCTAACCTTTTTTCTTGCTCCAAAGTGTCTGACACATTTCTTATTACATCTTCTAGATACTAGAAAATGTGGAAAAATTTGTAGCTCTTGTTTCTTTCTTTCAGCCAAGCCATAAAACCTTCAAGGCCATATTTGATCCTCTCAACTAGCCTCTACATGCGATAGGTTTTGAGTATATCAAGGATGTTATTCCAACCTCCTTTGGTCATTAGAAAATTAAAAAAACAAGTGTATAAAGGAAACAAATTTCCTTTTCCTTGATTCAATAAATTTTCATTTTCTACACTTCCTAGTTGCCACATAACCTCAAGGAAATTGATTATTTCTAGCACAAAGTTTGGTAGCGAGTGAGGTGCTACCATGTAGCCATATACTCTTAAGATATTATAATTAGGGTATGAAATAACATCTCCCCAATTATGATCAACTCCTAGCTCAGGATTTCTCTCCTTGGGTCTTAAGAAATCATGTAGAGATATGGGAATTTTGGGTAAATTCACAATCAAGAACCTCTTTAGTTCAAAAGCAATCAAATTCTGGAATGTCACATAGTCATATGTACTATCATCTTTTTCCAAGACTGTGGTCCAACATTACATGAGAAAGTCCAAATCACTCGCCTTTCTTTCCAAGACAATATTGTGTCCAAAGTAAACTACACCCTTGTATAGAAACATGTGCATCAATAATTAATACTAACTAAATCTCACTCATGATTCACCCTTCTTCAACCTTGTTACTCCTTCATTCATTCTTTATGAAAGAAACCTTGCATAATCATATACTACACAATACTGGGGGTGTTGGATATGGGAAGCCATGTACATCCATGATTGGCATTCCATAGATAGGGTCATAACCAATTATTTGACAAATGGAATAGAAAGTCCTTTTGAAGTAGGAAACAAAATAGTTGACTGGAAAAGGCTCTTTATCATGTGGTCCTATTACAATCTTTGACCTACAAATTCTTCTAAGAATCTCGGTAGTACATGGACTCTGAATGAAATCCTGGTTCCATCGTACTCTTGCTGAAGAGCTTCTTCATTTATCTTATGCATTTCATCACTCCATCTAGAGAGCTTGAAAACAAAACCCAATTCCTCCTTAGTGATTCTAAATTTTTTATTCCAATAATAAGTTCTTATAGTCCTTGTGATTGGGTTATAATTAGTAGCTATTTCCTTAAGAAAGTCAACATCCATATAAACATTTGGCACAATCAACTTTCCCAGATCACAGTTCCAAGGGTTTCCTAGTAGGATACCCATATATCTATTCCTAAAAAAGCTATAAAATGGTTCCCATCCAGTATAGGTAATTTGGCATCCTTAATAGAACTCTCTTGTCAAATCAACCTTCTAATACTTGTGGACCTTTGGGAATCAATTGGCCTTTAGGTTTGTCACTGGTTGAAGGTGGTAACTCATCCATGATGTCTTTATTTAAAGGTCTTTTGGGAGCAAAAGCTTCCCCTTTAGATGAAGAAAATTTTATTTCAGGAGCGATAAAACAAGAGATACTATAATTTAGGGTTTCTTGTTTATCTAAAAAAGGCCTATGAATTTTATGAGGGTTTGCAAAAATTATGCAAATGCAGAGTTAATAAATTCTTCTTTATGAATGCCAAACCTTAAAAATGTTGAACCAAGAAAACCCTAATAGACTCAAGCTCAAACAATGACAACTTATCAATAATACTGGAAAGAGGGAAAAAATTCACTTACTGGTTCCCTTCGCAGGTTGACAACCCTGGTTCCAATGTTAGAAAATATTGAGAGACCACGATATGATCTCCTTGAGTGTTTCAAGTATAATTTTTAATGCTAAATTATTCCTTTTAGACAAATATTAATAATTATGAAGCTCCTTACTTTGGTAGATCAATGTCCTTTCAGTTATTAAGGCTCGCTCATGCAAACTAGAATGGCTCACTTTCCCTTAGCTGAGTTTTGAATGCCATCCATTGATCCTTTTGGAGTGTTAACTAATTAATGATCTAGATTTGACTAGTTTATTATGAAAGATCCAACTATACATAGCCGCAATACTTACCAAATGACAGGGGGCCATATGGAACCACTTGTTAGTAGTACATGGGCTCCACCATGTCTTTGTTGCTAAATTCTCGATCCATGTGTCCTTTTCCCCTTGCCCCCATGAGTTATAAATCATGTGCAACTTTCATCAATTGGGAGATGGGGAAAGGCTAAGATTAGATCTCTCGGGCTCCTTTATGGACACTTCTTAGTTACCCATAGCTTTATCTTTCATACAACATCCACGATTCAGATTAAAAGAATTTTAAGCATGTGCAACATATATACATTGGTAACACACAATTTATTTTCCATTCTCACTTTGGAGTTATTTAATTAAAAAATTTCTCATACACCAATGCTTCCATGTTCTTTGGATTACTCCATGTGGAAAATGCCCGCTCCCCCATTGAGAACCTTGCAGGAAAGATGGTACCCACATGGGATAGCAGGGAGCGATCAAGATTAATCCACATCACTCGCTCTAGACCATTGATTCCTTTGAAAACATAGCAATGTTGACCATTAAAACCGTCGGGCCCATCATCAGAGGAGACACATGGCAACTGCCAGCCAACCAATGTGATTATTTCAATAAGCAAGAAGAAAAAATAGGTGCATAGGGAGTGGTCTAGTTGTGGCCACCTCAATTATCTCCCACCATTGATTTCTTCAACCACCATCTACACGCCTTTTCAAAGACGTTGGGCCCACCAATCATACAAGACAAATGGCCTTTGCTCGTGAGCCCATATGAATAAAATAATATGAAATAAAATAGAATGGGCAAATAGGGAACGGTGGTCATTGTCTGCATCAATCGAATGACAGTCAAGGGTCCATATATCTGCACATTTCAAAAACTATTAATTTTTAAAAGGGAACTGACTAGGTTGACGAGACCATACCCACGACATAAAAGACTTAAATTTTTTCAGTAGAATAGATTTAGTCTAACTTAGGAAAAATTAAAATGATGGCCCAACATACATTAATTGGTAAAACAAGATCAAAGGGCTAGTCACTTAACTAGTCTTGATGGCATATGTCACGACTTAAAGGAATGAGAACCAATA
The DNA here is from genome assembly GCA_007258455.2 of Sequoia sempervirens. NCBI lineage: Eukaryota > Viridiplantae > Streptophyta > Pinopsida > Cupressales > Cupressaceae > Sequoia > Sequoia sempervirens. The sequence goes on from VDFB02000003.1 coordinate 677,467,263, forward strand.
CAAGGGGTCAATAGAGAAATAAAACCTTGGTGAGGATACAAATCAAAAGGGTTTTTCATAATAAGACCTAAGTAAACTGAAACCCTTATATAGTGACAAGAGACAAAACCCATAGTCTTTAGAACTAAGCAAGATTTTGGAGATGGAACATGAAAATTTTTAGGAGTTCCATCACAGTGTGAAGGAAAAAAATTTGAAGCATTTGGAAATTGTTTTGGTTCAAAATTCAAACTATGTTGTATCTTTCTTTGGTTGGGAATTGAAAAGAATAGATTGATACATTAATTTAGATGAAAATGATGTAGAGTGATGTTCATACTAGGTGGATTTATAGTAAAGCTTAAGACAAGGTCTTTATTATATAATTATTGATTTTTTTCATCTTCTACCATTTTTTGTGTAGTATCAGTTATAGTATGATTAGTGATGTAGAGGAAAAAGGATTGATTACTCCCAGATAGGTACAATTAGGTTACCTTTAGAAATCTTTTTCTTTTGCTTTATTTTTTCTTTTTTTTAAGTATATGTCCTCTACTTTTTTCTAATGTCTGATTCTACTGTAATTATATTCAATTGTACAAGTACAAGTATAAATTGTTTTGCAATATGCCCTTTTTAAGTTTTCTCTAGGTGTTAACATAGAATTCTAAGTAGATTCAAAAGCAAAAAAAAGCTTTGTCCTTGTTGTATCTGTGAATTTTAATTTTTTTAGCTTTCTAAAATTTTGGAAAGGTTTTTGTAAGAGAAGCTTGGATCATAGTAATCTTACCACATGGCCACTAGAACTATGGTTGTCTTTGTTATTATGAATGGGTTTTGAAATTGGGTCATGCTTGCTACTAGAGTTAAGGCCGATCAAGCCATCATTTCTATGAGAGGGATTTGAAACAAGATCACACTCTTATGATTTTCCTCATTACATTAAACTAAAACCTTTTACCAATTATTGCTATGATTACACTAAAATTAGATTATGTATGCTTTAATATACAAGAATAAGTTATTATTCACCTAATATGCTTGTATTTGTATGGTATTATCAGTGCATTGGATATGTCATAAAGCTTATTTATTACAGTTTCAATTTAATTAATGATTCATAACATAAATTGGAAATGGTTGTGGCCATGGTCCATGTGTATCAAACATATTTCTTGCATGAATTTATTACCATACCATTTGTTGGCCTCCTTTAATGGTTTAATAACTAAGCCTTTAGGGCTATGACTTAGAGATCGAAAATTTTCACTTAGTAGGTATCTCACTCATCATGAAGGTGCATTTCACTTGTCAACCTAGGAACATAAAATTGAAATGGGTCAGCACTGTATGTGCACTAGGACTTCATTGTAATCATCCATAAACTAGGAAAGAAATAATGTTGGAAGTAAATCAACTGAAACACTGGACATAAATTAAAATCTGCACTAAGCATTAACAATTGCACTAGAAATGAAGGATATAAATGAAAATATCAGTAGACATATAGGAAACTACTCTACTTTCCTTGGATACAGGAACAATCATGTAATGGAATTTCAGTGGCTGTAGGAACAAATAGTTGCTGAAATTGAAACTAACTACTAAACAGAAAGTAAATTTTAAACTAATAGATGGAATTATCACCAAGTGGGCCTCCTTAGGTGAGTCTCCTTTACACTAACTCAAATGCAATAACTTAGAATGTCATATTATTTCTTGAAAGCAGAAGTATAACATATCAGCAGTTGAACTGTAAAACTGGAAAATGCAATTACAAACTTAGAATATCCAACCTTATCAAAAGAACCATTTGACCATTATTTATAGAGAGAAACTATTGACTAACCCTAACTACCAAGGTAGTCGACTCCATCAAAATAGGAGGATGTCAGTTATTGAAAACATAGAAAAAGATGGAGGAAGTTATGCATGCACTAAATTGGTCAAAATAGACTTGCTTCAATGGGAATCTAGCACAACACACTCCCTAGATTTTCTCAACAACAAATATGACCATTAAAAAGGTGGTTACATTCTTTTGTTTGAATTAGGAATTTCCCTCCATGAGAGTTTTCCCACTTTGACTTCTTAATGAACAACTTCTTGACTTCTTGGTAACTGACCAATCTGGCAAGAATTTCTCCCACGTAGCAAGCTTTGTTGCATTAGCATTATAGTGGAAACTTTCACAATAGAATTAGAACATAGAAGGAAATGTATATGTATAATTAACTTAGTAACATTCATTCAACCACTTGTAAATTCAACATAGATAATTCCCATAGCATGATAATGCCATTAAAGTCACAAAGATAAAATTATGCCAAGGTCTATGGTTTTAAGGAAAATATCAACAACCAAGTGTCAAAGTCTATTATAGCAACAACAAATATATAATGAATCCTATCAAAATTGAGCCATTAATTGAGCTCATCATTCCCCCCAACATAACATTTTGCTGGTTCTCTAGTAGAAGAAGCACTATTCTTTTTCCTAGTTAATGTCCTGAAGTCAACTTCTACCAGTTGTCCCACATTAGTATCTGTGGTGGCTGAATCAGGATCCTAGTAGAATCCTTGTTTGTTCTCCAGTCTGTTCCATATTTTCCTTTTTGTAGCTATATCATACTGGTAGAACTTGTGATCTCGCATAGGCCACAATAATGTAGGTGGTTGAAATGTTAAGGGAAGCCAAAACTGCTACTTCCTTCTACCAATCTGTATGTACCTATCAACCTTTTTGCATGTTGCAACATAGTTCTATAAAGAGTGGGGTTCAACTTGTTTCAATTCATCTAGTAAACTGTTCCACCCATGTGCTAAGTATACTATTACTAATTTTCCTATGGTTTTAGCTACCTTCTCATATTCTTTGTAGGTCTCTTCTCTAATAAGCATAATCTTATCTTTGTGGTTTGGGTGGTAAATAATTTTGTGCCATGTCATGAAAATATCTTCAGGGTTATTAGATTCAACCTTGAGAGGTAGGGGAGTATGAATTTCCCTTTCCCTATAAGTTCTGTACTACTATCCCCAACTAATCTCATTTTAAATCCAAGACATAAATGCCCTTAAATGGAGGTCTTTATCATATAGTAGGGGATTCCGATCATGATCATTAGACAAAACATAATTTTGCAGGTATAATTCGCATAACAAATTTTTAACATCAGGAGGAGCAAGTTGATAAGCCTGGAAAAATTCATGTGGAGTTTCAAAAGTAGGACTCAAACATTAAATGATCCTTGATAGCTTAAAGGAAACATTTCACTCCTTCAAGTGTAGGGCATACACTCTAGGAGGAGTTCTACATGCTAGCATTTGGGTATTAAATCTACCACATTATCTGTTAGAATCCAAGATCACCTACATGCAATCACCTATTACATCCAAAAGACATGAAGAACCAAAAATGATGTTCTGTAAACCTCTCAGTAAAAATGCATTAAGAGAATCGATTATTACAAAGTGATCAATCCTTATGAAGGAGATCAAGAAACCCTAAAAGGGAAACCCTAAATGAAACCCTAGTGTGCACACTTAATAATAATTAATTATTAATGTGCCTAAGTTTAGCTTAAGTAATAAAGAGGAATAAGTGACTTAATTAATTAATCAATGTGATGTAATTAATTAAGCATAATAACTTATTACTCTAACACCCCTTAAGATGAACTTAGGAAGAAGCTAAAACACTAGAATAAGATGCATGAAAGCAAAGATGGGTCCCGGAAACTAGGCGATCAGGTACCCATTTACAAATGCAATATGAGGTAGAGAAGGAAAAAACCCAGTGGGACAAAACCCCCCTACAATGTGATAACATGCTGGAAAGAAGCACTGGAAGAACTCTATAGAGTAACACTGGAACTGCAATATGACAAGCAAGGAAAGATATCTCTATCTACAACTGAAACCAAAACCGGAATCAAAATAATGTGACAGTAGACCCGATGCCATGAAACACTCGAAAACTCCAAACAGGAACAACCCTAGAATCTATGAAGCAGTAAGCAATTATTGAATGATGTATTACTGAAAACGAAGTGCAAAGATGCAAGATGCACTCTCCCAACTGCCAAAATATCCAAGTAATCGCCAAACAACCCATCAGGCCAAATCTGGACTAACTGATAAACCTGGGACAAATACAAAAAAAGTACATGGACAGAAACATAGAGCTCCTTAATACCTTTCCAACGCCGCAAACAAGGCAAAAATCGGAGATCGTGGCAAAAAGTTATGAGCTCGGAAGTCCAAAAACAACATCTGACTTCAAACAGCAATAAATATAGGAAAACAGTAAAATACTGAAAAGTAAACAGCACCACTGGAAAGTGCTCGGAACCAGCTTTTCGGCGATATCTCGTTTGCCCAATTTTGATACCGTATGCCCAAGTTATGGCCAAAAGAAAAAAACTGCTCTTTTAGAAAAACCTAGGGTTTTGGAGGGCAAAGAGGGCCATACATACGCTGACGTCATGCTGACGTCATTAGTTCACAAGCTTAAAATTGATGGCCATCTGGCCGTCGCCGCAAAAAAAACACCCCCTACAGAAACAAAAAAAAAAATCGGCCCCTGGTCCTGTGGGTGACCAGGGGCTGGAGCGAAGCTGGAGGCCATGGTTCTCCATACGACCTCCGCTGGAGCAGAGGGGGCTGGCCGGGGGCAGATCTAAGCCTTTGGACACAATATAGCTGATGACTGCAGAGAATAAGCCCTCAGGGGCTGGCGGATGGGCCCGGTGGCGGACCGGCTATGGAGCTCGGCGGCGGCGGCGATTTGGTGGCCGCCCGGTGCCCGTCGGGCGGCGGATCTGCTTTGCACTGGGAGCGCCGCCAGATAAACCAAAAAACACTTTTTCTTTTTTTTTCGATTTTTTTGCATCGAAAGACATGCTGGGGAGGCCGACCCCCCCTCAGACAAAATTTTTTCCCCCAGATCAACTGCTCCAAAATTGACGACGGGCATTTTTTTTAGGGTTTCTGTTATTATGAACGCAATGGCGATGTCCGTTTGAGCCCAAAGTGAGCCAAAAAATAGGCTACCCCCAAGTCTTGCAAAAAATATTCCTATGGAAACCCTTGCACTTTAAACTCACAAAGAGGCCATATCTTCAGATCACGAACAAGCAGCTGCAGGTCTAGAGCTCTGATACCATGTTAGAATCCAAGATCACCTGCATGCAATCACCTATTACATGCAAAAGACATGAAGAACCAAAAATGATGTTCTGTAAACCTCTCAGTAAAAATGCATTAAGAGAATCAATTATTACAAAGTGATCAATCCTTATGAAGGAGATCAAGAAACCCTAAAAGGGAAACCCTAAATGAAACCCTAGTGTGCACACTTAATAATTAATAATTAATTAATTATTAATGTGCCTAAGTTTAGCTTAAGTAATAAAGAGGAATAAGTGACTTAATTAATTAATCAATGTGATGTACTTAATTAAGCATAATAACTTATTACTCTAACATTATCTACCCTTTCCTTAAAGGAAACAATTTATGCATTATCTTTTTCAATCTTTGCATCCTTCTTTCTAATCTCATTTTGTAGCTTGCGCTTTTCCTTTTTCAATTATTCTTCCTTTCTTTGCATCTCGCTCCATAATTTTAGACCTATGTCATTCTATGAAAAGGCAGGAGGTTTATGTATTCCTACGAAAATCTTCTCAGGCACCAATTCTTGTTGTTCACATATCACCAGTTGCAGTGATTCAAATTGTTCATCCTGCTCTGGCTGCAAGAACTCCGGATTCTCATCTTGTTCTTGTTGTAGGGGTTCCTGAATTTCATCTTGTTCCTAGTTCTCAACCTGTTCTGCAATGGTAGCAAGCTCTACAAATCTGATATTTTCCTAACCCTCAAAAAAATATTTTTCCTCAACATTCACCTGCCCCATTGGGGCTTTCGCCTCCTCCTTAGATGTTTTTCTAAGCCTAGGGTTTCTCTTTGGAGGTGCACTAGTGGCTAGCCCAGTTGGTTTTGATCTCTTAGGAGGATTTTTGTCTTTTCCTTCAGTTGTAGGAGGAACAATGTTATCAACCTTTTGCTTCCTAGGGCTTCGTGTTGCTTTTTCTACCACTTACTTCTTGGCCTTTCCCTTTCTCATTTCTACTTCTTTCATCTATGCCTCTTCTCTCCTAAGAGAAACCCTATTTTGAAATGGGGTTTTTCGCAGGGACATTATCATTAGAATCTAAGGATGAACTTTCCTCTCCTAAATATTTTGACTCAGAAGATCCAATTACAATAGGTTGCTCAGTTACAAGAGGGTTTGAACTAGGGTTTACATCAAATTTTGATGCTTTAGGAGTAATTTTAGTAGCCCTCACTTCCCTACTAACCATACAGGGTTAAGGCTAACCTCTAACATGTTTAGGTATAAATTAATCAATGTTTAAAAACTCCTCCCACATCATATCAGGGTATGTGTAGGATCGTGATGGGCCAAAAAGTGGCAATATTATGGGTATTTGTAGGGTATGTGGCTGATGACTTTTTTTTTTACCCAAAATTGATGAAACGAAAAGGGTTTTTAGAGGAGATTCTCAACTTTCCACCAATATAAATTATGGTTTAATTTGAATTTAATAAATTATCATTATTCATTTTCTATTAGAATTATGACTTAAGTCCTTATCGATAGGTTGATTGAAAAACATCTATAAATTTCAAACGGTATCACATTTTTTGAATCTGAAACATGCGTCACATTCTATGCTTCGCATACTATAGGATTAAAAAAAGAAAAATTAAATTTCATGAAGTTTTTACCAAGTTAAGGTGGTCGACATAAGAGTTTTTATATTTTAAAAGTTGTAATAAAAATTCATAATTAATTATTTACTTGGAAAAAATTACAAAAAATATGCATCACATCTAGACATGAGTCCTCTACTTATATATAAAATATTATAAAAAAATATTATCATTTTATTATGGTTAGGGTGGTCAGACAGACACCTACTTCTTATTTTTTCCCTGAAATTTAAGTACTACTTCATTGAAATTTCAAATTTTCACCAAATAGATTTTATTTACTTTTAAATAAACCTAGTATTTTAGAAATTAGATTCAATTTTCTAAAGATTCTATTCTTACATATTTTTGAAATAATATAGATAACTTATTCAAATTTTTATGTCAAGTTGCCTAACACTGATTTTTCTGAATTTTTTGCCACTTAAGGGCCTGTTTTTTCCATGATGATCCTGTACATACCCATCAGATACTTCATGTAGATGTTTTTCCACTAGAAATTTGATTAAACAATGGTGAGAGATAGAATTATCCCTATCTTTTTGTGTTTTGACTGCCATGATGTCAAGGAGATGATATAACACATTGGGCACATTCATTCTTCGTCCATGCCTCATATGGTTCAAGAGCTTGGAGTGTATGGAATGGAGGCATGAATGGCGGCCCTCACAAGTGATGTAGTTGACAATGTGGACAACTACTTGTCTCCATGGCTCTAGGAGAGAAGTTATCTTCATACCTTGTTTATCCATAACCAATGGAGGATCACTAGGTTTAGTAAATTCAGCTCTAGCTGACCTTGCATCTTTGGTAGCAGGGTATGGGTCACCATCAGTAGGTAAACCCATTACCTTTTCAATTCTTTCCTCAGTAACGATCACCTCCAATCCTTTTACCACTGCCTTCCCCTCAGAGAATGTCTACAAAAATTCTTGTGTAATGTCTTCATTGTAGCTGTTGAGCTTCAAGAAATAGTCCAGCCATCTACAATTTCTAAACTCTGCCAAAGAAGGTGCATCCTGCATTACCACGTTATCAACCATGGGTTCATTCTGAATTAGCTAACCTCCCATTGTTTAGTTGCTCGTAATCAAGCAAGCACTCTGCTAAATTTCCTTTTCCTACAATCTCTTTCTGAAAACCCCAACTTCTTCTTCTTGCAGTTCTTCTTTTTGTCTCACCGATGCCAATGTCATGTAGCTTACCAAATTACTTTTTTTGGGTGACATTTGAAATTATGACTAGGAAATAAAGATTCATTAATGAGGGGTATTATTGAAAGAAATAGTGGCAGTTCAGTGACATTTCACACATGCAAGCCATCATTTCAATTTATCATTCAAATTGGCTTAGTTTAAATTTGTTGATATGGATGACACATGGACTTGTGAGTTGAAACTCCCCTCCCAACCCAATTTGTAGCAGGTTTCTACATAGGTTGGTGGATAATTATGATTGGAAAAGGTGGAGAACAATTTCATTCTATGCAAAATATCTACATTTAACTACAACAATTAAAAAAATGTACTAAAGATAATAAAGATATAACAAATTATTTTGCACGTACTTGAAATCTTGGAGTATCTTTGGAAAGAAAGTGGAGAAAGTACGGATTACCTTTAAGAAGTACAGTTGAGCAATTAATGTAGTGGTGATGAAATGGAATGAAGTGATAGTGAAGTGGAGTAATGGTGGAGTTATGGAAGAGATAGAAGATGGAGATGGATGGGTGGATGGGTGGATTAATGAACAAGTGGACTCCCACAAAAGTGGAAGTCTTTATTATGAAGTGGTTGCATGTGGATTTGGATCAGTCAGAAGGAGGGACACTAGGTCTGCTTCCTTCAGCTGCAGGAAGTTTGGGGGTTGGGTGCTGATTAAATTGCTACATGAATTCTTCCTTGGTCATTGGCTTGTGATACGACCTTAGACGGTGACCGTTGAATAGAATTTTGAGTTTGATAGGGTCAATGGTGGTGAGTTGTACAACTCTATTAGGAAAGACTTATGCAACTTCATATGGTCCCAACCATCTAGTCTATAATTTACTCGCATTGTCTTGATACCTAGAGTCATAGAGGAGTGCCCAGTCACCAGACTGAAACTTCTTGTCCTTTATGTACTTATCATGCCATTTGACCCTTTGATTTTGCACTACCTCAGTATGATGCAAGGTTGTATTTCTCATCTCATCCAATAATTCAGTTGCATGATTCTATCCTTTTGTGTCTCATACATATCCATCCCTAAGTCTAGTGCAGTCCTAAGAGTCTTATGCTCAAATTCAATGGGAATCATAGCTATCTTCCCATACAATAGTTCAAAAGGAGTGAGACATGTGGTTGTTTTCCAGGTGGTCCTATAGGTCCAAACAACTTCTGGAAGCCTATTTTCCTAGTCTCTCCTACGAATAGCCACTATTTTTGTCAGAATTGCCTCACTTACCCTATTGGTCACCTTAGATTGGATATTGGCCTGAGGTTAGTAAGGAGTATACTTCTCGTGCTTCACATTATATTAATTAATTAGTGCTATGATAATGGCCGATGTAAATTGAGCCCCTTGATCAGTCACTATCTCCCTTGGAACCCAATAATGAGTGAAAATTTCCTCATAAATTTTTTTTGCAACCTTATTATCTCTTGCATGCCTCATTACTTTAAATTCAACCCACTTGGTCACATAATCAGTGCAAACTAAGATATAGGATTTACCATTTGATGGATGATCAATGGGTCCTATGAAATCTAGTCCCCATTTATCAAATGGAGTGATTACTACCTACAGGTAAAGAGGAATCTCATCACATTTGGTTGGCCATCCCATCCTTTTGCATCTATCACACTTCCTTGTATACCTTACTAGACATCCTTATGAAGTGTGGGCCAGTAATATCCTATGTTAAGAATCTTCATTTTTGTCCTTTTGGCTGCAAAATGTCCTCCACGGGGTTCATTGTAACATGCATGCAATATATCATATGTCTCATCTTCCCTTACACATCTCCTCATGACAAGGTCCAGTCGAGTGTAGAATAAATAGCTTACAATCCATCAAAAAAGGAAAGTTTTTTCTCAATGAATACCCTTCTCTCTTTTGGAAAAAATGAGGAGGAACTCTCCCTGTATCAAGGTAATTGGCTATGTCAACATACCAAGGAGTATGCACACTGATGGAAAAAAAATGTATATCAAGGAAGGAGTCATCAATGACTTGATTGTACTTTGATGTAGTCAATCTAGAAAGAAATTTTTCTACAATATTTTCTTTTCCTGGTTTATCAACAATGGTGATGTCAAACTCCTGCATTAGCAACAACCATCAGGCTAGATTTCCTAAAATGAGAGACCTATTCATGAGGTATCTTATTGCTACATGGTCTATATGAATAAAAATTTGATACCCTATTATGTAGTGTCTGAATTTGTTAAGGGCATAGATGACTGCCAACATTTCTTTTTTTGTCACTGTGTAATTGAATTCAGCCCTTTGTAGGTTTTTTCTAACAAAATAGATGGAATTCTCTATAGTTCCTTCTTCATGTCTCAATATTGCTCCTATAGCATAGTCTGATGCATTTGTATGAATGTGAAAAGGGAGCTCCCAATTAGGACCTTTGAGTACAAGAGCATTGGTTAAAGCTACATTGAGATCAGAGAATGCCTTGTCACAATCTTCTATCCACTAAAATTCAACATATTTAGTGAGAATATTGTACAATGGTGTTTCCAATTTGCTGAAATCTTTGATGAAACACCTATAGTACACTGCACAAACCAAGAAACTTCTAACATCTTTTTTCTTTGTAGGAATAGGAAGATTGGTAATCACTTCAATTTTGGTTGGCTCTACTTGGATTTCCCTTTTAGAGATGTAGTCCTGAAGGACTACTCTTTCCTACATCATCATGAAACACTTCTCACTATTCAATGATAGGTTATGATCTTCACATATTTGTAAGAATTTCCTTAGATTCTCTAGATCTTTTGCAAAATCAAAACCATAAGAAGTAAAATCATCCATATAAATCTTCATGCAATCATGTGAGATGTCTATAAATATACTAATGACTACCCTTTGGAAAGTTGCAGGTGCATTACACAAACAAAATGGAAGCATAGAGTAGGCATAATTCCCCCATGGATAGGTAAAGGTGGTCTTCTCTTGATCCTCAGGTGCAATTTGTATCTAGTTATAACCACTGAATCCATCTAGAAAATAAAAATGTTACTTTCCTACAAGGGAATCCAGTACTTGGCCTATGAAAGGAAGGGGAAAATGATCCTTTTTGGTGGCAGAATAGAGTTCCCCATAGTCAACACAAACTCTCCACTTACCTCCCTTTTTGGGAACAATCACCAATGGGGACACCCACTGACTTTCTGAGATGGGGTAGATAAATCCTGCATCTAATAGTTTATGTAGTTCTCCTCTGACAATCTCCCTCAATGAAGGGTTGATTCTCCTTTGTGGTTTCCATAATTTTGTGCAATCATCTCTAATATATATCCTATGAGTATAGAGCTTAGGGTCCAATCCCTTCATGTCATGGTAGTCCCATGCAAATGCATGCTAGTGGGTCTTCAACAAATTTGTCAAAGACAATTGCTACTCTTGACTCAGCTTGTGTTAATATTTAGATGTTTTCCTTCTAACACTTGAACTTGTGTGGTTAACTCTATCATAGTTGCTTCACTAATACTTGGAATTTTTAGTTCATATGGTAGCAATGTGTTGAGCATATTAGTTGCTGCAAGAAGTTTTGTTGTACGAAGAGCGGGAGGAAGTGTCTTCACTGAATAGGAAGAACTAGATTAATGAGTAGATGACTCTTCATGCACCTCACAATGGTTTTGAATTATGTGGTACATCACTTGATCTTCCTCCTAAAGTTTCATGAAATAACTTTTTCCTATCATCATGAGTTGTGCCACTAAATTGACTTCCTCAACCTCCTCTCCAACATGTGGCCATATGGTGCTATCCATGTCATGGGATGGTTGATTAGGATGGTAGAGAAAAAGAGTTTTCATACTCTTCCCATAATAAATGGTCATGTCCCCTGATCGACATCTAATGTAGGAATTTGTTGTGGCTAATCATGCCCTTCCTAGAATAATGGGATACCTGCCTAGTGTAGGTTTAAGAGAAAGAATCATAAAATATTCTTGGTACTTCCAAGAATCTATAGTTACCACAAGGTCCTCTACTATACCATCATGTTT